>OY757032.1:8209289-8712804 GCA_963582015.1 Xanthorhoe designata
TATTTCCCTGGCTTATAAACAAGATTGAATGCATATGGTTGCAATCTTAATAACATTCTTTGCAATCTAGGTGGAGCGTTTGCTAACGGTTTATTAATAATGCTTACTAAAGGTTTATGGTCTGTTTCTATTGTTATATCTGACCTTCCATAAATATACATATAAAATCTTTCACATGCAAACACACAAGCGTATAGCTCTTTTTCTATTTGTGCGTATGATTGCTCGGTTTTTGTTAATGATTTTGATGCATACGATACTTACAGGTAAATTGTCTTGCAATAAACACGCCCCTAACCCATTTTTACTTGCATCTACTGAAATCGTTATAGGTTTATCTAATGTATAATATTGAAGGACTGGAGGGCTCACTAATAACTCTTTTATTTTATTAAAACACTTTTGGTGCCTTTCTTCCCAATGCCATTCTACTTCTTTTTTAAGTAATTCTCGTAATATAGCTGTGTGCTCTGATAGGTTCGGTATAAAACTACTCACATAAGTTACCAACCCTAAGAATCGCTCAACATCCTTTACACTACATGGAGTAGGCATATTTTTTATTGCAATTACACGAGACTCGTCAGGAGATATTCCATTCTTTGATATCTTATCATCGTATCCTACGAATAAGGAAACAGACGCCACTGTCACCTTTTATTTTTATTGCATTTTTGGAATCTTCACTATCATTTACATCTAATCAGTTCAAAAAAAGTTCAAAAATAAATTTATTTCAATAAGTTATTAAAGTTTTAAAATTCGGTTACAATTACATTGCTGAATTTCTCTCGGCGAATACGGAAACAAACGCTCTGGTAGCTGTGTTCCACGCGCGAAATCGAGTGCGACGGGCGGAGCACGGGCGATAAACGCAACTGTTGCTTTACTCGTCCAAGATTACCGTGGAGTGCGGACATGCGTGAGTGGAGTATCATGAATTTACAATGAAGCGAGCTCATAAGTTATTATTTTTACAAGCTTTTATTTAGTTTCACCTGTCCCGATGTTTGTTATCAAATCTTGCAAATTAAATTGAATCCACTTCCCGGTTACTGATTGAGCTGAAATTTTGCATACACGTGTAAACCGCGTGACAATGCAATATGATGATGAGATGGTGCTGATTTGATAATGGAGCTGGAAGGTGAACGTGGGCAAAGGAACTTCGCCATGAAACGACCCAACCTCATCGAGTTTGGGCTCATTTGAATCGTCTTGACGAGTAGTTTGTCTTTCAATGTTAACCAGGGTCTGATGATGGAGCTGGATGGTGGTCATAGGAACTCTGTAATGAAACGACGCAACACCATCGAATTTCGGCTCATTTGTTTCGTCTTGGCGAGTATTTTACTTTTAGATGGTTACCAGGGTCTGATCTGATGATGGAACTGGAAGGTGGTCATAGGAACTCTGTAATGAAACGACGCAACTCCATCGAGTTACGGCTCGTTTGTTTCGTCTTGGCGAGTATTTTATTTTTAGATGGTTACCAGGGTCTGATCTGATGATGGAACTGGAAGGTGGTCATAGGAACTCTGTAATGAAACGACGCAACTCCATCGAGTTACGGCTTGTTTGTTTCTTCTTGGCGAGTATTTTATTTTTAGATGGCTACCAGGGTCTGATCTGATGATGGAACTAGAAGGTGGTCATAGGAACTCAAAGAAACTACACAACCCCATCGAGTTTCAGCTCATTTGATTGGTCTTGACGAGTACCTACCTACTTTGGTGCTGGATTTTTTAAAGTTTAGTTCTCTTTATTAAATCTTGTTTCTAAAAAGTTTTTAAATAGGCTTGTTTAAGGCATATGCGTCATGTGACACTTATTTTTGCATAAATGGTGAAAAGGCTGACTGATGGCCGGTTGCTAATCTATGGTCTCAGAGTAAAATTTACTTGCGAAATATTGAAGAAGCTTTCATGAAGCGAGCGCAACGAGCTTTTTAAAGCTTAAAGACATTTTATTTAGAATAAATGTGTTATGTGACACTTGATTTAGCTTACGGTGTTCTTAAAAAAAGCTGATTTGCTGTGCTCTTTTTATAATGGTCTAACACAGTTCAATTTGCTTGCACAATATTCAAAAAGCTACCGTGCAAGTTTCTTAGACATTACCCGATTTGTTTTAAGACAAATGCGTAGTGTGACACTTGATTTTGCTTACTGTGTTCTTAGAGGTTGACTTTTGGTCGGTTTCTATTATAATTATGGTCTGGAGGCTTTTTGACGGGAATTCAAGATGGCATGTTGTCGTATTTGTTTTATTTTCCGAAATTTGTGTTTTGGCGAATGTTAATATGTAATAATGGTGGATTATTAACTGTTAAGTGTTCGTGAACGTACATAAGTGTAGGCAAATGAAACAAAACTGTATATCATTGCATTTCGAGTTCTCTCAAGAAGTCCATGTAAAAAGCTGCAGTAAAGAACCCACATCTTTACTGACGCTGACTATGACTTTGACTCGACCTTGACTAAACCGACATAACGAAATTATATACACATGGTAGTGGCTAAATGCGTGGCAAAAGCCGGCGAAGCCAAAATAAAGAAGAAGAAGAAGAAGAATTATGGTCTGACACAGTTCAATTTGCTTGCAAAATATTCAAGAAGCTACCGTGCGAGCGAAGCTACCTTACGAGCTAAGCGTTCTTCGAACCAAGAAAGCGCAGCGAGCAGATTTTTTTAAAATACAATTGCATCATGATGAACCACTTGATTTTGCTTAATATGGTGCTTTTAGAAAAGGCTGACTAAAGGTAGGTTCCTTTTAACTGTGTCAGACCATAGAGTCTGACACAGTTAAAAGTGTGGGTAAGTAAGTGAGCTTTGAACCAAGCAGCGCAGCAAGATTCATAGATCGAACTTTTTTAGGACAGATGCGTCATGTGACACTTGATTTTGCTTATGATGCTTGTTGTTGTGGCTGGCTGTTGGTCGGTTTCTATTCTATGGTCTGAAACATTTAAATTTTCTTGCAATATATTTAAGCTGACTTCGAATCAAATGAATCATGCCAGCGTAGAGAGCTTTTTATACTTGAACTTTGACACCGCATTTCACCTTTTTTAATAGTTTTGTCGAAGAACTCCGAAACAATGTTTGTGTCGATTTATTTTGTACTAGCTTACACACCTGCGGATTCGCTCGCTTCGGTCGGTACCTACCTTGATAAAATATAGCCTATGAAAAAATATTATGTATATTCGGAATGTCCATCCTACACATCGATGAAAGAATTTTTGAAATAGAATGAGTAGTTTCGGAGATAGCCCTAAACATATAAAACACAATCAAACCAACTTTACCCCTTTATAATATTAGTATGGATTACTCGCCCGCGGCTTCGCTCGCGTGGTGCCTACTTTGATAAAATATAGCCTATGTTCATTCGGAAAGTCCATGCCTAGGTACACATCGGTGAAAGAATTTTTGAAATCGGATGAATAGTTTCGGAGATTACCTACTCTAAACATACAAACAAACAAACAAACAAACCAACTTACCTCTTTTTAATAGTAGATTGAATTATTGATCTATCTATAGTAACTATCCAACAGAGTTCAAAACACCTACCATTAATACGTTTCACTTAAAACTTTGGCACTGCATTTCACCCTTATTAAGTTTATTCGCAAAATCATAAAAACATTAGTTGTTGTCGAAGTACCTAGTTAGAAGCACGTTCAAACATATCATATTTTGGCCTAAGCCCACATTAATTGTCATCAGTACCCTGCCAACTCCGGGTGAACAAGGCAACAAAGGTTAGCGTCAACAAAAATCACCGTGGAGAAAGGTTACTAAGGCGCTTTGGACCAAGCCAACCAGAAAATATTACACGGATTAAGGAAACAAGCGACAAAAATGGGGGAAATAGCAGTGTTAAATTAATTAAAAGTACTTGGAATGATGAATAGGATGTTATAAAAAAAAATAAAAAAAAAAATTCATTAAAAAGTTGAAAACTCATCGAAATATTAAGAAAAAACCGCCTCCTGTAAAGTTGGTGTTTTGCAACTGTTTCCTTTTTCGTAGGATACGACGTTATGACCTAAGTATGATATTTCCGATAATCCTATTTTACATTTTTGTTTATTCAATTTTATATTTATCTCCCTACATCTTTGTAAAACTGCCCGTAATCTTTGATCATGAATTTCTTTATTTGGTCCATATACTAAAATATCATCAATAAATTGAATGACACCTTCAAGATCATCCAAATGTTCATATAACTTTTTATGAAAGACTTCGGAAGCTGAACAAATGCCAAAAGGTAATCTCAAAAATTTGAATCTTCCAAAAATTGTGTTAAATGTACATAAATCTGTTTCTTCTAACTTAACTTGCCAAAATGAATGTTTTGCATCTAATGTACTAAATACCGTGGCCCCAGATAAACGAGTCGTAACTTCTTCAAAAGTTGGTAGTTTAAAATGTTCTCTCCTAATCGCATTATTTAAATCACGCGGATCTAAACATATCCGAATATCACCACTTGGTTTCTTTACCACCGTCATACTATTTACCCAATCTGTTGGCCCCTCTACTTTTGCTATAATACCTTGTTGCTGCATTTCTGTTAATTTCGTCTTTACCTGTTCCGTGAGAGCTTTCGGTAATTTTCGGGGTGGATGTATGACCGGTTGAGCATTCTCCTTTAACTGAATTCTATGTACTCCTGGTAAACACCCAATGCCTTCGAAAACGTCCGTAAACTCATTTAACAAGCTATTAGGGCTACAGCTAACTGACATAATTCTTTTTACTAGGTTTAACTCTTCACAGGAATTCTTACATAAAATCGGCACCGATTCCACATCAGCTACAATGAATTTCAAAAAATAAAAATTCTGCTTATATCTTACTTTTAAGTAACACTTACCTATTACATTTATTACACTACCTGAGTAACCCTGTAGTTTTATAGACGTGTGCGTTAAATCACATTCGGAAACATCGATATTTTTTAAAAATCTCTTAGGAATTATATTGACATCAGCTCCAGTATCCAGTTTAAATTTAATTGACGCATTGTTAATAAATAATTCCGTAAACCACTCATCTCGATTCTGTTTTTTATGACATTTAGAAGTTTTTACCTGATCAGTGGCCACCCCGCGGTCTTCCTCGTGTACCGCATACACTCTGCACATCCTCGAAAAATGGTTCATCCGATTTGTCGATCAGAGCAGACCGCATTGATTGCACAGCAGACCCGCCTAGGATGGATATTATGCGGGAGTACCAGAACTTTACAATGCAATATTGTACAAGTCGACATCAACGAAATGCAGAAGTTCTGGGAGCTAGAAGACATAACAGATGAACCATCACACTCATCGGACGATTTGGAATGTATTCGTTTTTATCAAGAAACGACAAAACGTGTTGCAGATGGAAAGTATCAAGTCAGACTTCCTCTAGCAAAAAATTTTGCAGCTGAACTGGGGCAGTCGAAAACAAAGGCAATAGCTCAATTCGTTCAGTTAGAGAAAAAACATATTTCTGATGAATATAAATCATTTATAAATGAGTATAAAGAATTAGGTCACATGCAGTTAACGGAACCGTCGCGTAAACCGACACCGGAATGTTACCTACCACATCATTGTGTATTGCGCAAGGAATCTACAACTTCGAAGTTACGCGTCGTATTCAATGCATCAGCGAAAACATCAAGTGGCAAAAGTTTAAATGATTTGATGCAAAAAGGACCTAATTTACAACAGGATCTTCAGTCATTGATATTAAAATGGAGACAATATAAAATAGCCTACACAGCCGACATTGAGAAAATGTTTAGGCAGATTTGGGTTCACCCAGATGATAGGAAACTACAAAAAATCATTTGGAGAGACGATCCTTATCAGAGTCTACAGGAATATGAGTGCACTACCGTCACATACGGAATGAAAGCTGCACCATTTTTAAGCATGATGACATTAAAACAATTGGCAAAAGACGAACAGAACAAGTACCCTGAAGCATCCAAGGTCATCGAAGAATCATTTTACATGGATGACCTGGTACACGGTAGTCATACCATCACTTCAGCAAGGAAGTTACAACACGATCTAAACACTGTAATGAAGTTAGGAGGCTTTAACTTGAGAAAGTGGTCTTCAAACAAAACTGAGTTACTAAATGACAAAGAGGATCAACGACAAAGTATCATGGATTTTAAGCAAGCAGAATCAACGAAAACCTTGGGACTTCGGTGGAACCCGGTGGGAGATCAATTTACTTTTACATCAAAAATTGAACCATCCAACAAGAAGGTCACAAAAAGGTCCATACTCTCGGACATTTCAAAAATTTTTGATCCTTTAGGATGGATTTCGCCAATCACAACAAGCCTCAAAATCCTATTTCAGAACGTATGGACTTCAAACATTCAATGGGATGAGGAGATACCAAAAGCCATTTTGAATCAGTGGTTAAAAATCAAAGATGAATTAAAAGGCATCGATGAATTTGAAATACCAAGATGGTTAGGTACGTCAATATCAAGTAGCATTGAACTGCATGGTTTTTGTGACTCATCAATGAAAGCCTATGCAGCAGTTATATATTGTAAAATACAAAGCACTGATAAAAATGAATCAAAAATCACACTTGTCGCAGCAAAATCAAGATTGGTATCATCAAACAAAAATGTTTCACTTCCCCGCCTAGAACTATGCGGCGCGCTTTTATTATCAAAACTCATGACCAAGGTCAAGGAGTGTTTAGCGGGATACAGTATCGAAGTTTATGGATGGTGTGATTCCACGGCAGTACTAGGCTGGCTGCAAGGCGACCCAGGTCGATGGAAAACCTTCGTAGCAAATAGGACACGCCAAATAACTGAAATTATGCCTGCCAGCGGTTGGAGATACGTAAAATCACAAGAAAACCCCGCTGACAGTGCGAGCAGAGGTCTATCAGTGCCTCAGTTGCGTAACAATTCTTTGTGGTGGCAAGGACCTTCGTGGCTACCTACCTACAGCTCCACCAAAGAACATAATCAAGCAAAATACATAAATGAAACAGAAATGAAAACAGAAAAACTAGTACATAACATTATCAAGCATGAGGAAAGCATTATCAACATATTATTGAACAAGCACAGTTCAATATCAAAAATTACGCGTATACTAGCATGGGTATTACGCTTTTTATCAAGCAAAAAGCAAAAAGGTTCCCTTACATTAGAGGAAATAAAAATTGCAAAGCAAAAAATTATCAAGCATGAACAGCAAGAGCTATTCTCACAAGAGATAAGCAATTTAAAACAAAATAAAAACATACAAACAAAAAGCAAAATCATTAATCTAAACCCATTCTTGGATAACAATGGCATTCTGAGAGTAGGAGGAAGGTTACAGCACGCGCAGATCAGCGATGTCATGCAACATCCGATCATTCTACAGCACAACGGACGTCTTACAGAATTAATCATCGACGAAGCGCATACAACTATGCTGCATGGAGGAGCTAGATTGACGTTGAGCTTTATCAGACAAAAATATTGGATATTGGGAGGCAACAGAGCAACTAAAGCTCGCATCAGACGTTGTGTTACATGTGCAAAACATAATCCCGAAATGAAAGCTCAAATCATGGGAGATTTACCGGAATCACGAAGTAACCCATCGAGGCCATTCACGCACACCGGGATAGACTTCACCGGACACATTTATGTCAAATCAAGCAAAGGTCGTGGAATCAAAAGCACAAAAGGGTATGTGGCTGTATTCGTGTGCATGGCCACGAAAGCGGTACACCTCGAGTTAGTCTCCGACCTCAGCACATCGGCGTTTATAGCAGCATTACGACGAATGTCAGCTAGGAAGGGTACTCCCAGCCATATCTACAGCGATAATGGCCGTAACTTCGTCGGTGCTAACAGAATCCTACAGAAAGAATATCAAGAAATACAACAAGCATTACAAAGCAATGAAATACAAGCAGAAGTGTTAAGTATGGAAATCAAATGGCATTTTAATGCGCCCCTTTGGCCCACAGGTGGGGGGCTATGGGAAGCGGCTGTAAAAAGCTTTAAACATCACTTCAAAAGAGTAATAGGAGAGCAAATTCTTACCTACGAAGAACTGTACACAGTTCTAGCTCAAATAGAGGGATGTTTAAATTCGCGTCCATTATGTCCGATAACAGAGGATCCCGATGAAATGAACTTTTTAACTCCAGCACATTTTCTGACGGGAACACCCAGCGTAACTCTATATGAGACGGAAACAGACCTACGAACCCGGTGGCAATTAACTCAAAAAATTATAAAGGATTTATGGCAACGATGGCGGAGTGAGTATCTCACTCAGTTGTCAGCTAGAAGCAAATGGAAGCAAGCAAGTAAAAACATCGAATTGAATGACGTTGTTATTATCCATGATGCGAATTTGCCTCCTGGAAAGTGGTTAATGGGAAGGGTTGTCGAGTTACACACGGGATCAGATTCACACGTACGAGTAGTAACCTTAAAAACAAAAAATGGATTTCTTAAACGACCAGTCACAAAAATATCTACTCTACCTGTACGAGATCATGAACAAAGCGAACAAAAGCAAATTAATAAATCAACTTCATCAATATCAAAACCAAGCATTAAATTATCAACAATGTTCGCGTCATTGATTATTTTTCTCAGCATCATAACATCATCTCAATGCACGTTAAACGTAACAAACTTTAGAGAAAATCAGCATCTCTATTTTGACAAACTATCAAACATGAACATCATGCGCGATGAGTGGAAACTTGTCGTTTACTACAATATGCAACCTTATTGGGAAGGAATTACGGCACTCAACAAATCAACAATAATCCTAGAGCGCTTGTGCAAAACAATTGAAGATAACTCTTATTGTAACACGATATTGTTACAATTACGGCACGAGCTCAATGAGTTAGATTACAACAATCAACTTCTTCTTAGTCAGCAAGACGGCACGCGCCCTGCTAATAGGCGCCGGCGCCGCCGGGGCCTTATCGACGGTGTAGGTTACCTGGCGAACTCGCTATTCGGCGTACTCGACAGCAGATTCGCAGAACAGTATAAACAAGACATTCAACTGTTACGAAATAACCAACAGCATATTTCAACTCTTTCAAAAAATCAAACGTCAATCATAGAGGCAGAATTTAATGTACTAAAACGTATTGAAAATACGACTTCTCGACAGTACAAGATTGTCCATCAACAATTTATTCGGACGGAAAAAACGCAAGGACTTCTGAAAACTGAAATCCAACTATCAAACGAGTTCAACACAGGAGCGATAGTAGCGAGCAATATATTACAGAATATGAAACACTTACAAGAAATGTTGTTGGACACAATCACTGACTCGTTTCATGGGCGATTAAGTCCCTATTTAATAACGTCGAAACAACTACAGAATCAACTCAGCATAATTTCAAGCCATGTTTCAAATGACGTTATGCTACCTATCAACAACATTCATAAAGATTTATCAAGTATCTTCAAACTTATCTCATGTAAAGCAAGAATGATAACTGACTTCCTATTATTTGAATTACGAATCCCGTTAATTAGTAGAGATTTCTTCGAAATATTCAAAATCATTCCAATTCCCGAGCAAAAGCAAAACAGCATGATAACCATCAAACCTTTATCAAACTACGTAGCAATCAATTTGAAAAAAGATACATATATGACTCTTTCAGAAACCGGAATAAAATCATGTCTGGTAACGGATGAAGGAACATTTTATGTCATATAAACAAGCTTATCTACCGGATCGGCGGCGATATGGAATTCTGTCAAAGGAAGAATGCAGCATGTGAAACATCAATCAAGCCTTGTGAAGACATTTGGGTGGAAAGTCATTCATTAAACAATTACATTTATTTTTGCTGTAATCGATGTCAACTTCGAACAATGTGCCGCGATCAAGTTACTATTCATCAGCTGACACGTTCCGGTATACTAGCTATAGATAATGGTTGCGTTATAAAAACTGATACTTTCGAAATTATTGCTCACGATCAGAAAACAAGCGAGATGTATATCAAATCAAATATCAAAGCCCCTGTGATTGCCCCCATCAATCATATTATCAATGTCTCCATACCTAAGGAGTCCATAGAAAACTTCGAAAAAGATCAAAAAGAGATGAGAGACATCGACGAAAGAATCAAGGTCGTGAAAGAGAACGAAGCGATCGCATCAAGCATATCATATCACGACATCCACCACTATGCGGTAATATACGTTGTCATCGGCGTGAGTATCCTGGCAAGCTCGGTGTGGTGGTGTCGCCGCGGGCGCGGCGCGTGGTCGCTCCGAACGCCGCAAGCACCGACCACGGCGCCAGCGCCCATGGCGCGCGGTAATCTGCCTCCTCAGCAATCCATCAGTGATAGTGTTGTGTATCAAAGTGTTAGTGCGCGAGTCAATAAGGCAACGTCGCCTATCGTGCCGCGTTGTGATTTCAGTGCACCAATAAACTCTAATTTTAGTTAACTAAGATAATTTAAATCAATCAATTAATATTGTTTAAAGTTGATATTTAATTTTAAATCACTATTTTATCATTTTTGGCCCTAATGTCTTTTACTTTCTCTTGCGGGGAGCATGTACGGGCCAACCCGCACATTCAGCACAAAATGCATTGTGCAACCGTGTTTAGCAAGCATTTTACTTTTACAATAAATTCAGTTCAAAACTCACTTCCGCGACGAGCAGTCGTTTTATTTATATCATCTCCCGGTCTAATCAAATCATAGCAATTATCAAGTTAAATGTAGGGTTCAGCAAACTACCCCTACAGTCAGCGACAGTAAAGATGTGGGTTCTTTACTGCAGCTTTTTACATGGACTTTTTGAGAGAACTCGAAATGCAATGATATACAGTTTTGTTTCATTTGCCTACACTTATGTACGTTCACGAACACTTAACAGTTAATAATCCACCATTATTACATATTAACATTCGCCAAAACACAAATTTCGGAAAATAAAACAAGAGACAACACGCCATCTTGAATTCCCGTCAAAAAGCCCCAGTCAGTTCTCTATGTACACTTTGTTTTTAAAATGAATGGCGCGACGTCTACTCAAGATGTCAATGTCATCCGATGTCAGTGACGTGACGTTTGCTCGAGTGTTCAGTGTTCAATGGCGACTGCGATTTATTGTCATAATCATTAGAATTTAACAAAATATTCGACAATCCGAATTTTGCGGATATATGTTGTCGATTCGAAATAATTTTTTTTTAGTGTTTTATTATTATTTTATGGTTTCAATCGAGTCTACCGTACCCCTGCACGAAATTATTAATATAGATAAACTTAAACTACCACTCATTCACTGACTCACTGACTCATTGACATAATTGATCTCCATGATGGTGGATGGGGAGGTGGGTATATTTTGATGGATTCGTATAGGGGTAGGTCTGGTGAGTTGGGGAAAAATCCCAAACCCCCCCTTTTTGCCCCCCTTCCCCCCCTTTTGCCCCTTTTTCGAATGTTAAGAGACTTGGAACAAATTCTCAGGGGCGACTTGAAAACTTGAGGGTAATTTTTTTTTTTTTTTTTTTTTTTTCATAAATTTTTTTTTTCTAAATTTTTTTTTTTTATATTTTTTTTTTTTTATAAATTTTTTTTTTCTTAATTTTTTTTTTCTTAAATTTTATAAGGGTCTCTACCTGTCAAAAATAGGAAAAAAACACCGCGAGCAGCTTGCAGCTCGCGCACCACGCAAACATCAAACAGGTCGAAGGTCGCGTGGGTGAGCGTAACTCAGGGGCGACGACTTGGATTTTATTTCCTTTATTTTTTTTTCTTAATGATTTAGGGCTCCTAAAGGGTTTTCATACTGATTTAGGGCTTCCTATGGGTTTTTGTACTGCTTTAAGGGCTCTGAATTGTTTTCATAATGTATTAGGGGTTCCCATAGCGGATTTTCAAAATATTTAAAAGATTTCATGTCATTTACAAAATCTTTAAAGGTAAACTAATGAACTTTCCAATACATTTTAAATCTCCAATATATTCTCAAAATTTTAAAAGGGTAAACCTACCTGTCAAACACATGGATAAAGAAAACCGCGTGCTGCTGGCAGCACGCGCACCACGCAAACTAGTTATAATAATAATAATATATGATCAAACGAACTTACAAAGTGAAGTTCGATCGATATTATATGAGTACGCTTCATTCGAAGTTATAAAACCAGGTAGTATCGTTTCATGCTACTGGCAACTTCGCACATTTAAAAATAAAATAAAATAATTTCCTTCCTGCGGTGTGGCCTGCGACGGCTCGTCATTATATTTAGAGAAGAACCACAAAATTTTTCTTTGGGTATTGGGTGGGAGGGTGTATATAACTTCGAATGAAGCGTACTCATATAATATCGATCGAACTTCACTTTGTAAGTTCGTTTGATCATATATTATATTTCGTCGCTTCATTTTTCAGTTATAAAACCAGGTAGATGTTTAGAGATAAAATTTTGTGTAAGAAAAAAGCAGGTTTTAGAACATAAAATTAGATAAGTTTAGTACAGGTTTTATACTTATTATTTTACATATTTACTAAATTCCTGTTTACAATCAATCACTCTAGTAAATTATGTAATAACATCGATCTTGCAAAGTTATTGTCTTGCATCGAATGATCAAATTTTGCATAAGACTGCGATGTATTAGTCCAACCAGCCGTTTATCTAATAGAATCCAACGAGAGACCAGAGGCGCGCGCCGCTGACGCATGCGGCTGCGTGCCGCGTGCTGTGTGTGCGCGAACGGCGTCACGTCAACGCCGCTTGTACCCAGCACCTGCTTAATCCACCTATTAATCGATTGGGCAGATGCAGGCTTATGTGGTCGCTTGTAGGTTAATATTATACGACTAAAAGCGTCAGATCTGATAGTATTTGTGGTAGGTATGTATGTAACCCTCTACTATAGTAGCGGGACATATTGCTCTATTTGCTTAAAAATAAGGTAAAAACAATACTGGTTGTTTTGATCACATCAGAATACCCCATCCTAACGCCGGTGGGATCAACAAAATATTTTCTAATTTATCAAGGAGAGTGTTTGCACTCTATTTCCAGTACTTAATGCTAAAAAAAATGACAAATTTCTTGGAGATTTTTTCTAAGAGTAGATCCCTATTGGGTATCTAACCGGTGACATAGTTTTAAAACTATCTGTGGATCCCAAGCGGAGGTGTATCTCGGCACAGCTGGTCTGAGCATGTAGACACCTT
Source organism: Xanthorhoe designata (assembly GCA_963582015.1). NCBI lineage: Eukaryota > Metazoa > Arthropoda > Insecta > Lepidoptera > Geometridae > Xanthorhoe > Xanthorhoe designata. The sequence goes on from OY757032.1 coordinate 8,222,547, forward strand.
TGAGGAGGCGTTTCACCTGGTCATCGAAGGATATATTACTACCTAAGAGTAAAGATAGATCTGAACGATGACTGTTCAAATATCCGTAAGCTGGTCCGTTGTTTAACTATTCTGTTAGAAATAACATTACGTTTGGGAATTATCATACATAAGGATTTTGATTACGAGTATAACAGAACTGCCACCACAATTTAAAGGTTATATTGTACCGAATTAGAACGTGTTTTTGGAAGAGATTTGAGGTAAAATATATAAAGTCAGACCAAATTAGACTTTTAAGCAGGGGAAACCAAGGCTGGAACAGCCAATTAGAGAATATTAGGATACCCTCAGCCTGATCTTTAATGATTTTTTGTATGCATTTCAAAACCAGTGAAAACGGTGGAAATGCATAGAAGTAGAGCCTTTTCCAGCTTATAGTAAATGCGTCAACCGTTATAGCGTCTGGGTCTGGCCTCCACGAGGCATAGCTTTAATATTTTGCGTTGGTGCGAGAAGCGAAAGATCTATCTCTGGTTCGCCAAAAGCTTTGATAATCCGATGCTGAAAGATACCATTCAATGTCCGGATTAACTTTTCTAGATTCCTGATCTGCTTCTATGTTGTCTTTTGTTTTAATATATGAAGCGAACAGCCAGATGTTTTGCCTTTAGCATCACTGCCAAATGGTTTTTGTTAAATCTGTCAGATGAGGGAATTGGATCCCTCCCATCCTAATAATGTAACTTATAGCAGTTGTGCAAAACGTTTTATACCAAGAAAAACAGCAAGTAACTCAAAATAATAGATATGGAAATTGATCTCACTATCTTTCCATCCACCGTTTACGCGCTTGTTCTAACAACATGCGCCCCAGTTCTAGTACCAGTTCTAGACGCATCTGTAAAAAATTCTAGAACGAAATCGAGGGGTTCAAGAGAGAATGTGGTGTAATGAATATTTTTTAACCACTGTTTTAAATCTGGTAATAAGAAAACAACAGATTTGAATTTCTCTTCTTAGATTTGATGTTTTACAAGAGTTACAGAGTTACCCCCTTATGCATATTGGTTCAGTAAGCCTACTTTAGCTTTTTAGCTTGTTTAGCTACTAAAACGGATATTAAATCTGTTGCTATCTCTTTTCATTGACATAAGAGTAACAAGAAAAAAAACATTCTTTAAATCTATATTAAATTGTCAATTCTTTATGAATAAGACCATAAGTATTTTGCGTCGTTTGTTTGATGGCAGTGATATTGACATATTCACAGAGTTGTACATAAATCTTAAATTTTTAACTTTTGTAAGAAAACATTTATCTTATTAAATTTTTATCGAAATTGACCTCGAAACCTAAACAGTTAAGTAGCTTAAGAGTTTCTTTGGCACTCATCGTAACTATAACCTAGGCAGAGCCAATCGTCGAGATAAATTACGGATATGAATCCGCAATGTCTCAGAACCTACAACTTCTTTCACTATCTTTGTAAAAGTTCGAGGGCCGAACATAGCAGCCCATAAGCACTAAATACAAACGTAATTTTGTCAAATTCCTTGCGGTCAGATGTAGATAGGTACAAGGACAAGTAAGTGTGCTTCTTTAAGAAAGATAGTTGCCATGAATCCATGGTTAGGTATCATTTTCGATGCAGTCCTATGGTCTTCCATTTTGAAATGGGCATTAGAAACTAATTGTACTTAGCTGTATAAGGTTTAGTATAAATCTATGGCCGCCATTAGGTTTAGGTGTCAAAAAAAATTATTTGACAAGAATTGATTCTTTGTGGTTTACATTTAGTAATGGCACCTAAGCCAAGGTTCTGTATGGCCAACCTCATTTCATTCTTTTCTTTGATTGAACTACAGTTATTAGAATGATAACTTTGTTCTACCTTACGAATAAAAGGTATACTATAACTGTTACGCATAATATCCAAAATAACTTTATTATTACTAATGCCAATCCAGTAATTATAATAAAATTGTAATCTGCTGGCATGTACCTGCGTTACTGTATCGTAGGTAGGGGCATATGTTTGGTGTAGCTCGAGCTCGCCGACGGACGCGTGAACCGCGACGACGTCGTTAGATGGGCTCGGCGGTACGGTTGTTGCGTTGTCGTCTTGTATGCAGCTGTCCGCCCCCCCCCCCCCCCCTTCTCAATGGCGGATAACGAGGGGGTAGACCAGTTTTCCTGGTGTTGATAATGGCCAGCTAACGACTAAGTACCCGAAGAAGAAGGCTTCGGATTAGGAGTCTTTTTGATCTACAACCCTTGTTTTTCGATAAGTAACCTTTGAGGTTTTAAATTATTTCAGGCAGTTTGCTACCAAAAAGGGTTTCATCTCTTTCATGCTCCTGTATTAAAGTCAGGAACGCTTTCTCCAATCCTGGAGTGATAAGCTTGGTTCTGACTTGAGATTCGGTATAGTTTGTCAGTATACGACAGCCGTCAAATAATACCTTATCAGCCGGCTTGTACCTTATCATCGCTGGTAAGCAGTAGATTCATTGCTTTGTTAATATGCTGAATTTTTTTTTTTTTTTTTTTTTTTGTTACTAACTCAGACACGGCAGCGGATATTTCCGCGTTTAATGTGTGGTTCATTTCATTTCATTTTTCACCAGACCTACCCCTATACGAATCTATCAAAATATACCCACCTCCCCATCCACCATCATGGAGAACAATTATGTCAATGAGTGAGTGAGTGAATGAGTCAGTGGTAGTTTAAGTTTATATATTACTAGCTGTGCCCCGCGGTGTTACCCGCGGTGAATAAGTTAATAGATTTTTTAACGACTTTTAAAAAGGAGGAGGTTCAAATTACGTCGACTGGGTGAACCGATTTTGATGATTACTTTTTTGATCTGATGAGAATCGTCAGAGATATGAATAAAAATGCACCTTGAGAGTGCAGAAAATTACTATTTCCTTACGTACCTACCTAATTGAATTTTTTTTTCATAAAATTTTTGATTTTGCTCCTTGGTTAAGACTAATGCGTCATTGTGTCACTTGATTTTGGTGTTTATAGAACAGGATAACTGCTGGTCGGTTACTATTCTATGGTCTAACACAGTTTATTTTGCTCGCAAAATATTCAAGAAGCTACCATGCGAGCGAAGCGAGCTTCGACCCAAGCGAGCGCAGCGAGCCGAAATTTTTAAGACAAATTCGTTATGTGACACTTGATGTAGCTTATAGTGCTTACAGAAAAGGCTGACTGTTGGTCGGTCCCTATTCTATTGTCTGACATAGATCAATTTGCCAGCAAATATTCAAGAAGCTACCGTGCGAGCGAAGCGAGCTCAGTGAGCGTCTTAAACTCGCAAAGCGAGCCGAAATTTTTAAAAACAAATACTCCTGAAGTACGTGACACTTGATTTTGCTTATGGAGCTCATAAAAAAGGCTGACTGTTGGTCGGTTCCTATTCTATGATCTGACATAGTTTATTTTGCTTGCAAAATATTCAAGAAGCTATCATGCGAGCGAAGCGAGCCAAAATTTTTAAGAAAAATGCGTCATGTGACACTTAATTTTGCTTATAGTGCTCATAGAAAAGGCTGACTGTTGGTCAGTCCCTATTCTATGGTCTGACATAGATCAATTTGCGAGCAAAATATTCAAGAAAATACCGTGCGTGCGAAGTGAGCTTTGAACTAAGCGAGCGTAGCAAACTTCAAACTAAGCGAGCGTTGCGAGGCCTTTTAAACTCGAGCCAAAATTTTTAAGAAAAATGCGTCGTGTGACACTTGATTTTGCTTATAGTGCTCATAGAAAAGGCTGACTGCTGGTCTGTTCTTAGTCTATGGCCTGACATAGTTCAATTTGCTAGCAAAATATTCAAGAAGCTACCGTGCGAGCGTAGCGAGCTTCGAACTAAGCAATCGCATCGAGTTTCTCAGACTCGAAATTTTTAAGATAAATTCATCATGACTGACACTTATGTTTGCTCAAGTGCTCAAAGAAAAGGCGCTGGTCGTTTCCTATTCTAAGGTCTGACACAGTTCAATTTGCTTGCAAAAGATTAAAATAGCTACATGCGAGCAAAGCGAGCGCAGCGAGGCTTTTAGACTCGAAGCGAGCCGAAACTGTGGGAAATGTAATAAAATAGCGATGATGAGGTGCTGTACCGAATTTTAATTGAAGACACAAATATAAACTATGTCCTAATGGTTTATGTTGAGGCAGAAATCTTTTTATCAGGGATTTATCTGCGTACATAAGTCCCAATTCCGTGAGATTATCGGGACAAAAAACACAAATTTTAAATTCGTTAAGCCGTTTGAGTTTGAAGAAGCATAATTTAGGTATTTTGATAATCTCACGGGCACAATACGCTTTTAATAATAGTAGTACGTACGTTACGTACGTAGGCGCAGTAGACGTACTATCGCATCGCATGCGCAGAAGGCGATCTTACTTGTGTAATGTCACTGTCAGTCAGCTGACTGACATCGACATGCCAGCTCACTCACCGCACCGATTGTATTTTATTTACAGTCGACCTATTTAATAGAGATGTGTGTACTAATTATTATTTTTATTTATTTAGGTACCTATTTATTTTCTTTTATACTGCATTGCTATTTATCTATGTACGGTATTTTTTTATTCATAGGGAATAGGTTAATGTGCAGCTATCTTTTTAAATGTACTAACGCTCCAAATGTTCTACCTACTGAACTGGGTCCAATCTGAAAACCAGCGCTACTTCCTTACTATTTGTGTTTGGAAGTAGGATTACGCTGAGATTGGACCTTTTCAGCCACACTGCACTTCATGGGAGGGGCTAATTTCTGTTTTCTTCTTTTTTTGTAATGTAGGAAGGTACCTACCTACCGTCCTCTAAAAATGTAATTGTTTTTCTATCTGTACCTACCTACCTACCTGTCTTGTGTCCTTCTCTGCTATTATTGTTTTTTTCTATTGTATGTGTGTGTGCTGAATAAATGTATATCTATCTATCTATCTATCTATCTTTAAGGGATTTGAAGTAGCTTAAACATGTTGTTAGCCAGGATATCAACTGACCTGGTACTAAATTTCATTCAAATCCGTCCAGCCGTTTGAGCGTGAAGGAGTTATAACATTGCCTGTGCTGCCATCTATTAACATTATTTTGACTAACAGTTACGTTTCACGGCCAAACTATTTTGATGAATGATTTGGTTTATAATCCCACGGAACGGAACCATTCCTTTTTTCAGCAATTTAAGGTAGCCTATTTGTTAATCCAGGGTAGGTACTGCTACCAAATTTAATTCAAATTCATCCAGCCGTTTAAACGTGAAGGAATAATAACTTTACTTGTGCTGCCATCTATTGAAATTTTTTTGTTAGTTTTTCACGGCCAAACTATTTTGTATTTGTTTAATAATCCTACGGAATCAATGCACTTTTCAGGAATTTTAAGTAGCGTATATTTTAATCCAGGGAATAAACAATCCTGCTACCAAATTTAATTCAAATTCATCCAGCCGTTTAAACGTGAAGGAATAATAACTTTACTTGTGCTGCCATCTATTGAAATTATTTTGTTAGGTTTTCACGGCCAAACTATTTTGTATTTGTTTAATAATCCCACGGAATCAATGCACTTTTCAGGAATTTTAAGTAGGTAGCGTATATTTTAATCCAGGGTATAAGCAATCCTGCTACTTCATTCAAATCCGTCCAGCCGTTCGAGCGTGAAGGAGTTATATTTTTGCCTGTGCTGCCATCTATGAAGTTATATTGTCTGACAGCTGCCTTTTGCACTGCCAAACTACCGAAACTATTCTAATGAACATTTTGTTTTATAATCCCACGGGAACACTGCACTTTTCAGGAATTTCAAGTAGCCTATTAGTTATTCTAGGGTATAGGCAATCCTGATACAAAATTTCATTCAAATCCGTTCAGCCGTTTGAGCGTGAAAGAGTAACAAACACACTTACACACTTACACACTTACACACTTACACACTTACACACACACAAACTAATCTCGTTTCGCTCGTTTTCTGTAAGCACTATAAGCTACATCAAGTGTCACATAACGAATTTGTCTTAAAAATTTCGGCTCGCTGCGCTCGCTTGGGTCGAAGCTCGCTTCGCTCGCATGGTAGCTTCTTGAATATTTTGCGAGCAAAATAAACTGTGTTAGACCATAAAATAGTAACCGACCAGCAGTTATCCTGTTCTATAGACACCAAAATCAAGTGACACAATGACGCATTAGTCTTAACCAAGGAGCAAAATCAAAAATTTTATGAAAAAAAATTCAATTAGGTAGGTACGTAAGGAAATAGTAATTTTCTGCACTCTCAAGGTGCATTTTTATTCATATCTCTGACGATTCTCATCAGATCAAAAAAATAATCATCAAAATCGGTTCACCCAGTCGACGTAATTTGAACCTCCTCCTTTTTAAAAGTCGTTAAAAAATCTATTAACTTATTCACCGCGGGTAACACCGCGGGGCACAGCTAGTAATAATATAATAATATAATAAGGGTAGTAATTAAACGAGCTTCTTTTTAATAGCATATTCGCCTCAGAAAATATAACTTACCTTCTAAATTACTAATTCGGCCACAACCAACGCGCGTCTGAATAATAGTATTTTAGCCTCTAGTTATCTTCTATGTAAGCCACTGTAAATATAACTCAGCATGGTGGTTATTTTTTAGCATCTAAATTTGTGGCATGCATTCAAATAGCAAACTTCTAAAATATTAATATATGACACCAAAATAGTAATTCTTTTAGCTTCTAATTTTATAATTTAGCATGTTTAAAATGTAAGTCATCCCACATTTATCGATCGATAAATTTACCTAAAATTGTCATCAAATAGTATATTAAAGCCACTACTCATAACTTTATTTTCATAATAGTTTATGAGAATCATGTTAGTATTCATAAATTTTTTAAACACTTTTTTAAACAAGCACAAGGCAGCATAGGGAATGTAACTGATTTCGATCTTGGTGGCTGATTACTTTTATTCCACATTTTATTGGCGCTTCGGCGGCCGCTGCCGCGGCACGCTAGTAGTGTATAATTGGGGTTTCTGGATCAGAGGAGATCCAGAAACACCCAATTATACACCATTCATTCATTCAACATTCAATCATTCCAGTATTCAGAAACATCAAATTTTACAACATTCTTTCATTCAGTCATTCTACCATTCATTCAATCACTCAATCATTCCAGTATTCAGAAACACCAAATTCTACAACATTCATTCATTCATCATTCCAGTAGGTATTCTAATATTTTCATTATCTTCTAACTTCAAGTATTTTATGAAAACACCATTCATTCATTCTAGTATTCAAATATTTTAATCATCCATTCTTAAAGTTATTATTATGATTTGAAATATGATCTACTATGCGATGCCGCCGTCAGAAAGGAGTAGGTGTGCTCACCGATAAATCTAGACTGCTCTTTATATAGACGCTTTGTTGATAATAATTATACTTCCGAACTCCTTAATCGATCTACCTACACCTATTACTTACATAATATTCAAGTTTTATAGCCATGATGGCGATTTAAGTATCGGGAAGATGTTTATTTATACTTGTAGGTCGTAATGATGTTTATGATTTTTTTCTATTCGGATTTGATTGTCAAATTTTAGTTTATAATTTAAGACATAAATTTGTGTCATTAAGAATACATAATATAATTTAAGACTTAATCATTATAAACAAAAAATATTATAATAGTGTTAGGTACCTACACTATATAAATAAACTATAATAAAAGGTAAATGAAAAGTCTATGAAATCAAATATGAGAAATAATAAAACCGGCCACAGAATTTTTTTTTGGCCACGTGGCCAAACTTCTCATTTAATAACTAAGCATCGAGAATTTGACATAGCCTCTAATAAACTAATTTATCTTCTTTACAACGCCAACTAAAAATGTTAAAGAAAGCGTCAAGTCAATATCAACAATTAATTTTACTTGTCCTTCTGATTTATACATTGCCCACTAATTTACTAAGTCGGCCACGGAATTTGCAACTCATCACCATTTTACGTTTTACAGCTTCAATACAAGCTCCTCAAAAATTAAATATTCAAGCTTCAATAGACAACATCAATAATTATAACTTAGCATGTAAAATAATACTTCATATTCTTTTATCATGAAAATAGCCTCTGTACGATTTGGCGCGAGTGCGCGACATGACAGCAACCGGCCATTTGCACCAATCAGAGAGATATAAATGATTGTATTTCAATACACAAATTTATGTTTATAAATAACGTGTTTTATTATGTCTGTCCTCAATAGTTCATATGTAATAATAGTAGCAGAAATTACTTAGGTTGTATCCACCCAGATCGAAATCAGTTGGTTAGGTTAGGTTTGAACAGTGACCACTAATGCGCGAGGCGAGCGAGCGTAGCGAGCGTGCCGCGGCAGCGGCCGCCGAAGCGCCAATAAAATGTGGAATAAAAGTAATCGGCCACCAAGATCGAAATCAGTTGGTTAGGTTAGGTTTGAACAGTGACCACTAACGCGCGAGGCGAGCGAGCGTAGCGAGCGTGCCGCGGCAGCGGCCGCCGAAGCGCCAGTAAAATGTGGAATAAAAGTAATCGGCCACCAAGATCGAAATCAGTTGGTTAGGTTAGGTTTGAACAGTGACCACTAACGCGCGAGGCGAGCGAGCGTAGCGAGCGTGCCGCGGCAGCGGCCGCCGAAGCGCCAATAAAATGTGGAATAAAAGTAATCAGCCACCAAGATCGAAATCAGTTGGTTAGGTTAGGTTTGAACAGTGACTACCAACTCGCGAGGCGAGCGAGCGTAGCGAGCGTGCCGCGATAGCGGCCGCCGAAGCGCCAATAAAATGTGGAATAAAAGTAATCAGCCACCAAGATCGAAATCAGTTACATTCCCTATGCTGCCTTGTGCTTGAGAAGACACAATGCTCTTATTCAAAATGAAGTGTTTAAAAAATTTATGAATACTAACATGATTCTCATAAACTATTATGAAAATAAAGTTATGAGTAGTGGCTTTAATATACTATTTGATGACAATTTTAGGTAAATTTATCGATCGATAAATGTAGGATGACTTACATTTTAAACATGCTAAATTATAAAATTAGAAGCTAAAAGAGTTACTATTTTGGTGTCATATATTAATATTTTAGAAGTTTGCTATTTGAATGCATGCCACAAATTTAGATGCTAAAAAATAACCACCATGCTGAGTTATATTTACAGTGGCTTACATAGAAGATAACTAGTGGCTGAAATACTATTATTCAGACGCGCGTTGGTTGTGGCCGACTTAGTAATTTAGAAGGTAAGTTATATTTTCTGAGGCGAATAATGCTATTAAAAAGAAGCTCGTTTAATTACTACCCAAATCATATTATCAAACTTTATTTATGATTTAATATCTAATACTTTTACTGCAATTTCTTGAATAGTTTTATAAATTTCATCAGTTGTTACATTCTTCACTACATGCTGCACACATAGTTCAGCACTACAATCACATAACGAATTCGTATGATTAGGAAAATCTTTTACATCATAAATTTCAATCCTTATTACTTTTGAACCACTTGTAAGTTTTTTCACACACGTAAATGCAGTGGAAGAAGATCTTTTGCTGGGGTACTCGAGATGCAGTCGTTTTTCTTCTTTGTTTTGTCCAACAACAGTATTCATAGGAATAAAATTAAAAAGATCGTTTTCGGAATCCTGTAAAAAATACAATACATTTTTGTGTTGTTTTAAATACTTAAGTATAAGAGTACATGTACTTAGAAGTCAATAAACAAATTTTATTACAGAGTATTCAATGATAAAATAGAAGTAAAAAAATTAAAAATATAATTTATTAAATTAAGTAGGTACCTACTCACCGACATTATTACAATAATAATTATTTACCTACTGCTCGCGATCGCTGATAGTATTTAACTTTTCTTTTTCATCGTAATACACCCTTTATATAGATTTTCTAGAATGTTTGATTAAAGGTAACATAAGGTTTAAATTTGCTACGAAATAATTTTACTAATAAGTACTAACATTAAAACATGCCAATGTAATTCTATATCCAAGACAATACGGCACCGGCGCTATGCCGCTTCGGATTGCAATTTAAAGAGTAAGCAATTTAACATTAAGGAGGCAACACATCAGAGTCAAGTCTGTATCGGCCCGGTTTATGCAAGTCGTGAACCGTCTGCACCGGCTACCGATACTCCATCAGTTCTAGTCAAACCGTAAACCGAGTGAAGGTAGACTTAAAACTGTTCGCTTGGTAGGTCACCTGTTTATCAACTGATTTTTTTTTTGGGTGTATGTGTAACCCTCTTAACTAATTAAAACATGGAGCTGCATGAATGTTGGTCAGTACCTACCTAGTTGTCTCATTATGGCTGTATGTAAACATTAGGTATGGCCACATTTATTAGTCATGTTTGTATGTAACTCTCTACTAATTTATAAATGCGAAAGTTTGTGAGCGTGGATTTATGAATGTTTGTTACTCTTTCACGCGAAAACTACCTACTGAATAATAATGGATTTGACTGAAACTTGGAATATACCTACATAGTTTATGCTCTGGAATACCACATTGACAGGCACCACGTGAGCGAAGCCACGGGTGGAAGCTTGTTATAATATAATCTATTAAACACTGTCTCATGGTTGTAATATTAGAGTTACTAGTATTACAATCATGAGTTATACCATGTAAAAGTTTGTATGTTTGTTACTTTATATTTTGATGAAGTTTAGTTGTTTATAATCTGGATTACACGTACCTATCTTTAAGATAGTCATTAGAAAAGAGGAGACAAAACCAGTTGCAATAATAGTATGTGGTTCAAAAACAATTCTATTTAAATCTACAATTGACTATCATCGATTTATATTTTATATCCTACAACGAGTACCTACCTACATAAAGCTGAAATTAAATAATCTCAATATGTAGGCAAGTAATTTTTCTACTTACGAGTCAAATTCCTTAGGTGTTTCATATTTGGGTGATACATCTGACAAAGCATTTTTGTTACACGTGTCCTAATCCTTAAATGGAATACCATCATGCGGATTTCCTACTATATAAGAGCGATCCCGAAGAAGCTGGATCATAAGAATTCTTCTGCTTAAACCAGACACATCCTGACTTCAACCTACCTAAGAAAAACCGATCTGCAAAATGTAAGTACTTGTACCATTACTTTCTGAAAGTTTTTTAATTTTAATTTCTAAATTTATTTTATTTTATATTGTTTTAGTATTCTTTCAATCAAGTGTAGACCGTACCTACACTAAATTAACTTAATTCATAGTTTTGATTTATTTTTAAACATTCAGTCATTCAACTATTCAATTGATTTAGTATTCATTCAATCAGGTGTACCTGCACTAAATTATTTAATTAATATTGTATTGAGTTATTTTTTAGCATTCACTCATTTAGCTATTAGTACATTACTCCATTGTTTAATGATTACTTCATAATTATTGACTTATTCTTTAATTTTGTATGTCTACAGGTCCAGGGACACGGCCGACCATATTTTCCCGTCAGAAGACGAATCGCTGAGTGACGCAGCAGTAAAACCCAGGAAGGAGCTTAAGAAGCGGAAGCCAGCGTCAACGACCAACCCGCAACCATCTACCAGTAAGAAACAGAAAATTCATCCCATCACTCCTGTGAGCAAGGCTACTGCTCGTGAGCTGTTCGGCAGTGACAGCGATGACGACGCGGTTCAAGATAGTTCGGAGAAGAAGCCTTCTCCGATATACTCGTATATCACGAAGAGATTGGCGAACGGTATATCTCGCCAAATAGATGAAAGAAAGAAAGGTGCGTTCTACATTGAAGTTAAAGTTTATAGAACCGATGAGATAGAGCGCGTGCAACCCGTGAATAGATGGCGTCATTCCATCATCACAATCAAAAATAAAACCGATGAAAATTCAGAGTCCTGGAATCACATGAATGCATTTATCGCAACTACCAGGAAGGAATTTAAAAATTGTACCCCCACATTTATCGGCTCCTATCAGTAATCAATTTGTAGGTACTTATTATACCTAGTGCTAAATAATGTAATCCATGCTTATTGTACTCGTACTTAACATTTATCATGTTAAATTATCTTTAAGTTTAATTTTAAAACCTCATGTAATCGATTAATTATATTAAGTACTTATAATTAAACTATGCAATGTACTTAACATTCATTGTTTTTTTTTTTTTTCCAGTTCAACCTGACTATCACATCTCGCAAAGCTCTAATGATAATATTATTAATGATCCAAGTCAATATGATATCCCAGAACAAGAATATGATACGAATGTTTATGATTCTAATGATTTAACAAAGACTATTCATTGTGATAAATGTAAAATTGAAATTCCAGAACACAAATACAGATATCATAAGAGAACGAATATCCATAAATCAAATTGTTTAATGAAATCAAGATTTGAAAATGTTGAAATTATAGCCACAGCTTTTAAAAATAGAATTATGACCTATCGCTTAAACCCATCTATAGAAGACGAGAACCTCATACCCGAGGCGTTCTTAGATAATAAGCGAGAACATATTTCAGAAATAATTAAGTTTTTACAATTGAAAAATACCTCAATAAAAGTTAACTTTGAACTGTTTGCTTATTTTGTATTGCCTAAATCAAATGAGCAGCAGGTAAAGTCTTTTAATACGAGATATGAAATTGTATACAATTGTACCGATTTTAATAATATATATTCAAATCTAATAGAAGTATTTAAAAGAAAACTTACTGAATTTGAGCATTGTGAATCTGGATGGTCGTTTGTTTCCATAAGTCATTTGGAAATAAATATAAATAAATATTGCCCTTTGCGGGGTGGTACTTATTTAGACCTACCTGATGTTATAAAAAATACAAAAAGTTGTTTGAATATTCAAAATAATGATGAGTATTGTTTTTTGTGGAGTATAGTCGCAGCGTTATATCCAGCTAAAAATAATGTCTGCAGGACCAACTCCTATCCGCATTTTAATTCGATATTTAATCTAAAAGGGATTTCATTTCCACCTTCACTTAACGATATCAAGTTATATTTATAAATACATGTACACGGGATTTTATCGCGTTATTTACCTTATTTCTTTTCTTCCCGACGTTTCGGCTATGTTGCAATAGCCATGGTCGCGGGTGGACAGTCCACCCGCGACCATGGCTATTGCAACATAGCCGAAACGTCGGGAAGAAAAGAAATAAGGTAAATAACGCGATAAAATCCCGTGTACATGTATTTATAAATATGAATTGTGATCGCGAAAGTTTAAGAAAAACTACGATATCAAGTTATTTGAAAAGAATAATTGTGATTTAAGCATTAATGTTTACGGGTTAAGTGATCACTATACTGTAACTGGCCCTCTTTATGTGACGAGTTGTAAGAAAGACAAACATATTAACTTACTGTATTTTGAAAAAAACAACAAAGGTCATTATTGTTTGATTAAAAACCTTTTACGATTAGTGCGACGACAAGTTTCATACCATAAAGGTCGAATGTATTTATGCGAGTCTTGTCTGCAGTTTTTTACATCCGAAACAAAGTATAATTCTCATAGTTGCTCCAAAATTTTAACCATACTACCTGACAAAAACAGTGCATTACAGTTTAAAAATTATGAAAGAAAACAAAAAATAAATTTTGTTATATACGCTGACTTTGAAAGTATATTATTGAACTATGAAATGGAGCAAAGTGATAAAAATACGATAAAGAAAAAACTACATCAACCGTCATGTTTTGCATTTTATGTGTGTTGTTCACATGACCGCAGTTTGAATAAATACGTTACTTATAGAGGGCCTGACTGTGTGGAAGTATTTGTTGAAAAATTGATAAGAGAAGTGACATTGATTCATAAAATTTTGATGACAAAGAAACCAATGCGTTCTATGACAAGAGAGCAAATTAATAATTATCGTAATGCAACTACTTGCCATGTTTGTAATCATTTGTTATTTGACGATAAAGTTTGTGATCATGATCATATTACATCTGAGTACCGAGGTGCAGCACATTCGTATTGTAATTTAATTTATAGAGTGTGCCCCTTTATACCTATTATATTTCACAATTTAGCTGGTTATGATTCTCATTTATTTATAACAGAATTATCAAAGTATGATGGTGAGATAAAAGTTATAGCAGAAACTAAAGAAAAATATTTAACAATAACAAAAATCATAAATATGGGAAAAGGATGTAGGTAAACCAATACAGATAAAATTCATAGACTCATTTCAATTTCTTAGTTCAAGTCTGGAGAATCTATGTGAAAGTTTAACTGAGAAAGATTTTATTCATTTGTCATCCCATTTTCCAGACAAAAATCAATTCAATTTACTGCGACGGAAAGGTATATTTCCGTATGAACACATCTGTTCATGGCACAATTACAATGAAACACAACTGCCTGCTAAGGATAATTTTTATAACACTTTACAAATGAAACATATTACTGACGTTGAATATCAACATGCTCAAACTGTGTGGAAATATTTTAACATAAGTTCTCTCGGTGAATATACAGACTTGTATTTAAAGTGTGATGTACTATTATTATGTGATATATTTGAAAATTTTAGAAACATTTGCCTACAATATTATAAACTCGATCCTGCATATTATGTAACTTCACCTGGACTGAGTTGGGATGCTATGCTACTTTATACAGGTGTGCAGTTAGAATTGATTCATGATTTAGAAATTTATGAAATGTTGGAAAAAGGAATACGTGGAGGGTTAGCTCAATGTTCTCATCGGTACGCTAAAGCTAATAATATTTACCTACCTCAGTTCGATAATTCAAAACCGTCAACTTACTTAGTATACTTGGATTGTAATAACCTGTACGGATACGCTATGACAAAAAAATTACCGATATCAGGATTTAAATTCATGACAGATAATGAGATCAAAAAGTTTAATGTACTTAATGTTCCTGATGATGGGGAGAATGGATACATTTTAGAAGTTGATTTAGCCTATCCAGATCATTTACATGATTTGCATAGTGATTTACCTTTCGCTCCTGAGAAATTTATACCTATTGGCGGGAAAACTCGAAAACTAATTGCAAATTTATATGATAAATATAACTACATCATTCACTTCGTTCATTTAAAGGAATGTATTAAAAATGGTCTTATACTAAAAAAAAATCATAGAATTCTTTGTTTTAAACAAGAACACTTTTTGAAAAAGTATGTAGATTTGAATACTAAATTACGACAAGCAGCTTCAACATCATTTGAAAGAGATTTTTTCAAACTTTTAAATAACTCCATATTTGGTAAAACAATAGAAAATAAACGTAAGCATGTTAACGTAAAATTAGTATCCAAATGGAGTGATACCTCGAATAAAACAAATAAAATAATTGGCGCTGAGAAACTAATTACAAAACCTAATTTAAAAAGTGTTTCTATTTTTAATGAAAATTTTGTAGCTGTACAGTTGAGTCTTGAAAAACTTGTTTTAGATAGACCAATATATATTGGATTTACGGTACTAGAATACTCCAAGCAGCATGTATATAATTTTCATTATAATTTCATTAAAAAAGAATATGGTAGTAAAGCTAAATTATGTTACACTGATACAGATAGCTTGTTATATTTAATATATACTGAAGACTTTTATAAAGATATGTATGATAATTTGTTGGAATTTGATACAAGTAATTTTAAAACTAACAAACAATACAGTATTCCTAAGGTGAATAATAAAATTCCTGGTTTATTTAAGGATGAGTTAGGGGGAGACCCAATCACTGAATTTATAGGTTTAAGAGCAAAATTGTACTGTATTAAATCATTAAACGCGCAAATTAACAAGGCCAAAGGTGTGTCTAAACCTATTACAAGATGTTTAAACCCACATAACTATAAGGAGGTTTTATTTAAAAACTTAACACTTAAGCGTAAAATGAATATGATTAAATCAATGAAACATGTGCTATACTCACAAGAAGTAAATAAAGTAGTCTTGAACAGAATAGATGATAAAAGACAAATTGTATCAAATCAAATTGAGACTGTTCCTTGGGGGCATTGTAATTACATATGTTAAATAGTTTTTATGTATAAGTAAATGTTATTTGATAAGTTATTAATTATATTGTCATAATTATTTAATAAAAATATTATTTACAACACATTACTTTTTATTCATTTGTTTCCTATATATTTAGGTAATTATCACCTGTATGAAACGAAAGAATCACTTTTATGTGTTATTAATTCTTTATAATATTTAAAATTAAAAACTTATAATTATTTTACCTTTCAATGAGCCGTGTTGGTCGAGTAGGATGTACCTCGACTTTCGATTCAAAGGTTGTGGGTTCGAATCCCGGCCATGCATCAATGGATTTTTCATTTCTACTTATCGAAAAATGTATATGCATATTAACATGAGCTCTTAACGGTGAAGGAAAAACATCGTTAGGAAACTCGCGGCTAGTCAGCCCACACCGTATTGACCATTGTCTTTCTGTGTATATGACCGACTAAGCTGAGCCTAAACTATCCGTTTAAGTGCTGGGCAAGCCTGTCCCAGGCACTACAGTGTCTTGTTAAGGTAGGCAAAGATTTCCCTCTTGACACTGTATAAATCATCTAGTAAATATTAAAAAGGCCTGATTTTTTTACCTTTCACTTATATTTTTTTGTTTCATTTAGGTACTTGATTTTTTAATAAAACACAGTTTATAGAGTAGATGTGTATTGGGTACCTATATAGAACTTAAATTACACATTCAGTTATAACTCTTAATAAGTACAAAGTTACACAAACCTAATAAATATAATTTTAAGTACTTATAATGAAGTTGAACTTAACTTTTTAACTATTTTACTTACTAAGAGCTCAGTTTCACTCATGATATCATCATAATCACTTCGAACTAAATACTGTACATTCACGCTCGCAGTATCAGGTTCAGTCTCTATTTCGTCTATGTGACGAGTGTTCAAATCATGTATCATTATTTTGATTAGTTGACGAACATGGCCTGGCTCTTTGCGCATGATAAAAGATGTGTTTTTATTAGATTTTGATTTTGATTTTTTCTTCTTCTGTTTTTGATCTTTTTCTTTCGGTCGTTGACTCTGTCCACAAACACTTTCCGCTACATCAGCGTACCAACTCTCTCTATCTTGAGCATAGTAGAAAGGATTCATAACCGGATCAGGGGTAAAATTCTGAAAAACAAAATTTATGTGTAATAAAATACCACCAATAATGAATTTAATTGGTAATAGTAAACTAGCCTAGATACTTACATTACACAGAGGGTTAATATCATCTAAAGCAGGACTGTAGGATGGTGAGCGTGGCATGATGCTGTAAAAAGAGTAGGTATCATTGCATTATTTATTACTAAATCAAATAAAAATTACTCAACAATAATCTTAAAAATATTTACCTTGACAATGTCGTAATAAATTAAAGCAAAACGAAACGCCCAACACATGTAAAAGATGGTAACGAAGTGAAGTGATTAATTATTTTATAATAAGTACCTACCTACAACATTAGCTCAGATTACAAGTTATGTATAAATTTGAAAGATGGAAATACTTACTTAGCAATATTTCTTGTACCTACTCAAAACTAGTTTTGAATTTGTGGCGTAGGTACATACTTTACCACCGTAGATTTAACCTAAATAAATTCCATACATTTGTTAAATATTATATACCTACCTTTAAAATAGTTAATACATTTAAAACATGTCCATACTTACTCTATAACTAAATTGTATATTATTATATTATACTTACTTAGCACTTATCGTAATTAATAAATTACGATAGGTAATTATATAAATACTAAAATATTAATCTCGATGTAATGTCGGAAGGTAGTCGTACGCGCCGCGCAAATAAATCGTATCGATTAAATAGCTTTCATGCACAAAGGCTCGCTCGGGAACAATGCCGATGCGTAGCCGCAAAGCTCCGCCTACCTTCGGACAGTCAATTTTATGCCACCGCGCATGACGCACGTAGCCTAAGCTTCTGAGATCTATTTACGCAATTTCTATCGCTGTGCTTAACCTATTTCCTACTTCATCTTCATTATCTTTCTTCTATCTGTTTCATACTGTGTGCTGTGCTAAACCTTCTGACTATCTCTAAAAACTTTAATAAACTTTGGAAAGTGAGTGGACAGTATCCAGTGTTTCATTGTGCCGAGTAGATTACTGCAAAACAAACAATACCTACAGGATTTTCACCCTCACCTACCTACACTGGTGACCCCGCAAAAAAGGACGAGAAGCATTCAAACAGTAAGCCAATTTATTCTCGAAGAATATGGAAGGAAAAGATGGCGGTGAAAAATCATCGAACAAAAATTCCGATGCACAAGGGACTTTTACACCGTACGACCAAACTGGAATTTTTCGAGTCGGAGTACGACCACCTCCTTTTTGGGCAGAAGAGCCCGCAGTGTGGTTTTCTCAGCTTGAAGGGAACTTTATACTCTCCGGCATCAAAGATGAAGACACAAAATTCTATTACGTCACTTCAACTTTGGAACACCGATACGCCGCCGAAGTGAAAGATATCATTGTGTCACCGCCAAAAACGGGAAAATATGAGCGATTGAAGACCGAACTCATTAAACGGCTGTCAGCGTCTCGTGAAAAAGAAGTGAAGCAATTACTCATGCACGAGGAGCTTGGCGATCGTCGTCCATCACAATTTATGCGCCACTTGCAACGCCTCGCAGGACCAACTGTTCCAGACGAATTTATTAAGACCATTTGGACCAGCCGCCTGCCTACAGCTCTGCAGCCAATTTTAGTGTCTCAAAAGACGTCAGACCTACAAGCGCTGGCGGACCTAGCCGATAGTTTGCACGAAATCGTTCCGAGCACACCACAGGTAGCCTCAGCTTCGTCACTTGCTGATACCACGCTTCAAACAATGGCTCGGCAAATAAGTGAACTCACGCGTCAAGTACAGGCATTATCATCACGCGACCGCACGTCTAGATCCAGACCCAGATCAAGGCAAGGTAGCCTAGACAGGAAAACCACTAGATCCCAGTCTAATTACCGGAAATTTCCAGTTTGCTGGTACCATAGCAGACACGGCAAAAATGCTAACTTCTGTGCGAAGCCTTGCGATTACAAGCCGGAAAACTACCAAGGCAGTCGGTGATGGCGACATCCGATAGCCAATACATTCCTGGTCGCCTGTTCGTAATGGACCGAAGATCGAAGATGCAGTTTCTTGTCGATACTGGAAGCGACCTCTGCGTTTTCCCTAGAGTAATGCTCCGCGAACGCCGATCTCCAACTGACGAATACAAGCTTTATGCAGCGAACGGGACTGTCATTACTACCTACGGCTTCGCCCACTTAGAGCTGAATCTTGGTCTACGTCGTGACTACAGCTGGCGGTTCATCGTGGCTGACGTCACCAAGCCAATAATCGGTGTAGATTTCTTGTCATACTACGGACTCATAGTCGATTGCCGAAATCAACGTCTGATTGACAGCACTACGACATTAACATCTCCAGCTTCTTCTGTGTCGTCGTCGAACACTATTTCTTCAGTAAAGACATTGGTCGGCGACTCCAGCTACCACGAACTAGTACGTCAATTTCCCGAGATCACACGTCCAGCAGGAAAAGACCGCATCATCAACCACAATACGCAGCACCATATCAGGACAACACCTGGACCTCCAGTGTCTTCCTCTCCACGTCGACTGGCTCCGGACAAACTACTTATTGCCAAGAAAGAATTCGAAGCCATGATTAAAAATGGAACTGCTCGACCTTCAGAAAGTCCATGGGCATCACCTCTGCACCTCACACCCAAGAAGGATAACGGATGGCGTCCATGTGGGGACTACCGAATGCTCAACGCGAGAACTATTCCTGATCGCTACCCAATCCGCAACATTCATGACTTCACTCACAACATCGCCGGTTGTCATGTCTTCTCTACAATAGATCTGGTGAAGGCATATAATCAAATCCCAGTGAACAGCGAAGATATAGCCAAGACAGCGATAACCACACCCTTCGGCTTATTTGAATTCCCATACATGACATTTGGGCTCAGAAACGCAGGTCAAACGTTTCAGCGTTTCGTCGATGAAATAACCAGAGGGCTGGACTTCACCTACGCATTCTTAGACGACTTCTTAGTCTTTTCACCAGACGAAACAAGCCACAAGGAGCACCTGACCATCCTTTTCAAGAAGCTATGCGAATACGGCATGGTGATTAACACTTCAAAGTGTGTATTTGGAGCGTCAGAAGTCACCTTTTTGGGCTACAAAGTCTCATCTGAGGGTATCAAGCCACTGGAATCAAAGGTCGAAGCTATCAGTAAGTTCCCAGTGCCAAAAACTGTTAGGGAGCTACGAAGATTTTTAGGCATGTTGAATTTTTACCGCAAATTCATCCCAGGTGCAGCAGAAACCCAAGCACCATTACATGCATTACTCACTGACAAGGTGAAAGGATCACATCCGGTGAATATCATTGGAAATGCGTTACAAGCATTTGAAGAGTGCAAAAGCAGTCTATGCCAGGCCACACTATTAGCGCATCCAGATCTAAAAGCTAAGATAGCAATTGTCACAGATGCCTCTGACACGGCAATCGGCGCTGCTCTCCACCAACATAAAAACGATATATGGGAACCACTTGCTTTCTTCTCCCGGAAATTAAGTTCATCGCAGGTCAAATACTCTCCATATGACAGGGAGCTACTTGCGATCTACGAGGGAATACGCTACTTCAGGCACATGTTGGAAGCGCGTCATTTTACGATATACACTGATCATAAACCCATATGTTTCGCCTTCACTACCCGAAAAGACAAATGTTCGCCGCGACAATTTCGACATCTAGATTACATATCTCAATTTACCACTGATATAAGACATATATCAGGAAAGGACAACATTGTGGCGGATACATTGTCCAGAATCGAAGAACTCACACAACCTGTCGACTTAACACTCCTTGCTAAATCTCAAAACAGCGATACTGAGTTGAAAAGCATATTGGAAGGAGCAACTTCTCTTCACTTACGCAAGACCATCATACCTGGAACAAAGATCCAGCTATATTGTGATGACACTAACCAAGCACTGAGACCCTTCGTCACAGCTCCATATCGACGACAAGTGTTCGAAAGTTTACACTCCCTCAGCCACCCAGGCGCTAACGCAACCGCAAAGTTAGTGGCTCAGCGCTACGTTTGGCCGGGCGTACGAAAAGACTGTCGCGAATGGACAAAGACATGCCACCCCTGTCAACTAGCAAAGGTTACACGCCATGTGTCTACCACTCCTGGGACATTCCGACTACCACGTGCAAGATTTACCACGGTGCACATCGATCTCATCGGGCCATTACCAGTATCGAACGGCTTCCGATATTGTCTCACCGCAGTAGATCGCTTCACAAGATGGCCGGAAGCCTTACCAATACCAGATATGACCGCAGAAACGGTTGCCAAAGCCCTGATTTCCGGATGGATAGCACGCTTCGGCTGCCCTACTGCCATAATCACCGATCGAGGACGGCAATTTGAATCGTCTCTTTTCAAACATTTGGCTGAAATGATTGGATTTGAACACAAACGTACAACAGCCTATCACCCTGCCTGTAATGGAATGGTAGAAAGATTTCACAGGCAACTAAAAGCTGCAATAGTCTGTCACTCTAACCCTAACTGGACAGAAACACTCCCACTTGTATTGCTTGGTATACGAAGTGCCTATAAAGAGGACATACAAGGTTCTCCAGCAGAATGGGTATTCGGCGAACCACTAAGATTACCTGGGGAACTATTCCAGCCATCAGATGATAAAAGTGACGACATAACAGATTTTATGGTACGACTCAGGCTGATTGCAAAGAATCTTCAACCGCAGCCAGCCGCGAGACATTGTAAAAAGTCAATATTCATCTTTAAAGACTTAAGCACGACTACTCACGTTTACCTGAGAGAAGATGCGATAAAAGGAGCACTTCAACCAGCCTACACCGGACCACATCAGGTACTGAAGAGGAATGATAAAGTCTTTACACTACTCATAAAAGGGAAGTCTGTAACTGTGTCCATTGAAAGACTGAAGCCTGCCTATGTACTCACTGACAGCACCGATCCCAAAGATGATGTACTTCCTCCTCCAGATCCACCTAACAAAACTACACGTTCGGGAAGAACAGTACGTCTACCAGATTATTATCGCCCGTAAGACGGTCTCTGGAGGGGAGTGATGTGGCGTACATACTTTACCACCGTAGATTTAACCTAAATAAATTCCATACATTTGTTAAATATTATATACCTACCTTTAAAATAGTTAATACATTTAAAACATGTCCATACTTACTCTATAACTAAATTGTATATTATTATATTATACTTACTTAGCACTTATCGTAATTAATAAATTACGATAGGTAATTATATAAATACTAAAATATTAATCTCGATGTAATGTCGGAAGGTAGTCGTACGCGCCGCGCAAATAAATCGTATCGATTAAATAGCTTTCATGCACAAAGGCTCGCTCGGGAACAATGCCGATGCGTAGCCGCAAAGCTCCGCCTACCTTCGGACAGTCAATTTTATGCCACCGCGCATGACGCACGTAGCCTAAGCTTCTGAGATCTATTTACGCAATTTCTATCGCTGTGCTTAACCTATTTCCTACTTCATCTTCATTATCTTTCTTCTATCTGTTTCATACTG
This sequence comes from Xanthorhoe designata, assembly GCA_963582015.1. Classification (NCBI taxonomy): domain Eukaryota; kingdom Metazoa; phylum Arthropoda; class Insecta; order Lepidoptera; family Geometridae; genus Xanthorhoe; species Xanthorhoe designata. Next base: position 8,245,341 of record OY757032.1, read on the forward strand.
TGTGCTGTGCTAAACCTTCTGACTATCTCTAAAAACTTTAATAAACTTTGGAAAGTGAGTGGACAGTATCCAGTGTTTCATTGTGCCGAGTAGATTACTGCAAAACAAACAATACCTACAGGATTTTCACCCTCACCTACCTACAAATTATTAGTTAAAAGAGTATAAATGTGCATGTTAAGTTGTTTTTTAATTATTAGGTAAGATGAAGTTGATTAAGCAACCCATATCGCTCAATATTAATAATATAAAATTAAGTGACTCCATTCATCACATCAGACATAGCGCTTTATTACCAAATACCATTCGCTGTATAATATGTGGTCCATCAAACTGTGGTAAAACCAATGTTATGATTAGTTTACTCCTACACCAAAATGGGGTCAAATTTAGAAATCTTTATCTTTACTCTAAAACTTCTTTTCAACCTAAATACCGTTTCTTGACTGAAGTATTGAAAAGAGTACCACAGATAAATTTCTACGAGTTCAATGATGACAAAGATGTTATAGCTCCAAGTGAAGCTTTAACCAATTCTGTATTTATTTTTGATGACGTTGCCGGCGAAAAACAATTAAATATACGTAATTATTTCTCTATGGGTAGGCATAAACAAATAGATTGTTTTTATTTATCTCAAACCTATTCAAAAATTCCTAAACAGTTGCTACGTGATAATGCTAATTTTCTTTTAATATTTAAACAAGATGATATAAATTTAAAGCATATTTATGAAGAACATGTAAGTTCAGATATGTCGTGGAATCAGTTCAAAAATGTTTGTAATACAGTTTGGAGCAATCCATATAATTTTGTTTGCATTAACAAAGATTCTTCATTAAACAATGGAAGGTACCGAAAAAAATTCGATGCCTTTTTTTATTTTTAGTAAAGATATAAATAAAAGTAATCCATAAAAAAAATTAGTATCCTAACTTCCGTCATTGAATACAGTATTGAGCAATAATATGGAGGAAAAAATTAAAATAGAGTTAGGTAATTAAGTCTGCCGACTCCATTAAAAATAAATTAAAGCAGATGAAAAACCAGGAACATGAAATGAATTTATCAATGAATAAAATGCTAAAGCCTGTCTCAGAACCTCTTCAAACCCTATTGAATTTTAAAAATAAATCAGTGGGTAATGAATGCATAGAAAATGAGTGCAACTCGGAAGTTGTTGAAGCAGATGAAAGCTATACAAGCTCTTCTACTAAGGGTGATGATTTTTTCGATGCAGATTTAAATTTTGCAAACACTCCTAAAAATAAAGGAAAAGATGATAATTTAGAAATGTCATTAGAAGGTAAAGACGTGTACGGTATTCATGATGGTCTAAATGCACCATTTGGAATAAGGACTGAAAATTCAAATTTAATGATAGGCAACTCAGTGGTATCATTTTCTAAATTAGGAAGTTTGGATAAGGGTAATTTATTGGTTAAAATCGGAGATAAAACTTACAGTCTAACTCCTGGCCTGAAAGAACTTTTACTACGAAAGAAACCTGATTTAAGGTTGATAACAAGCAAAGATAAACTTATATATAAAGATATATTACTTCAAACAAATGCGCATAAGAGAGATTTTAATCCTGGAGCTCAAATAAGAGGTGACAAAGGAGTCAAATACCGAGATATAATCAAACCCTTATTTTCTGAGGCTACAGATAGTAAACCAAAACTTGGAGGTAGCTTACCGAAACTAAAGAAATATAAAACTCACACTGACTTGGTTTATTGGGACGATCCTAATGAATTAGTTGAAAGGTTAAAATTATTAATAGCTTCAAGAGATGCTGGTAACACAAATCATGATAATGAAATTTTATCGATAATTGAAGAGTTAAAGGAAGCCAATATAATTAAGGTATAAAATAGATGTAGTATGTAGCTTTTATTTTAGTATTACGGAATCATTCATAGTGATCATTTACTAATGGTTACCCTGTGTTGATACTATTAGGTATATTATTATTTTATTAAATTCATAAACCTCATTAACATCCGGATGATTAATATTCATACATATAGATAAACAAATAAAAAATATAGAAAACATCTAAATATGAGCAAAGTCGATGTTGTAAATGAAATTCATAAAAATGCGAGGGTAAATTTTCCACGAAGAAATGTCATTATGAAAGATATTGATGATCTATGGCAAGCGGATTTAATTGATATGCAATCGATTTCTAAGCAAAATAAAAGCTTTAGATACATTCTTTCTATTATTGACACGTTTTCGAAATACGCTTGGAATTTTCCTTTGAAAAGTAAGAAAAAAGACGTTGTATATAATGCATTTAAAACTTTGCTAGATAAAGGTAGAGTCCCTAAAAATTTACAAACTGATAATGGAACAGAATTTTACAAAAATAAATTTAATAATCTTATGAAATCATATCATATTAATCACTATTCAACCTTCTCAACAAAAAAAGCTTCAATAGTAGAAAGATTTATTAGAACATTGAAATCTAAATTATATAAAGAATTTAGTTTACAAGGTAATTATAATTGGATAAATAATACCCTTGATAATGTTACATATGAATACAATCACACCTATCACCGAACCATTGACGAAATTCCAGCGAATGTTAATAGTTTTAACAAAAACCTTATATTCAAAAGATTTCAAATGTTGGTAAAAAGAGTTAATATAAAGAGGAACTTTAAAGTGGGTGAGTATGTACGAATCAGTAAGTATAAAGGAACATTTGAAAAGGGATATACACCCAACTGGTCGACAGAAATATTTAAAATCCGAATAATACAAAAAACAACTCCCTTCACTTATTTAATTGAAGATATGAGAGGTCAACCCATCTTAGGAGCGTTTTATGCTCAAGAGCTTCAAAAGACAAAACATCCTAATGTATACTTAGTCGAAAAGGTTCTTAGAAAGAAAGGAAGCAAGGTTTTAGTAAAATGGTTAGGTTTGCCCTCTACTGAAAATAGCTGGATTAATAAGTCAAACATATTATAATAAAACATTATAAAGCAAGAAACTTATCCATGACTGATCAGTGTTATGGTGTGTTTTGGTGAGAGTAGTCTTCTCAATTGGTTAATAAATAATTTACCATTTGAATTACATTTACCAGGATACAATTATTGTGGGCCTGGTACTAAATTAAATAAGAGACTTATACGTGGTGACAAAGGTATAAATAAATTAGACGAATATTGTAAAGAGCACGATATTGCCTATCAAAATTCATCAAATTTAAAAGATAGACATAAAGCAGATTTCGTTTTACTAAAAATGGCAAAGAAACGTGCAACTGCTTCTGATGCGAGTGTAAGTGAAAAGGTTGCAGCTCATATAGTAAATAAAGCTATGTTAACAAAAATTAAAACTGGTGCTGGTTTAAAGAATCATGACTGTAAAACAAAGCCTTCAAGAAAAAATATGTTTGATTTAAAAAAAAAATTTAGAAATGTAATTACAAAAACAAAAAAACATATACAAAAGTTAAAGCCAAAATGCAAGAAAATGGCTATAGAATTAGCTATGGCTGCTGCTAGAGAAATAGTTGATGATTCATCAATAAAACTCCCTCGCATTATTCCAATACCAAAAACTGGTGGAGTATTACCATTAATACCTATATTTGCGGGTTTATCTGCTACTGGAGCCTTAGCAGGTGGTGCAGCGGGTATTGCTAAAACTATTTATGAATTCAAGATGGCTAAAAAGCGTTTTGCGGAATTGAAGAGGCATAATGAAAAAATGGAAGCTCTTTGCATTGGAAAGGGATTACATCTTAAACCTCATAAAGATGGTCTCGGAATTTATGTATCGAAAGAAAAAAACTAAAGTATCGGCTACCCAATCGTCCATTAACTAACTTAGACATTTTGAAATATGGAAATAACATCCCCTATTTTCGAGGAGTCTTTATGAAGGATGAACTCCCAATACAACCTTTAAAAAAAGAATGTGGAGTTATTAATTTAGATAATTCTAAAAATCCTGGTTCACATTGGGTAGCCTATGTAAAATATAATGATTATATAGAATATTTTGATAGTTACGGTAATCTTAAGCCCCCAAAAGAATTTATAAGATACTTAGGTTCGAAAGTAAACTATAATTATTGGTCACGCCAACAATAATTCAGTTCTGACAAGTGTCAGAACCAACCTTCGATACGGGCAGACGTGTAATTTACAGTGAATCGGCAGTAACAACAGTCGAGGCGGAAAAGAGAGGAAGAGAAGGGACATGCAGCACTCACCCGGGGCAGGCCAGCGGGATCCAATCTCCTTCGACTATCGCACAGCAGAGTTTCACTACGCGGGTCGCGCGACCAATATTTGAATATAGTAAAAGTTCTTATTACACTGGGTAATCAAACACAAGGGTGCGTTTGGCGGAGCGGGAATGTATTGAATATTGCGGAGAAAGGCTCGAGATGATCCTCGTCTCTTCGCGGATGATCAGACGAAGGCTCGTCTTGCGGATGCGGGCGGTTTCAGAGAGATTCGTTACACCGGTGCGTCCATGTGCAATATCTTCATCGAACTGACAGCTGTCAGTCCTCGTTCTCTCGTTCTCATGCTCGCGTCCTTGAACGGTGCTAAAAGTACTGCATGGCAGGTTGGGAAAGGAGCGGGAAATACAAACTGCCTTATATTATAAGAGTAAATCTATCTAATCAGTGTTGGCGTTACCATTTCCACCCGCCCTTAATGGGTCACCATTAAAGAAGCGATAATAAAACGAAAGTTATGTTAATGTTACTATGACTCTAGGAGCTTTCAATGCACGCGGTGAGAAAATTAATTCCGTAGAGTCACGGCGGAGCGGGACAAGCGAATAACCTACGCTACAAACTAAAGCGATGCGATATTACTACTAACTTAAACTAATGCGGAATGTGGTATATTAACTTTATTGGCTTGGAAGAGGACATAAACGAACTACCGGGCGAAGGTAAGTTCCCTTTGCAGTTCTAACTGTGCAGACGCGCACGACGCCGTCTTTAGACGGATGGACGTTCTGTACAATAGCTAACGGCCAGGATAGGGGCGGTGAGTTATCATTCATCACAACAACCACGGTTCCTGTTGTCATAGGAAACGAGGGCGTGTTCCACTTCTGCCTAACCTGTAGACCGTGTAGATATTCCATCTTCCAACGACTCCAAAACGACTGGACCAACTTGTCTAGTAGCGAGTGTCGGTGAAGTAAACTAACAGGGTCAGAATTGACTTCAAGCGCGGGTAAAGAAAGTAGAGGTGCGGTATGCAAAAAATGGCTTGGCGTAAGAGCCGTGGGCTCTGCGGGATCGGAACTCAGTACTGTCAGCGGGCGTGAGTTTAGGAGACACTCAATTTGAGTGAGAACAGTACAGAGTTCTTCGTACGATAGAAGCTGCTGTCCGACGACTCGGAACAGATGCGTCTTCACAACCTTCACGACACTCTCCCAAGCGCCTCCGAAGTGTGGAGAGTTGGGACAGATAAATTTCCAAATTATACGACTCTCAGCGTACTCTTCCTCCAGCTTTGGCCGATACACAGTATTGAGAAACTTATACAAATCGCGGAGGTAAGAGTTAGCTCCCTTAAAACATGTACCATTATCCGAGTACATGATCTGAATCGGTCCTCGACGGGCGAGGAACCTCTTCAGCGCGGCAAGAAAACTGGGAGTGCTGAGGTCCGTGGCAACTTCGACATGCACGGCACGAGTCGTAAGACATGTGAAAATGCACAGGTAGGCCTTCGCACTGTGGACGCCACGACGGCGCACAGGAACGTATGGTAGAGGACCAGCATAGTCACAGCCTACGTGTGTGAAAGCTTTAATGACTTGACACGTGCGATAGTCAGGTAAGTCGGCCATCACCGGGTAAGTTGGACGCGGTTTTAAACGAAAGCACGTGTTACACATGTGGACGCGCTGTCTCACAATGCGGCGTGCGGACAAGATCCAGAACTTCTGCCGAAGAAGCGACATCAGCAATTCTGGTCCGGCGTGTAAATACTTTACATGATAGAAATCAATGATCAAGTTTACGACGGGATCATTGCGCGGTAAGATAACTGGATGCTTTTGAGCATAGTCCAGCGCGGAGTTAACGAGTCGACCCCCAACGAGGATCAGACCGTTTTCAATGAAAGGCCTCAAGCGGTTGAGAGCCTGCGAACAAGATTGATTACTCTTAATATAAGAATAATCCTCTGCAAAGTGTTGACTTTGCAGGGCGCGAAGGATTTTATTTTCAGCGAAATTTAGTTCATCAGCGGACACTGCATTAGTGTCGCGGCGGGGTAACAATCTTGCGAATTTACAAATGTATACAGTTATACGAAGAGTTTTACTCCATGAGGAGATGCGGTTAGCAAGATCATATAAAGCACAATGCTTAACAGGCGAGCACACAGCGTGTGTAAGAATTTTTTGTTCAATAGTAGGCGGAATGAATTGGTCGTCGAGAGGCTTGAGAGGCCACTCAGATGGATCCAATGTAGCCCACTGGGGCCCGTGGAGCCACAGAGGGTGCGTGGTTAGTTTCTGAGGCGTAATGCCACGTGAGAGAACGTCTGCGGGATTTTCAGTACCCACGACGTGGTAGAAGTTGTCCGCAGAGATGTTTTCTGTGATTTGAACAACGCGGTTTGCTACAAAGGTTTGCCACCGATGTGGTGAACTTTTGATCCAATATAACACGACCTTAGAGTCGGTGAAAGCGAATACTTTAATTGGGAGATGACGCGAGTAGTTTTCATAGACTATGCGTAGCAGCTTGGACATGAGAAGCGCGCCGCAGAGCTCTAAGCGTGCTATAGACAGAGGCTTGGTAGGAGCGACTTTGGACTTTGCGCAGACAAGCTTGACAGTGTTACCGGATGCGGCGGTCACATGAGCATATACAACGGCACCGTAGGCACGTTCACTTGCATCCGAAAAGGATAGAAGAGTGAGAGTGCAGTCGTTGTAGACGCCTACATGACGCGGAATGCGTATGTTGTTAAGAGCCGGTAACTCGTCGCAGAACTGCTTCCACATTTTAACAATGTGTAGCGGCGGGGTGTCATCCCAATCGAAATTAAGATGCCAAAGCTGTTGAATCAGTAGTTTGGCATACACAACTGCGGGGGCCACGAAGCCCATTATATCCCACAGTCGGGCGACTGTAGAAAGGATGGAGCGCTTATTGCACTTCACATCAGCGGGAACAGTAATTTTAAAATAAAATACGTCATCATCAATACACCAATGCAGGCCTAGTATTTTATGCTGCATGGTTTTATCAAACTCAACCTCCGTAGGGAGTTTGTGCGAAGCGGGAAGGTTATCTAATACAGCACGACTGTTACTGTTCCATTTTATGAGATCCCACTGAGCTCCTTTGAATAGGTCAATCAATTGTTGTGACGCCGATATCGCTTCTTGTTCCGTGGGAATCGAGAAGGCAAGATCGTCCATGAAAAGCGACGTAGACGCGAACTTGCTGGCGAGAGGATAGCGAGCGCCATCATCTTCGACTAGCCGTCTCACAGTGCGCAATGCATGGTAGGGACTTGATTTCAAACCGAAGCAAACGCGGTTAAACCTATACATTTGTAGTGGGTCTTGTGGAGTAAAGCGATAAAGAAAACATTGATAACGACGGTCAGCTTCGCGCACGATAATCTGTAAGAACTGCTGGCGACAGTCCGCGGTCAATGCGATCGCATGTAAGCGGAAATTTAATAGAATTGTAAACAAATCGCCTTGTAAATTCGGACCTGAATGCAGAATATCATTCAGTGATTGCCGGCCACCAGAAGTAGACGCGCTGGCGTCTAGAACCACGCGCAGCTTAGTCGTTGTCTTATCTTCGCGCACGACCCCGTGATGCGGTATGACGTATATGGGTGTTGGGTCGCGGGGATCGTACGACGCAGGAGAAACGTAATCTTTCGCAAGATAATCTTTTATTACGTCGTCATATGCAGACCGAAGCTTAGGCGAAGCTTCTAGCTTTCTTTCGAGGCATATGAAACGCTTGCGGGCATTATCAAAAGAATTCCCGAGGGAATAAACATCCTCGTTAAATGGCAGTGCTACAGTGTACCTACCACTAACGGGATCGCGGATTGTCGTGGACTTATAAAATAACTCACATTCAACATCAGAGGGGTGTTGAATGGGCGGTGTGGAGGGAAGCTCCTCGAGCTCCCAAAAACGCCTGACTATCGAGTCAATAGCGACAGGCTCCTGAGCGAGGCAACATGTCAGGGCCTGGGCGGGTTGATGCTTGGGTAACGTAGGCGCGGAGCCCATAATTACATAGCCGAAAACAGTACGCAAAGCGCGCGGCACCGACGTGTCACGATCGTGGACAGTGTCGGGGAGAATTAAATGCGGGAAGAGACAAGCGCCTATTAAAGCGTCTATCTTACTAGGCACACCATACGATTCGTCAGCTAGCGGTAAATTATGTAAATGTGATAAATCACCAGTATTTATCAAAGACGTAGGTAGCAAGTCCGTTATCTGATCAACAACGAGTAGCGAAATATCAAATTTAATTTTACTGTCGAATCGAGAATGTAATTTAATATTAATCGGACTAGTATTTACTACCTTCTCAGCCCCACCGAACCCCTTTACAATAGTACGGTTCATGTTTTGAGGCTTGATACCTAAACGCTCACAACACTCGTTAGTGATGAAATCACTTTGTGAGGCGGAATCTAGAAGCGCGCGAATCATATGTGGATTGCCTTTAGAGTCGTAGGCAACGACTTGAGCGGTTGATAACAGAACAGTCATGGACTGCTTGTTATGTGTGAGTGCATTACTCGAACACTGATACAACCGGGAATCAACAGATGCACACAATGTAACATCTGACCGTGCCGTGGATGCGGCTAGGTCCGGAGAGGTATGTGCGGACGTACCGGCGGCGGCGGGGGGCGCCGCAGCGGCGAGCTCGACCAGCTGATTAGCGGGAGGGTGGATCTACAGAAATTGTTATTTTTTACGATTTTTTTGGCACTTTTTATATATCGAGTTTTGGGCTGTTTTTGCATGCTGGGATGGTTTGTATGTTAAAAATAAGTTATTTCACGAGGGGTATCAATCTAAATAACTGCTACTTTACGAGATAATCAAAATTGCTGGTTGCTAACAATGACAAAATGTGAGAATAGTGATAAAATTAGAGAGGACAATTACGGTGTGTTGTTAACAATGATAAATACAAAGGGATCACAATTTTTTTATTAAAAATCCTAAATTAAAACTTCGTTAATGTAAAGAAGATTATGTTTTTTATTAAATAAAACACGAAATTAAATAAGAAATCAACTTTTATATATTTATTCAAAAAGTGTTGAACAGCACACATCAAATTCTTATAAATTATTATGTATTCTTTTTTTTTTCTAACCTTATGTTGTACCACTGCTGGGCAAAGGTCTCCCATGTCTTCTTATTATAAAAATATTCAACGACGACATGAATGTATTATAAGTCCGAAGATTATATAGGATTATTTATAGGATATATATAAGATTATATTACTTATATATTATTATATTATTAGGATTATATATTATAAGATATTATAGGTCCGAAGCTGGCGTCACTGGCGAGTTCAATGTGGCAGTAGGTTTGCACCAGGGATCGGCTTTAAGCCCTTATTTGTTCCTCCTGGTAATGGATGCTTTGACATCAGACATACAGGAAGAAGCACCCTGGTGCATGCTGTTCGCCGACGACATTGTCCTCGTTGGAGAGGAGGCAGCCGAGGTACAGATCACTGGGAAAATGGCAAGAGAAGCTTGAGAGGGTGGGCCTTAAGATCAGCCGCACTAAAACAGAACATCTGTTCTGAAACTTTAGTGGCTCCTCTAGTTTCTCACGAATTGCCTTAAATGGTGTAACCCTACCAGTCTGCTCCAATTTTAAATACCTTGGTTCGCTTCTCCATAACGACGGAAATATTGACCGAGATGTTAAAAATAGGATGAATGTGGGATGGATGAGTGGCGACAGGTCTCAGGAACAATATGTGATCCGCGAATGCCCCTTAAACTTAGGGGGAAAATTTACAAGACGGGATTAAGACCTGTCGCGTTGTATGGATCAGAGTGTTGGGCAATGTAGAAGACTGATGAAAGGAGAGTGCATGCTACTGAGATGCGAATGTTAAGATGGATGTGTGGCGTGACGCGTTTAGATAAAATAAGAAATGAGTATGTAAGGGGAGGTTTGAAAGTGGCATCTGTAGCTGAAAAGGTGAGGAGTGCCAGATTAGCATGGTATGGTCATGTAATGAGGAGGGATGAAAGACATATTACCAAAAGAGTTATGAGTATGAATGTGGATGGGTTGGGTATACAAGTAGAGGAAGGCCGAAGAAGAAGTGGATAGATTGTGTGAAAGAGGATATGAATGTAAGAGGAGTGAGTTCAGAGTTGACGAGTGATAGAGGAGAGTGGAAGAGAAAAACATGTTGTGCCGACTCCACTTAGCGTGGGATAAGGGCAGGAGAATGATGAGTCAATAACTCATTAAATTGACCGAAAGTTCCAACATCGCTTCCATAAATAACTATCCGATCCGCCGTTCTTTTTAATGTTGCTCCAACTCCATCAGGGGCACCCTTTCCATGGCTTACTTCGCTATAATTCCAAGTTCAATGTAAATATTTGTTTCTTCTTTTTGTTACTTTTTAATGTTACCTACTTCTTTATCCTTTAGGTACTTTTCCCTTCTTTTATCTTTTGCTATTGCCAGACGTTCAGGGTCGTTTATTTCAGCATAGGTACTTTCGTTTTTTACACAATCTTTGTTTAGCCCTCCGATCACTATTGATTGTTTTAATTTAAAAGGAGGCATTTTAAATAATTAGTATTGAATTATCTGTAAAAATATGTTTAATTTAATTAATAATGTATAGGTATAAGTACCTAATATACAGCACAATAATGAATTATTAATAAGTTAGTACTTAATTTATAAAAATCTTACCTGAAATTGTCTTTTTTATATAAATAGTAATAAGTACCTAGGTACTTACTTTTGAGAAAACTTGCTTGATTCGTTATTTTCTTCTTATCTGAAAAAATAGGTGGGGATTTTAATAAATTAGAGCTACTCTATAAACTAAAACATCATACTTAGTTTAGTTATTACTTATCATTATTATCTATCATATCGTACATGTTTATTTGCATTTCATAATTACATTATTATTACCTACTATTACAAATTTATCATAATAAATATATAATACGTATTTTATATCCAAAATCGTTAAATATAATATATTTTTTCAAGCTACATCATCATTGTTAGCAACACTTGTCATTGTCTTCTCTTGTGTTTTTGCTGACAATGACGTTACGAATGATGATGGATTCCAGAAAAAAAATCGTAACTGTGCAACCGAATGCTTAATACAAACAAAAATATATGCCATCGATAGCTGCAAGTTCTATTTAGATACGATAAAATATAATGCAAATTAAACTCACTAATTTCTTAGTAAAAGTAATAAATAACAATGACGAAAAAAGTGACACACTTTGTAGAATCATTTTCAATAACTCACCTTTCCAAAATGCGACACGTCTTGCCTCCGTGAAGTGTTCTGGCCGACTGGGAGGAGGGACGCGGGTCATTTGGTGTCCAACACAAAGTTTAAATGCGTTTCCTTTTACGTAAATGATAAAAACAAAAGCTGGCGTAGACAATGACGTATATTTTGTGACACGTTTTTGATTAATCATATCATTGATTTCTAGTCAAATAAATAAATTTTTTTTTCTGCATAATATAACTGAGTTTCTTAGCTATAAATATCAGTCATTACAAATAAATATCCGCAATAAATAAATATTTTATGACAACAAACTCCTTTGTGCAGGTCAATTTTACATGTCCAAAATGCCGATTTTCAGTTGTTTTTTGGAAATATTTTTTTTCTGCATAATTTAAATTAAATTTTATTGTTGATACCTTTTTCGAATTATATCTAGACATTAAAATCAATGTTTATTTTTACAAAAATATGACCGGTTTAAGAATAATCTTGAAGAACTTAAATTTTGCGCCTCCAGTAGAATGACCCGGGAGCGGCTTGTACAGAGTACCCGGCGCGTGTATTACACGACTCGTTGAAGTGTAACAATGTGTGGTGATTTAATTTGCAAACGCGACAATTTGACTTAGACGAGCAATTAGCGACTCGATGTTTTAAACTAAGACAGTTAATACACGCATTGTTATCCTTCACACACTTATAACGTTGTTGTGGAGTCATCCCGTTAAAATCGGCGCACTTGAATAAATGTTGATGCACAATATTAGCGCACAGGCACTTGCACGCGGATTCAACCGTTGTGCTTATGTAGGTTTGGCACTTCGGCGGCGAAGCGGTATTTAACCGGCGATTAGAGTTAACCGGACGCTTAGAAGTTGAAGAAGTTGAAGAAGTTGGCTCAGTACGCTCTAACACTTTGGCTCGATTTGAAATAAATTCGACTAAGTTATCAAATGTAGGTATTTTCGTTGAGTATTTAATCTCAAACGCGCGAACTGTCTCAGGGTCTATTTTCTGTAAAGCGATATGAATCAGAATTAAATCGGTTAGGTTATCCATTTTAAGGTTCTTTAAAGCTGCGACTGCGCTGCTAAACTTCTCAGTAAATAAATCAAAGTTGGTTGCTGAAGCGCATTGGAAAGTTTTGAATTCAAACATTTGATTTAAATACGTAGAAACCAACATACGCTTGTCGTCGTACTTATCAATGAGCGTTTGTAACAACAGACTATAATTTTCCGGACATGGAGATATCCCGGCGCACACAGACTGGGCTTTACCGGTTAGCTTCCCCAATAGGTAATACAATCTATCGGCGTCAGTGAGAGATGGATTATCGTGTACGGTCGACTTAAAACTAGCATAAAATAGTGGCCATGCGCGAATGTCACCAGAAAACTGGACCAATTCAATCGGCGGGAGTCTAGGTTTAGACTTGTGCGGAACACTATCGCTATGCGGCGAGCATTGTGACTGCACTCGCTTTATCCTACCATACAGAGACTCAAAAGCCATGAGACTCTTATAGTCAGGCTTAGCGGATGGGTTAGTTATCATTAAACGATTATTATATTCGTCCAGAACCTGTTGGAATTTATCGCGCAGTGAATCTATTTGTGAGGATTCGTCAAGAAAACTTTCCCTTAGATCGGTGTTCGAAGAAAGATCATAAACCTTTTGAACAATTTCGAAGATAGCTTCGCGTTTAGCTTGCAACGTAAGCAACTGCGCATCTACCGCATCGTCATAATCAGAACCCGAATCAGAAGTTTTCTTAGCTTGTTTAGGCATAATGAAGTACCTATATGATCTAACCTAATTGTAAACAAGCAGCTGATCTAGGGGTTAATGAACCACAATAATACGATGAAATTAAGTAGGTCTATTTTGCGCAGAGAATAAGCAGAATAATGGTTTCCTTCTACTCCCTACTTTGTTCGGTTAATAATGAAATGAATTGGAATGAGTGAATATGCAATGAATGATCGACTGAGTGAATAAACTTGTGAATGAATGAACAACTTTAACGTGAATGAATGAAAGTGAGTTAACGAATGAATGACCGAATAAATATTATGAATGTCAGATCAAATATGGCGAACTTTTTTGTAACATTTCGAAATACACAGGCAAGACAACAATTTAATTTGAGGGTAGTTTATAAAAAAATTGTACAAGCTAAAACTCGAATTTATCCAAAGTAAGCGTTATTTAGGTAATGAAACAAAGTTAAGATGAATAGTTAATATGTTTATCTAGATGATAAAACACTTATTTATGAGTAAAATCAACGCAATGTGGATCTACGCGGTATACTACAATGGGGTAGATTTGTATGAATGTTTCTCTTATTAGGGCCTATTAAATCCTAACAAGGGCGGCTGGAAGGTTCCAGTATTTAAAAGGATCAGAAATCCTAGCTCAAAGGACCAAAAATATGGTCACGCCAACAATAATTCAGTTCTGACAAGTGTCAGAACCAACCTTCGATACGGGCAGACGTGTAATTTACAGTGAATCGGCAGTAACAACAGTCGAGGCGGAAAAGAGAGGAAGAGAAGGGACATGCAGCACTCACCCGGGGCAGGCCAGCGGGATCCAATCTCCTTCGACTATCGCACAGCAGAGTTTCACTACGCGGGTCGCGCGACCAATATTTGAATATAGTAAAAGTTCTTATTACACTGGGTAATCAAACACAAGGGTGCGTTTGGCGGAGCGGGAATGTATTGAATATTGCGGAGAAAGGCTCGAGATGATCCTCGTCTCTTCGCGGATGATCAGACGAAGGCTCGTCTTGCGGATGCGGGCGGTTTCAGAGAGATTCGTTACACCGGTGCGTCCATGTGCAATATCTTCATCGAACTGACAGCTGTCAGTCCTCGTTCTCTCGTTCTCATGCTCGCGTCCTTGAACGGTGCTAAAAGTACTGCATGGCAGGTTGGGAAAGGAGCGGGAAATACAAACTGCCTTATATTATAAGAGTAAATCTATCTAATCAGTGTTGGCGTTACCAATTATGATAATGTACAACGTGACCACCCGTTTAATTGCGGCCATCTTTGTTTAAGCTTTTTAAATAATTTTTGGAGTGGGCATGGGATAAATAAACAAGATTTTTCAGTATAGTTCAGTATGTTAGCATGTCTATAACGGTTACCATCTCTGGAAATAAATCAGAATTGACTTCCTACTTTCAACAGCCCTTGACTTTATCTCAACAATACGAGTGCGGTTTGCTATATTTTTCAGTATCAAACTCATTAAAAAATATTCATAACAAACAGAGTAATATTCTGCCTGTGGTTAGAATTGAATGTGATCTAGTGTACGGTTCTTACTCCAACGGATTACCAACTCATATCATTCACGAATTTGTATATAATACTGCTTCAAGTAATTGGTGCATAGAATCACCACAAAACGTTATTTATTTTTCTGTAAACAAAAACCTCATTCCATCTATATCTATTAGGATTGTTGATCAATTCGGCTACTGTATCGACTTCGGAGAAGCACAAATTGAGCTAAGTCTTCATTTAAAAAAGACGTAATGATATTGTATTATAAAAACCCACCAGTCGATATAAAGCGTCTTATTTCTTCAAAGGCGTCTAAGGTGCAAAGACGTGACAAAAGAGTGAAGAAATTGACGAAGTCAAATAAGGATTTTCTTAAGGCTCTTGGCTTCCAAACATGAGTATATTACAGGTTACTGAATTACCACACTTTGATACTTCAATTGAAAGTTACGAAATTCATTCTTATAATCCCTACAATAACAGCTTCAGAGAAAACGATGAAGTCAGAATCCCCATACACCAACAAGATATTTATGTCCTACCATCAGCCAGCTCAATTTACATCGAAGGCGAAGCAAAGCTCATCGGAAAAGATGGGAATCCGATCAAGAAAACTATTTCGTTCACTAATAATCCTATTATGTTTCTGTTTCAAGACATCAGGTACGAAATAAATGGGATTGAAATAGATCGCATAAAAAATTCTGGGATAACGTCATCTATAAAATCATACATTTCATTAAATGAAGCAGAAAATAAAGTTGCAGCCTTATGGGGTTGGAACTTAGATGGGTTTAAAAGTGATGGTCATTTTAGTGCTGTAATACCATTAAATAAGATTTTAGGGTTTGCTGAGGATTATAATAAAATCTTGATAAATTGTAAACATGAACTTATAATGAATAGAAGCAATTCTAACTTAAATAGCGTTATACTTGGTGATGATGTTTATCATCTTCAAATTCATATACAAAGAGTTCAATGGAGGGTGCCACATATAAAAGTATCAGATCGAGAACGACTGACACTTTTGAAATATGTAGAAAAAGATAAACCTATTCAACTGGCATTTAGAAACTGGGATTTGTATGAATATCCTTTACTACCTAAATCTACAAAGCATTCTTGGTCAGTTAAAACAGCTTCACAGTTGGAAAAGCCAAGATATGTAATTTTCTGCTTGCAAACTAATAGAAAAAGTAATAAATCGAAAGACAGTTCACTATTTGATCATTGTGACGTGACAAACGTGACACTCTTTCTGAATTCTCAATATTATCCATATGAACCATTAGGTCTGAAGTTTTCTGAGAACAGGTATAGTATAATAATAATAATAATAATAATAAGCCTTTTATTTCCCAACAACAAATTTTCAATCAAAAGTAACATGCAATACTTAAATATTTATATTTGGGATGTCCATTTTTGGACGTAGGCCTCCTCCATCTTGCTCCAGCTTTGTCGATCCTGGGCGAGTCTCGTCCACGTGACCCCGGCGACGGTTGTAATGTCATCCGCCCAACGGCGGCGTGGCCTCCCTGGTGGCCGGCTATCGCCTCGTGGGTACCAGTGGAGCAATCTCTCATTCCATCTGTCATCCGTCGTTCTCGCCGTGTGTCCAGCCCATCTCCATTTCAGGCGGCACATCATTTTTGTAGCGTCTAGTATTTTGGTTTTTTTCCGAATATTACTACATCTCTCTCTGTCTCGCAATTTGAGCCCCAGCATGCTTCTTTCGGCAGCTCTTTGGAAAGATTGAATTTTTTTAATAACTTCCGTGGTGATAGGCCAAGACTGGCATCCGTAGAGTAGAGTAGGTGTCACGACAGAATCCATTGCCTTTTTCTTGAGATTCACTCTAAGCTGCGATTTAAATATATGCTTGAGAGACCAATAAGAGTTCCAAGCCTTTTTTATTCGTCTTTCTACTTCTTCGATGTAGTGTTTTGTAAATGAGATGTTCTGGCCCAGATAGATATATTGATCAACGTAACTAATATTTTTGTTATTGATTAGTATCGGCTCTTTGCTTCCATTTGTCATGATACATGTTTTTTCGGGATTCATCTCTAGCCCGTACTCTCTGCTTTTCGAATCTAGACATTGTAGCAAATATTCGAGATCTAAGTGGTTATCTGTTATAATGACAATATCGTCCGCAAATCTTAGATGATTCAAAAAATCTCCGTTGATATTTATGCCCAGGCCGTGCCACTGCAGTCTCCTAAAAATATACTCCAAGAGCGCGTTAAAAAGGTTTGGTGAGATCGGGTCCCCTTGTCTTACACCCCGTTTTATCTCGAATGTGTCACCGTAGCGTAACGAAGGTCGAGTGGGTGAGCGTAACTCAGGGCCGACGACTTGGAAAATTGAGGGTAATATTTTTTTTTTATATTTTTTTTTTTTTCAAATTTTTTTTTATTCTTAATTTTTTTTTTTCAATTTTTTTTTTTTTTCAAAATTTTTTAAGGGTCTCTACTTGTCAAAAATAGGAAAAAAATACCGCGAGCTGCTTGCAGCTCGCCTGTTTGATGTTGCGCACCACGCAAACATCAAACAGGTCGGAGGTCCTGAGTTGAGCGAACCTACGAGACCTGAGTGGAGCGGAGGGGGGAGGTGGCGAGCGAAGCGAGCCGCCGACCTCCGTAGCGTAACGAAGGTCGAGTGGGTGAAGCGTAACTCAGGGCCGACGACTTGGATGAATGTTTTAGGGCTCCTAAAGGGTTTTCATACTGATTTAGGGCTTCCCATAGCGGTTTATTAAATATTTTATATCTCCTATGGATTCTCAAAATTTTATAAGGGTCTCTCTACCTGTCAGAAACATGGAAAAAGAAAACCGCGTGCTGCTCTCAGCACGCGCACCACGCAAACTAGTTATAATATATAAACTTAAACTACCACTGACTGACTCATTCACTCACTCATTGACATAATTGTTCTCCATGATGGGGAGGTGGGTATATTTTGATGGATTCGTATAGGGGTAGGTCTGGTGAGTTGGGGAAAAATCCCAAACCCCCCCTTTTTGCCCCCCTTCCCCTCCCCCTTTTTCGTATCTCGGAAACCTTAAGACTTGGAACTTTTTTTTTTACAGATTCGTATAGAGGAGGTTCGGGGAAGTAAAAATTTTTTTTCAGTGTTGCCCCCTTTGCCCCCACTCTCCCCCCCTTTTGCGGATCTCGGAAGTTAAGAGACTTGGATCATTTTTTTTTTCAGATTCTTGTAAAGGGGCAGGTGGTTGGTCGAAACAAAATTCAAAACTCCCCCCACCCCCTCCCCAACCTCCCCTAAAATTGAAAGGGCTGTAACTTCACAACGGTTAGAGATATCCATTAGGTGTTTGATTGAACAAATATTATAGTGGGTAGGCGTCGGAGGTCCTGAGTGGAGCGAACCTACGAGACCTGAGTGGAGCGGAGGGGGGAGGTGGCGAGCGAAGCGAGCCGCCGACCCCCGTAGCGGAACGAAGGTCGAGTGGGTGAGCGTAACTCAGGGCCGACGACTTGGAAACTTGAGGGTAATTTTTTTTTCACAAATTTTTTTTTTCTTAATTTTTTTTTTTCTTAATTTTTTTTTTTTTTTTTTTTTCATAAATTTTTTTTTTTCTCAATTTTTTTTTCTTAAATTTTTTTTTTTTTTTTTTTTCAAAATTTTATAAGGGTCTCTTTCTGTCAAAAATAGGAAAAAATACCGCGAGCTGCTTGCAGCTCGCGCACCACGCAAACATCAAACAGGTCGGAGGTCCTGAGTGGAGCGAACCTACGAGACCTGAGTGGAGCGGAGGGGGGAGGAGGCGAGCGAAGCGAGCCGCCGACCCCCGTAGCGTAACGAAGGTCGAGTGGGTGAGCGTAACTCAGGGCCGACGACTTTGATTTTTTTTTTCTTTTTTTTTTTTTTCTCAATTTTTTAGGGCTCCTAAAGGGTTTTCATACTGATTTAGGGCTTCCCATTGCGGTTTATTAAATATTTTTAATCTCCTATGGATTCTCAAAATTTTAGAAGGGTATTACCATCTGTCAGCAACATGGAAAAAGAAAACCGCGTGCTGCTTGCAGCACGCGCACCACGCAAACTAGTTATATTATTATTATTATAATATATAAACTTAGACTACCACTGACTCACTCACTCATTGACATAATTGTTCTCCCTGTTGGTGGATGGGGAGGTAGGTATATTTTGACGGATTCGTATAGAGTTAGGTCTGGTGAGTTGGGGAAAAATCGCAAACCCCCCCTTTTTGCCCCCCTTCCCCCCCCCCTATTGAGGATCTCGGAAACTAAGAGACTTGGAACAATTTTTTTTTGCGGAATCGGATAGAGGAGGCTCGGGGAAGTAAAAATTTTTTTTCAGTGTTGCCCCCTTTGCCCCCGCTCTCCCCCCCTTTTGCGAATCTCGAAAGCCTTAAGACTTGGAACAAATTTTTTTTCAGATTTGTAACAAGGGGCATCTAGATAGTCGAAATATTTTTTCAAAACTCCCCCCCCCCCTCCCCAACCTCCCCTAAAATTGAAAGAGCTGTAACTTCACAACGGTTGGAGATATCCATTAGGTGTTTGGACAAATATTATAGTTGGGGTCGGAGGTCCTGAGTGGAGCGAACCTACGAGACCTGAGTGGAGCGGAGGGGGGAGGTGGCGAGCGAAGCGAGCCGCCGACCCCCGTAGCGGAACGAAGGTCGAGTGGGTGAGCGTAACTCAGGGCCGACGACTTGGAAACTTGAGGGTAATTTTTTTTTTACAAATTTTTTTTTTCTTAATTTTTTTTTTCTTAATTTTTTTTTTTTTTTTTTTTTATATAAATTTTTTTTTTCTCAATTTTTTTTTTCTTAAATTTTTTTTTTTTTTTTTTTTCAAAATTTTATAAGGGTCTCTTTCTGTCAAAAATAGGAAAAAATACCGCGAGCTGCTTGCAGCTCGCGCACCACGCAAACATCAAACAGGTCGGAGGTCCTGAGTGGAGCGAACCTACGAGACCTGAGTGGAGCGGAGGGGGGAGGAGGCGAGCGAAGCGAGCCGCCGACCCCCGTAGCGTAACGAAGGTCGAGTGGGTGAGCGTAACTCAGGGCCGACGACTTTGATTTTTTTTTTCTTTTTTTTTTTTTCTTAATTTTTTAGGGCTCCTAAAGGGTTTTCATACTGATTTAGGGCTTCCCATAGCGGTTTATTAAATATTTTACATCTCCTATGGATTCTCAAAATTTTTAAAGGGTAGCTACCACCTGTCAAAAACATGGAAAAAGAAAACCGCGTGCTGCTTGCAGCACGCGCACCACGCAAACTAGTTATTATATTATAATATATAAACTTAAACTACCACTGACTCACTGACTCACTCATTGACATCATTGTTCTCCCTGATGGTGGATGGGGAGGTGGGTATATTTTGACAGATTCATAAACAAGTAACTCGGGTGAGTTGGGGAAAAATCCCAAACCCCCCCTTTTTGCCCCCCTTCCCCCCCCCCTATTGAGGATCTCGGAAACTACGACACCCGTAATTTTTGTTTTTTGCGGAATCGGATAGAGGAGGCTCGGGGAAGTAAAAATTTTTTTTCAGTGTTGCCCCCTTTGCCCCCACTCTCCCCCCCTTTTTCGAATCTCGAAAACCTTAAGACTTGGAACAAATTTTTTTTCAGATTTGTATTAAGGGGAACTTGGTTAGACAAAATATTTTTTCAAAACTCACCACCCCCCCCTCCCCAACCTCCCCTAAAATTGAAAGGGCTGTAACTTCACAACGGTTAGAGATATCCATTAGGTGTTTGAACAAATATTATAGTGGGTAGGCGTCGGAGGTCCTGAGTGGAGCGAACCTACGAGACCTGAGTGGAGCGGAGGGGGGAGGTGGCGAGCGAAGCGAGCCGCCGACCCCCGTAGCGTAACGAAGGTCGAGTGGGTGAAGCGTAACTCAGGGCCGACGACTTGGATTTTTTATTTTTTATTTTTTTCCTCATCTTTTAGGGCTCCTAAAGGGTTTTCATACTGATTTAGGGCTTCCCATAGCGGTTTATTAAATATTTTATATCTCCTATGGATTCTCAAAATTTTATAAGGGTCTCTCTACCTGTCAGAAACATGGAAAAAGAAAACCGCGTGCTGCTTGCAGCACGCGCACCACGCAAACTAGTTATAATATATAAACTTAGACTACCAACTGACTCATTCACTCACTCATTGACAGAATTGTTCTCCCTGTTGGTGGATGGGGAGGTAGGTATATTTTGACGGATTCGTATAGAGGTACGTCTGGTAACTTCGGAAAAAATCGCAAAACCCCCCTTTTTGCCCCCCTTCCCCCCCCCTTTTGAGGATCTCGGAAACTAAGAGACTTGGAACAATTTTTTTTGCGGAATCGGATAGAGGAGGCTCGGGGAAGTAAAAATTTTTTTTCAGTGTTGCCCCCTTTGCCCCCCCTCTCCCCCCCATTTGCGGATCTCGGAAGCCTTAAGACTTAGAACAATTTTTTTTTCAGATTCTTGTAAAGGGGAACTTAATTAGTCAGAATATTTTTTTAAAACTCACCCCCCCCCCCTCCCCAACCTCCCCTAAAATTGAAAGAGCTGTAACTTCACAACGGTTGGAGATATCCATTAGGTGTTTGAACAAATATTATAGTGGGCAGGCGTCGGAGGTCCTGAGTGGAGCGAACCTACGAGACCTGAGTGGAGCGGAGGGGGGAGGAGGCGAGCGAAGCGAGCCGCCGACCCCCGTAGCGTAACGAAGGTCGAGTGGGTGAGCGTAACTCAGGGCCGACGACTTGGTAAATTTTTTTCTTTTTTTTAAAGGGTTTTCATACTGATTTAGGGGTTCCCATAGCGGTTTATTAAATATTTTAAATCTCCTATGGATTCTCAAAATTTTATAAGGAAAGAAAAGAAAGAAAGAAAACATGTTTATTCAGCACAACACAAAAACTTTAGACAGTTTGGTATGAATAATAGATTGATAAGTACTAGTAAACTAATAATAATAATAATAATCTTAAACTAAAACAGTTAATAAGGGTCTCTCTACCTGTCAGAAACATGGAAAAAGAAAACCGCGTGCTGCTTGCAGCACGCGCACCACGCAAACTAGTTATTATAATATATAAACTTAGACTACCACTGACTGACTCACTCATTGACATCATTGTTCTCCCTGATGGTGGATGGGGAGGTGGGTATATTTTGATGGATTCGTATAGAGGTAGGTCTGGTGAGTTGGGGAAAAATCCCAAACCCCCCCTTTTTGCCCCCCTTCCCCCCCCTTTTGAGGATCCCCCTTGGGACAAATTGTATGGGGTTTGGACTTGGAAACTTGAGGGTAATATTTTTTTTTCATACATTTTTTTTTTTCTTCAATTTTTTTTTTTTAATTTTTTTTTTTTTAATTTTTTTTTTTTTCATAAATTTTTTTTTTCTTAAATTTTTTTTTCTTAAATTTTTTTTTCTTAAATTTTTTTTTTTCGAAATTTTATAAGGGTCGCTACTTGTCAAAAATAGGAAAAAAATACCGCGAGCTGCTTGCAGCTCGCGCACCACGCAAACATCAAACAGGTCGGAGGTCCTGAGTGGAGCGAACCTACGAGACCTGAGTGGAGCGGAGGGGGGAGGTGGCGAGCGAAGCGAGCCGCCGACCTCCGTAGCGTAACGAAGGTCGAGTGGGTGAAGCGTAACTCAGGGCCGACGACTTGGTTAATTTTTTTCGTTTTTTTTTTTCTTAATGGTTTAGGGCTCCTAAAGGGTTTTCATACTGATTTAGGGCTTCCCATTGCGGTTTATTAAATATTTTTAATCTCCTATGGATTCTCAAAATTTTATAAGGGTCTCTCTACCTGTCAGAAACATGGAAAAAGAAAACCGCGTGCTGCTTGCAGCACGCGCACCACGCAAACTAGTTATAATATATAAACCTAAACTACCACTCACTGATTCACTGACTCACTCACTCATTGACATAATTGTTCTCCATGATGGTGGATGGGGAGGTGGGTATATTTTGATGGATTCGTATAGGGGTAGGTCTGGTGAGTTGGGGAAAAATCCCAAACCCCCCCTTTTTGCCCCCCTTCCCCCCCTTTTGCCCCTTTTTCGAATGTTAAGAGACTTGGAACAAATTCTCAGGGGCGACTTGAAAACTTGAGGGAATTTTTTTTTTATAAATTTTTTTTTTCTTAATTTTTTTTTTTTTAATATTTTTTTTTTTTATTTTTTTTTTTTAATAATTTTTTTTTTTTTCAAAAATTTTTTTTTCTTACTTTTTTTTTTTTTTTTTTCATAAATTTTTTTTTTCTTAAATTTTTTTTTTTTAAATTTTATAAGGGTCTCTCTACTTGTCAAAAATAGGATAAAAATACCGCGAGCTGCTTGCAGCTCGCGCACCACGCAAACATCAAACAGGTCGGAGGTCCTGAGTGGAGCGAACCTACGAGACCTGAGTGGAGCGGAGGGGGGAGGAGGCGAGCGAAGCGAGCCGCCGACCCCCGTAGCGTAACGAAGGTCGAGTGGGTGAGCGTAACTCAGGGCCGACGACTTGGTTAATTTTTTTCTTTTTTTTTTTTCTTAATGGTTTAGGGCTCCTAAAGGGTTTTCATACTGATTTAGGGGTTCCCATAGCGGTTTATTAAATATTTTTAATCTCCTATGGATTCTCAAAATTTTATAAGGGTCTCTCTACCTGTCAGAAACATGGAAAAAGAAAACCGCGTGCTGCTTGCAGCACGCGCACCACGCAAACTAGTTATTATAATATATAAACTTAGACTACCACTGACTCATTCACTCACTCATTGACAGAATTGTTCTCCCTGTTGGTGGATGGGGAGGTAGGTATATTTTGACGGATTCGTATAGAGGTACGTCTGGTAACTTCGGAAAAAATCGCAAACCCCCCCTTTTTGCCCCCCTTCCCCCCCCCTTTTGAGGATCTCGGAAACTAAGAGACTTGGAACAATTTTTTTTGCGGAATCGGATAGAGGAGGCTCGGGGAAGTAAAAATTTTTTTTCAGTGTTGCCCCCTTTGCCCCCCCTCTCCCCCCCATTTGCGGATCTCGGAAGCCTTAAGACTTAGAACAATTTTTTTTTCAGATTCTTGTAAAGGGGAACTTAATTAGTCAGAATATTTTTTTAAAACTCACCCCCCCCCCCTCCCCAACCTCCCCTAAAATTGAAAGAGCTGTAACTTCACAACGGTTGGAGATATCCATTAGGTGTTTGAACAAATATTATAGTGGGCAGGCGTCGGAGGTCCTGAGTGGAGCGAACCTACGAGACCTGAGTGGAGCGGAGGGGGGAGGAGGCGAGCGAAGCGAGCCGCCGACCCCCGTAGCGTAACGAAGGTCGAGTGGGTGAGCGTAACTCAGGGCCGACGACTTGGTAAATTTTTTTCTTTTTTTTAAAGGGTTTTCATACTGATTTAGGGGTTCCCATAGCGGTTTATTAAATATTTTAAATCTCCTATGGATTCTCAAAATTTTATAAGGGTCTCTCTACCTGTCAGAAACATGGAAAAAGAAAACCGCGTGCTGCTTGCAGCACGCGCACCACGCAAACTAGTTATAATATATAAACTTAAAAACTACCACTGACTCATTCACTGACTCACTCATTGACATAATTGTTCTCCATGATGGTGGATGGGGAGGTGGGTATATTTTGATGGATTCGTATAGGGGTAGGTCTGGTGAGTTGGGGAAAAATCCCAAACCCCCCCTTTTTGCCCCCCTTCCCCCCCCCCCTTTTTCGTATCTCGGAAACCTTAAGACTTGGAACTTTTTTTTTTACAGATTCGTATAGAGGAGGCTCGGGGAAGTAAAAATTTTTTTTCAGTGTTGCCCCCTTTGCCCCCACTCTCCCCCCCTTTTGCGAATCTCGGAAGTTAAGAGACTTGGATCATTTTTTTTTTCAGATTCTTGTAAAGGGGCAGGTGGTTGGTCGAAAAAAATTTCAAAACTCCCCCCACCCCCTCCCCAACCTCCCCTTAAATTGAAAGAGCTGTAACTTTACAACGGTTAGAGATATCCATTAGGTGTTTGAACAAATATTATAGTGGGTAGGTGTCGGTCCTGAGTGGAGCGAACCTACGAGACCTGAGTGGAGCGGAGGGGGGAGGTGGCGAGCGAAGCGAGCCGCCGACCCCCGTAGCGTAACGAAGGTCGAGTGGGTGAGCGTAACTCAGGGCCGACGACTTGGAAACTTGAGGAAAATATTTTTTTTTTATAATTTTTTTTTTTCTGAATTTTTTTTTTTTAATTTTTTTTTTTTTTTTTTCCAAAAATTTTTTTTTCTTAATTTTTTTTTTCTTAAATTTTTTTTTTTTTCAAAATTTTTTAAGGGTCTCTACTTGTCAAAAATAGGAAAAAAATACCGCGAGCTGCTTGCAGCTCGCGCACCACGCAAACATCAAACAGGTCGGAGGTCCTGAGTGGAGCGAACCTACGAGACCTGAGTGGAGCGGAGGGGGGAGGTGGCGAGCGAAGCGAGCCGCCGACCTCCGTAGCGTAACGAAGGTCGAGTGGGTGAAGCGTAACTCAGGGCCGACGACATGGGATATTTTTTACCTTTTTTTTTTTTTTTAATGCTCTATCGCTCCTAAAGGGTTTTCATACTGATTTAGGGCTTCCCATAGCGGTTTATTATATATTTTATATCTCCTATGGATTCTCAAAATTTTACAAGGGTACTCTCAACCTGTCAAACACATGGATAAAGAAAACCGCGAGCTGCTCGCAGCTCGCGCACCACGCAAACTAGTTATAATATATAAACTTAAACTACCACTGACTCATTCACTGACTGACTCATTGACATAATTGTTCTCCCTGATGGTGGATGGGGAGGTGGGTATATTTTGACAGATTCGTAAACAAGTAACTCGGGTGAGTTGGGGAAAAATCCCAAACCCCCCCTTTTTGCCCCCCTTGCCCCCCCCCTTTTGAGGATCTCGGAAACTAGGAGACCCGTAATTTTTGTTTTTTGCGGAATCGGATAGAGGAGGCTCGGGAAAGTAAAATTTTTTTTTCAGTGTTGCCCCCTTTGCCCCCTCTCTCCCCCCCTTTTTCGAATCTCGAAAACCTGAAGACTTGGAACAAATTTTTTTTCAGATTTGTATTAAGGGGAACTTGGTTAGACAAAATATTTTTTCAAAACTCACCCCCCCCCTCCCCAACCTCCCCTAAAATTGAAAGGGCTGTAACTTCACAGCGGTTAGAGATATCCATTAGGTGTTTGAACAAATATTATAGTGGGTAGGCGTCGGAGGTCCTGAGTGGAGCGGAGGGGGGAGGTGGCGAGCGAAGCGAGCCGCCGACCTCCGTAGCGTAACGAAGGTCGAGTGGGTGAAGCGTAACTCAGGGCCGACGACATGGGATTTTTTTTTCTTTTTTTTTTTTTTTTTAATGCTTTATCGCTCCTAAAGGGTTTTCATACTGATTTAGGGCTTCCCATAGCGGTTTATTAAATATTTTACATCTCCTATGGATTCTCAAAATTTTAGAAGGGTATTACCATCTGTCAGAAACATGGAAAAAGAAAACCGCGTGCTGCTTGCAGCTTTCAATCGCTCGTATTTTGCAAATACATTTTTCTTCAACTTTTGGGGACTCTAAAAACAAGAAAACGTAAATTATTGTGTGAAAGTCAATTGCGTAGTAAATTTACTCACAAGATACTTATTTGTGTGATATTTAAAGAGTTTATAGTCTATCCTACAAAATAACTAAAAATGGATTCGCAAGATCTAGACTCCGGGCAGACTGTGGAGAATCTTTATAGACACGAGTTTGAACTCCTCAAAGACATGTTCGAGGACCTATTCAGTTCTGAAGTAATTGCCGGGGTGTTGGAAGATTGCGACGGTGACGGTAAGTCCTCAATTCCTCAAAAACCGCCAAAATGTAGAATGTTATCCGTGTTGTGTTGTGTCGCAGTTTGTAGCTCTATGGAGACTGACTGAACCTAGGAAAGACTCGATTTTTTGATGTTTGCGCCGGTGATTCCTAGTGCGCAGTAGCGGCGGATGTAAACAATGTTATTTCGTGTAGGTAGGTAGGTTATGCACTACCTATTGATTTATGGCTTTACACCTTCCTCTCAACCCCTAGTCTGCCCCATCTGTTCCCTGGAAGCTTTATCTCAGAACATCAGACGGCGCGACGCGCGTAACAGTGTCGGGTGTTTTCTTTTTTTTCTGTTGTGTAGATACCTACCAGCATCCATTTCATCGTCATTATGTGATTAGGTATGTAAAGACTAAAATTTTGATCATAGGTAGGTAGTAACTAATAATAATAATTTTAACAAAATAAACAAAGATAATGATGTGTCTGGTATAATTGAGACACACAATAACTAACTACATAGTAGGTATACCTAAAATTGAGATGAAATCACAAATCTCAATCATTTGTAAATACTTCAATGGCATCTGAAACCACTAATAAACTTTCATCAACACGGGTTTATAAAGGCAAAATCCACTGCCACGAATCTCGTTTCATTTATTAACGAGGTTACACACTCTCTGGACCAACGCTCCGTTGTGGACGCGATTTATACAGACTTCAGCAAGGCATTTGATCGCATTAATCACCTGATTTAAGTCAAAAAGCTTACTGCGTTCGGCATAGCTGGGCCCTTACTGTCTTGGTGTGAATCATATCTAACTCGGAGAAGTTCTAGGGTGGTGGCTAAGGGTTTCACATCTGAGCTATTTCAATGCGTATCTGGTGTTCCTCAAGGTTCTCATTTGGGACCTCTTTTCTTCAATGTATTTATAAACGATATTGATATCTGTTTTCTTCATTCTAAGTTTTACTTGTATGCTGACGATTTGAAGCTTTTTAAACAGATTAACAATGAAGGAGACTCTGTTTTACTTCAGGAGGACTTAGATCGGTTGTGTAACTGGTGTGACGTCAACGGTATGTGTCTTAACGCTACGAAGTGCTTTTTCATCAGATTTTCGAGACTCTTAACCGAGCTTTCAACCACTTATACCATCAATGGCGATACTCTGCTTCGTGTGGAGGGCACAAGGGATCTCGGTGTATTCTTGGATAGCAAACTGCGATTCAATGCTCACATAGATGCTATCACCTCTAAAGCTTTTAAAAATCTTGGGTTTGTTTTGAGAAATTGCAAGGACTTTAAGTCACCAAACACCAAAATACTGCTTTACAATTCTTTTGTGAGAAGCGGCCTGGAATATAACAGCGTAGTTTGGAATCCTTTTTATGACGTTTACAAAAAGAAATTAGAACGTGTCCAAAAGCGATTTCTTTGGCATCTTACCTATTCATGTTTTAAAGGTAAAATTCTCACAAGCTACATCGACCGTCTTCAATGTTTTAAAATGAGTTCCTTAGAAAACAGACGATGCTTACTGGATATTGTTTTTCTTTTCAAGCTTGTTAATGGCCTCTTGGATGCTCCGGAACTGCTGGCATCCCTTCGTATTTCGGCTCCTTCTAGGCTTCCCAGAGCCTCTGCGTTTAATTTTTTTCAGGCAGATTATTGCCACTCAAATCTCGGGCTCAATGCGCCATTGAATCGAATGGTACGCCAGTATAACTCTGTCTCACGGGGCAATGACGAGGTGGACTTGTTTCGGGGCACCTTGAATAGTTTTAAAAAAAGTATTTTAAAGTTCCAGACTGAGATTTTTTTTATAAATTAAATTTTATTATAATTCAATTAAATTATTTCCTTTTTTTTTTTTTTTTTCAATGTAATTATTGTAATTTGTGATAATTAATTGTATTTTTGTGATAATTAATTGTATTTACTAAGGCACTTGTGTGTTAATTTTATATATTTTTTTTTAAATTTGTGAAAATCTGTTTTTAATTACTTAATTTATTTTTTGTTTTGTAAATATTTAATTTCTTTATTTTTAAGAGATTATTTTAAATTTGCATGTTTTATTTTGTAAAATTAGTTTCTGTTATTACTGTTTTAACTCGCTTTTGCTTTTTATCTCTTTTACACGCTGTCTGTCTCCTATAATTATTGTGATACTTGGCTTGTTTCTTTTGTTCGCCTATTTTAAATGTTTTGTATTGGTGTTTACAATGTTGGAGATTCAAATAAATAAATAAATAAATAAACTTAATGTGTTTTTTAATAAGAACTCTATTGTTCAAAATGACTATACTCGTTCCAACCGTTTATTTAACTTTTGACAGCTGTAATACTGACTCAAATAGTGATACCCTGACCCGTTACCGATTCGATTTATTTTATCGATCGATTTTATTCATGAAGAAGTTTTAATCGATTTAACACACTCAAAATTTACTATGAATTTCAACATTTTGCACCTGTTCATTGCAAGTAGGTACCGCAGTTCATTCACATGTTTTTTATTTGAACCAACTACAGTAAGTCTAAACGATTATTTTAGATTCATTAATTTTCAGCGAATAAATTCGATCCCATTACTAGGTAAGAGTACGATGGAACTGTTTTCATTACGCAAATTATTTATACATTAAAACAGAGACATTTAGGGCATTTTAATGCAAAATAATAAAGGTTTTTACGTGATTTGATATAAAAATAATCACAATAATTTTATTGTAGGTATGTTTTAATATAATCGATAATCGATTTATTTCAAAACCAGTTGTCATTAATTACGAATGAAACATCTCTAAGTGGGCGGAGCCCGTCCATGACAGCTAACCTAACCGTAGTGTTACTTCCTGTTTGCTGTCGGCATGTGTTTTGCAAGCGAGTTGCAAATAAAATATTCTACTGTGCCTCGCGGGATGTTATCAGAGAATCTCTTTTGATGTAAACGCTGTATCAAACGGACCTAGCTACTTCTCGGAACTATCTGGCCCGGGATGGCTGCATTGCAGTTTATTTGATGCGCGCGTCGTCACTAGCCGGCCCAAGTTACCTGAGTATCAGGTATTGATTGATTGCAGGACGTAATTATTTATGGCCAATAATAACAGCTCTTGACCGCCTACGGTAAATGTTTACTTTTTAAAGCGGTTTGGTATCGCAGACATACGCAATAGCTTAGTTGAGTTCGATATAACGAACTACCGATAATTTTCACGAGTCCTTCATAAGGTGCATGTATGCGTGAAACTAGCGCCGCGCCTCCTATTTTATTATTACGTTGAACAAAGGAGTTTTAGTTTAGGAGGAGTAGCGAAGGCCTACTGATCTAGCATAGCTGGTCATCGTGAAACTTTTTAATACGACTTAGCTTGAAGATTCCATGTACTTTCAATTCGTTGGTTAATTCGTATGAGCTATGGGCTAACTCTGGTGACGGAGTTTTTTAAGACGGGACAGACATTTTAACGTGCCTCCGGAAGCACGGAAGCGTTCAACTGTTAGCCACTGGCGGTTACCCATTCAAATTGTGACCGCTGAGAACGTCGCTTAGTGTAGGTACCTACGTCTAGTTTAGTTCTTATAAGTTCATAGTGAATAGTACCTACCTAATTATAATGATGACTATTTGCGGTTCTCGAAGGGTGGTTTTAAACCTTGACACGAAGTAGGCATGCGCTCATGCATGAGAGGCTCGTAGACGTTTGTAAAGTATACAATGCACTCTATAGACTTTTTGTTAGGTGGTGTGTCGATAAGGGCAGTAATACAACAGCGTTCGTCCTTGGATGTTATTTAATCAGATTTCACTGTTGTATTGAGGCAGTTTATAACTGAACTAGCTCGTCGTTGCTTGCTGTTTTGCTATACTTAGGACTTATACTACGGGGACAGTGCTTATTTTCTGGGTGAAACTTTCACCTAAGTTTCAACCCTGACCTGAAATTTGAATACTTACGTAGATAAACTACGGTACGGGGACTATTTTCTGGGTGAAACTTTCACCCAAGTTTCAACTCTGACCTGAAATTTGAATAGGTACGTAGTAAATATTCAAATTTTCATATCATTTCATCGATGTTTGAGTAAGACATGAAAGCGTAACGAAGAACTCACATTCGCATTTATTATTAGTTAGCTCGGGTAAGTAAACTTAATTGAATTTGAATGTTATCAACCTACTTATTATCAGTGTAAATCTTTTTACAATTGATATTTTTAGCCAACAACGATGAGACACCAATTCTTTTAGTGAGATAGAAAATGAATGTGGATTTTATCGATAAATGATAACAACCAAGCACATATAAGTGTTACCACGATGTTATTTATACTGTCAAAGTAAATTTGCTTATAAAGTTGTAATGAAAACCCTTTAGGAGCCCTAAAAGATAAGGAAAAAAATAAAAAATAAAAAATCCAAGTCGTCGGCCCTGAGTTACGCTTCACCCACTCGACCTTCGTTACGCTACGGAGGTCGGCGGTACATGTTTGAATAAGAAAAAAAATATTATGAGTCTTGTTCAGTTCTTGCATCAACGATTTTTAGTAGGTTAACCTACCTATCAAAATTTCTGTGCACTTTTGACACGAGCTCTAAAAAGTGGCAAAACTAAAAAAACGACGTAATTTCGTAAGAAGAAAGCAATTTCTTGCACCTGTACACAACTCGGTAGCACCCTGTCATATCCTCAAAAAACTGAAAGGCCACCTCCGGAGTAGGTACCTACCTATAATTCTTTCTAATAAAAAAGTATTTTTAAAATCGGTCTACTATTGACGAAATAATCGGTAAACAAACAAAAAAATATACGTCGATTTAAAAAAATGGAAGAAAACACGTAGGTATGACGATGTTATTCTTGGAGATAAGACCGATTAAGCTAGTTAGACACTGGACAAGAGTCTACTTTATATCTCTACAATGGTTCGTTCGTTCGTATGAGCAAGTGGCCAACTCTGGTGACAGAGTTTTTAGGCCGCGAGAAGGCCAATGGTGGCTGAAACTAAACTAAACTAATTTGACAGCACACAATTGATGCCTTCCTTTTTATTTCAATCGTTATGAAAGGGACGGCAACATTTTTAGTGCTGTCAAATAAGTTTAGTTTAGTTTTTGCGACATCTGTGCGTAGATTGCCTTCTGACTCTGTATAAACCCTTTAGGACCTGAGTTATATCTTTCACGTGCTTATTCGCCGGTTTGATCACGTTTTCTTTATTTAATATATCATTTTCTTTTCAACAGTTAACCTTGCTGTCGATACGCTTACGAAGATTGAAGGCAATGGAGATGAAGGTATGTCTTAAATAAGCTTTCTAGATGCACAAAATGCCTTTTTAAAGGAATGTCCAAATATAAGTAAACTAAATGCTACTAAATAAATTCTTGGAACAGAAGTCTAAGACAGTAAACCTAGCCCTTTGCTACATACAGTCAAAAACAGTGAACACGTTATTAAATTGTACCTTTAGATTTGGATGTAACGTCTATGTACCTACATAATTATATTTAATAAAAAAAAAAACAATAAGCGCGTTGAAATGAAAGGCAGGACCTACAATTATTGCTATATATATATATACATTATATGGAAGGAGGCTTATGCCCAGCAGTGGGTCACAAAAAGCTGAATATGATGATGATGATGATATATACATTACTACATTATATCTTCTAACTATACGCTAGTTTAATAAACTCAATACTCGTTTCTATATGCGTCAGATCTACTTCAAGCAGGTACTATAAAATGCCTCGGTCTATTTGAGCTGTCGAAAAACCACATGTTTTTTTTCAGAAAAATATTAATACTTCATTATAAATGAAAAATCTTACTAAAAGTTAACGGATCCGGCAGGATTCGAACCTGCGTAGATACAAGCGATCACTCTTAAGCCGAGTTGCCCAACCACTAGGCCACGGACCCTTAAAGCCGAACCCCGAAACTATTAGTAAGATGATTTTTTATCGGTTAAAGCACCGATTAGCGCCACCTACAGGGATACCAGAGTATCACCTGCTCATTGATTGAAGTTGCATTCAACACAAATGACCAGAGATGTCGCTACGCTAATTCTATAGTTTTTTTTTTTATTATTTTTACAGTGTTAAACCACACTTAGGTATTGGATAGTTTATTATAAATGAAAAATCTTACTAAAAGTTAACGGATCCGGCAGAATTCGAACCTGCGTAGATACAAGCGATCACTCTTAAGCCGAGTTGCCCAACCACTAGGCCACGGACCCTTAAAGCCGAACCCCGAAACTATTAGTAAGATGATTTTTTATCGGTTAAAGCACCGATTAGCGCCACCTACAGGGATACCAGAGTATCACCTGCTCATTGATTGAAGTTGCATTCAACACAAATGACCAGAGATGTCGCTACGCTAATTCTATAGTTTTTTTTTATTATTTTTACAGTGTTAAACCACACTTAGGTATTGGATAGTTCATTATAAATGAAAAATCTTACTAAAAGTTAACGGATCCGGCAGGATTCGAACCTGCGTAGATACAAGCGATCACTCTTAAGCCGAGTTGCCCAACCACTAGGCCACGGACCCTTAAAGCCGAACCCCGAAACTATTAGTAAGATGATTTTTTATCGGTTAAAGCACCGATTAGCGCCACCTACAGGGATACCAGAGTATCACCTGCTCATTGATTGAAGTTGCATTCAACACAAATGACCAGAGATGTCGCTACGCTAATTCTATAGTTTTTTTTTTTATTATTTTTACAGTGTTAAACCACACTTAGGTATTGGATAGTTCATTATACTTAAATGAAAAATCTTACTAAAAGTTAACGGATCCGGCAGGATTCGAACCTGCGTAGATACAAGCGATCACTCTTAAGCCGAGTTGCCCAACCACTAGGCCACGGACCCTTAAAGCCGAACCCCGAAACTATTAGTAAGATGATTTTTTATCGGTTAAAGCACCGATTAGCGCCACCTACAGGGATACCAGAGTATCACCTGCTCATTGATTGAAGTTGCATTCAACACAAATGACCAGAGATGTCGCTACGCTAATTCTATAGTTTTTTTTTTTTTAGTTTCGGGGTTCGGCTTTAAGGGTCCGTGGCCTAGTGGTTGGGCAACTCGGCTTAAGAGTGATCGCTTGTATCTACGCAGGTTCGA
Source organism: Xanthorhoe designata (assembly GCA_963582015.1). Taxonomy (NCBI): domain Eukaryota; kingdom Metazoa; phylum Arthropoda; class Insecta; order Lepidoptera; family Geometridae; genus Xanthorhoe; species Xanthorhoe designata. The sequence goes on from OY757032.1 coordinate 8,279,192, forward strand.
ATCCTGCCGGATCCGTTAACTTTTAGTAAGATTTTTCATTTAAGTATAATGAACTATCCAATACCTAAGTGTGGTTTAACACTGTAAAAATAATAAAAAAAAAAACTATAGAATTAGCGTAGCGACATCTCTGGTCATTTGTGTTGAATGCAACTTCAATCAATGAGCAGGTGATACTCTGGTATCCCTGTAGGTGGCGCTAATCGGTGCTTTAACCGATAAAAAATCATCTTACTAATAGTTTCGGGGTTCGGCTTTAAGGGTCCGTGGCCTAGTGGTTGGGCAACTCGGCTTAAGAGTGATCGCTTGTATCTACGCAGGTTCGAATCCTGCCGGATCCGTTAACTTTTAGTAAGATTTTTCATTTATAATGAACTATCCAATACCTAAGTGTGGTTTAACACTGTAAAAATAATAAAAAAAAAAATATTAATACTGATCCACTGTTTTTAATTTTACAACATAAACAAATATTAATGATTATTTTTTCACATTTCATCTGTCACTCATCACATCACATCAGTCAAAATACATACCTAGACCTACCCCTGCCTGATGAATGTACTTAGGTAGGTACTCATAAAATATTATACAGGTTAAAGAAGATACTTAATAAAGGGTAGTAATTAAACGAGCTTCTTTTTAATAGCATTATTCGCCTCAGAAAATATAACTTACCTTCTAAATTACTAAGTCGGCCACAACCAACGCGCGTCTGAATATTATTTTTTAGCATCTAAATTTGTGGCATGCATTCAAATAGCAAACTTCTAAAATATTAATATATGACACCAAAATAGTAACTCTTTTAGCTTCTAATTTTATAATTTAGCATGTTTAAAATGTAAGTCATCCTACATTTATCGATCGATAAATTTACCTAAAATTGTCATCAAATAGTATATTAAAGCCACTACTCATAACTTTATTTTCATAATAGTTTATGAGAATCATGTTAGTATTCATAAATTTTTTAAACACTTCATTTTGAATAAGAGCATTGTGTCTTCTCAAGCACAAGGCAGCATAGGGAATGTAACTGATTTCGATCTTGGTGGCTGATTACTTTTATTCCACATTTTATTGGCGCTTCGGCGGCCGCTATCGCGGCACGCTCGCTACGCTAGCTCGCCTCGCGAGTTGGTAGTCACTGTTCAAACCTAACCTAACCAACTGATTTCGATCTTGGTGGCTGATTACTTTTATTCCACATTTTATTGGCGCTTCGGCGGCCGCTGCCGCGGCACGCTCGCTACGCTCGCTCGCCTCGCGCGTTAGTGGTCACTGTTCAAACCTAACCTAACCAACTGATTTCGATCTTGGTGGCCGATTACTTTTATTCCACATTTTATTGGCGCTTCGGCGGCCGCTGCCGCGGCACGCTCGCTACGCTCGCTCGCCTCGCGCATTAGTGGTCACTGTTCAAACCTTTTTTTTTTTTTTTTTTGCGTCGGAAAATCTGCCCTTCTTACGATAAACAGCGTAGGTAACATTTTTTGCGAAAATGAGTTATTAGCATATTTGTAATCAGCTAAGCGAGATCTATCTGGAAAAATTATCAATTTTTCTGTATGTTTAATAGAAATTAAAAAAAACATAAGTAAAAACATCGTACGTGCACAATTTTCACTTTATTTCTAAACATAAACAACGTATTGTCCACTACGCTCAGAGATTTTAATCAATCTCCTAGTCTTATGTATCGCACGATCACTAACGTTGTTTATGATTAGCAGTACCTTCAACTGTCGGCTCAACTTACAAAACATAATGATTATATGAGCCACTTACGTTGTTTATACCTTGTACTTATTTAAGAAAGTTTAACAATATTCTAGAAATAAACATAGTACTATCTCCTACGCTCTTTATTTGTTGCATAAAATCTTTATTTTATTGCGTTATTCTATACACACACAACGCAAGTAGCGCACATACGATGTTTATGTCTGGTAAATACAATACAGAAACGGTGGGGCGGTGAGGTAATCGGAGGGGAGAACATTACAAACAGTGAACAAAAAATCATTCGCGCGGCGAGTAAGGTGCTAGGTGGTCGTCGTCACTTTGCGGAAAGTTTGGCGCCAAACGAACCCTGGTGAGTTTGAATTTTAATTTACCAATATGTATTTATAAATGTGAAAGTTTTTCACTCGGTTTGTCTGTAAAAGCAGCTGCACACTGAAACAAGCGAAAGCTCGTGTTAGATGTATCCACCACATCCCAGGCCTGCGGCCAGTATGTACCTAAATGACTACATACTGGCCGCAGGCGGATGATAGAATACTTACAATGATCATAGAATACAATTCGTATGCCTCCAGTTTCTGTGTGCGGCGGTTTTTTAAAAGTATAGGTAGGTATGTGTTTATTTATGTTTACCCTTTCACGCTTGTAAGTCTCTACTCTATTAGGTAGGTATGTCCTATATGCAGAAGGAGTAGGGCTGAACACAGATAGGTCAAACACTGTATTATGTACACGACAAACAAGTAGGTAAGTAAACGAAATAATTACCTAAGGGCTCAGTCAGGCGGCACATGGTCTACGCGTGAAGAGACTACGAGATTTATAGCTGTCGCTCGCGCGGTGCAAGGTGACGAAGCCTGCCTAGTCATGATGCAGATGCGCGGTCTGAACGCATGCGGCGTGGAGTGGCTACTAACTCGTATCGTAGGACTCTCTCCCACTCGTGCGCGGGCGCGTAGATTCAATTGCATAGAAATAGGAATTACCGTCTAATCGTTTGCTGTGTAAGTTTGTAGGTATCTAAATAGGTAGCCTATTACATGACCCTAAGTATTTATCACCACGCGTAGGTACGGCGAGTAGAGACGAAGGCACAAGTAGATGAAGTTAGTTATATAATTTATGTTTTCCTTTTCACACCAATGTCTCTAACTAAGTAGTTATCACCACACCACGCGTAGGCACGGAGAGTAGATACGAAGGAACTAGTAGATGAAGTTAGATGTATAATGTTTTTTTAACGCCATTGTGTAACAGCCAGGCAGGTACAATTAGGTGAGTTAGGTACAATTATGGCTTTATTATGGTTGCGGGTTCGATCCCCGCTGCGGGACAAATGTTTGCATGATCTGCAAATATTTGTTTCGTGTCTGGGTGTTTTCTATGTATAATATGTATGTATTTACAAAAAAAAATGTATCTATGTAGTTTATCAGTCATCTGGTTACCATAACACAAGCATTAAATTGCTTAGCTTGGGACTAGATGACGCCGTGTGAAATGTCCAAGGATATTTATTTTATTTATTTATTTATTTATTTCTACAAATAATTTACAGTAGTGGACATTAAAAAAAATGTGCATATTTCACGATGATGATTAGAGTAGATAGGACGAAAAAAAATAAGTAGGTACGTAAATAAAATTACTTTCGTATTTATAAAATTAGTTACTCGTAGATATGTTTAAAATATTCTATTATGAACAACTAACCTAATGTGTTAACTGGATTTATATAATTTACAGAAAATGGCTGCTAGACGAGACAAAATACTAGCGATGGTGGAGCAACGAGAATCAATAAATAATGATTTTAACACTACCGAAAATGATAAGGCGAAAAATCCCGCAAATGAAAATCCCGACAATGAGATGGGCATTGATTCTCTTTTATGTAGAGAAGAATTACCTACATCTGATATCGAAGATGATGTAATGAGGGAAGACATTGATATATGGCATAACTCTGATGATAGCTGCAACGATAAAGACTATATACCTTATTCTGACGAAACCACGGATGATGAAATTTTGGAGGAAAATATAACTTTTTCAAAAACTTCACTGTTACCGAAAAAACTACAATACACCGCCCAAGAACTAGGTATAGCAAAAAACCAACATGCCACAGGACAAACAGTAGAAGCAGCACAGAATAACGCAGAAGGCGATCAAAACAGCACGTTCAATCAAGAAGCGGAACACCAAATGATAGAAGAGGAAAACACCAATGACAATGAGCAAAGTGTTGGCGAAAGGGAAAGAACAGACGAAGAAAACCAGGTACAAAATCAAATTATCTTACAGGAAGAAGCTACAACTAGTAAGGGTTTCACGAAATCTGGAGAACCAAGAAAAAGAAAAAAGTACGATGAATCGATAGAAGAAAGAAAAATTAAGAAGAAAAGAGTAGAAGAAATAAAATATATGCTAAAAGATCCATGCAACATCCTAACATGCAAAAAAAAATGCACCTCATATATCACCGAAGAGCAGAGAAAAGAAATTCATGATAAATATGTAAATTTAAATTTTGAAGCAAAAGGCCTGTTCATCAAATGCTCGATAGACACAAAAGCAGTACAAAGAAGAAAAGTGACAAGCAATGAAAAGAGGACAATTACTTATAAGTATTACATGAAAGCAAATAATTTACAAAAAACTGAAGTCTGTAAGACATTTTTTTTGACGACTCTTGGGTATGAGGCTAATAATGATAGTAAAATTAAAAGTGTGATGAAAAAAGACGTAGATAAACAGAAAAACTTGCGTGGAAGCTATGAAAGAGTTGAAAAAATAGACAAAGAAATTATAAAAGACCACATCAAACAATTTAACCCTAGTGTTTCCCATTATAGACGAGAGCACGCCCCGAACCGCTTGTACCTACCGAGTGACCTTTCAGTTACAGCGATGCATAAACAATTTATAGAACAAAATCCAGAAGCTAAGATTTCATTAGAGTCATATAGATTAGTGGTCAAGAAAGATATGAATATATCATTTGCCCACTTGGGCCATGAAGAATGCGAAACATGTGCAATTTTTGAGATACATGACACTAATCACAAAGATAGCCCGGACAATACATGCGAGATCTGCAACAATTACATTACTCACAAAAAAAAGTATGAAGAGTGTCGTTCCGAGTACCAAAATGATGTTAAGACTGCAGCAGAGGTAACAACTGATGTTTTTTACTCTGCTGATTTACAGAAAGTCATTATGCTGCCTAGGATAGACCAGTTTAAAGCCGCTATATTCTGCCCACGGATTATAGCATTCAATGAGAGTTTTGTTCCTCTGGGCAAAACAACTTTAGAGCATGTGCCCTTTGCAGCGCTTTGGAACGAGACTGTGTCAGGCAGAAATCAAGAAGATATCATTTCCACATTTCGTTTGTTTGTCTTACATAAACGAGATGCTGAAAATATAACTATTTGGGTTGACAATTGTGCAGCGCAAAATAAGAACTGGGCTTTCTTCTCATTTTTAGTAGAAATTGTAAACAGTGGCATAATTAGCGCTAAAACAATTACTCTAAAATATTTTGAGCCTGGACATTCATTCATGTCTGCCGACTCCTTTCACCATCAAGTCGAGCGATCGCTGAAGAAGAAAGGAAAAGTGTACGATTTTTCTGATTTCGTACATAGCGTTCAGGTGACAAACTCTGGAAAGAACGTTGTGAAAATTATGGAAATTTCCGACTTCTTCTCTTTCCAAGATCTGGCATCGCAACATAAACTGAGAAAAATGGAGCCTCGGATTTATTTGAAGGATATGATGTGCGTTCAAGTCCAACGAGGACTCCTTAAGATAATGTATAAGACTAGTCATGCCGAAGAAAATTTCACTGAGCTTGATTTTCTTCAAGTGAAATTATCCAAATCAATGGAATTCCCTCAAGCAGTCGCTAAAACAGAGCCAAGGGGTATTGATAAAGAGCGCAAAGCGGCAATAATAACAAAACTTGTTCCACTAATGCCGACAAATAGACGAAATTTTTGGTATAATTTACCTATTTCAAGTTCGTCTGTAATAGATAACTAAAAAGCTGAAGATATTTAAGTATTAACTACTATAGTAATTTAAACGGTGAAGCACCAACATGTTTTTATAGCATTTTAAGCTTTTGACTTGCTCAAAGAGCACCTTTTACGTTATGAGTGTTTAAAAGATTTTTAAAGAATAATTTAAGTCTGATAAGTTCTAAATATAGGTAATAATGTTGATTCTTACTAATTAGGTGTAAGTTGAGTTTTATAAAAGGTGGTATTTTTAATAGTCAAGTTTATTGATCTCTACTTAGATAGTTTACTTGGTACCTATATGAAGAACTGATTAAAGTTAAGATTAGTTATCATTAGTTTTTTTTTTGCATTTAATAATTTTCTTAAACATTAATAAAACATTTATTTTAAATAACCTGTTTTATTTATTTACTATGCCTTTATGTACTAATATGAAATAAGATGAGTAATACACAATATAAATGTACAAATTTTCGCATTCATAATATTAATAGAAATAACTTTACTTAAATCCAATCATAATTCTGACTCTTCTGAAGTTACAAACCTAATAACTTTACTGCACGTTGATACTTTAACTCCTTAGAATTTACTTTTGTACTAGACATAATCAACGTATGTGGTTGCTTATGATTACATTTGATTGTAAATTATTTTTGCGATGTATGAAGATACTAGATATAAACATCGTATGCTTACTTTCCTAGTCATAATGAACGTAATTGTTCATTTACCTAGTCATAAACATCGCAACTGCTGTACATGCGATGGTTATGTTTAGTATTTCAAAAAAAGTGACATTACTTTTACTAATCATAAATAGTTTTTAAGTTATAATAACTCAGAAATAAAAGAGAAAACAGAAACATGTAAGTAATTATAAAATACACACTTTAACATACAAGTAAAAGAAACAATTTTGAAAATAACATAATTAGTGTAGTCGTGACACCAAAAATAACATTAAAAACTTTAGGCGCGATTTTCTCGAAATATGCCGCGCTGCACTTACGTTGTTTATCATAAGAAGGGCAGAAATGCCTTATGCATTCCCTCCCGCCGTGGGGGCGGCGGAAGGGATATGTGGGACTCGCACCCACTAAAAACCGACGGGGTCCTCTAAACGCCAATTGCCGGGGCTACGGGTACGCTTTCGCATTCTTCCGCGGCCCCGACGGCGTCTGCTCTATGAAGAGCTCCTCTACCTGCGGTGAGGCAACTGCCTCCCACCGCGTCTCTCTGGAGAATAAGGGGCGCGCGGAACACCCACGCGCACCACCTCTAGGCCTTTCAAGGGCGGTAGCACCCCCCGGTACTACCGCCACGGCCTGTGTTTTGGGGGCCGGAGAAACTGGAGGAATCTTCTACTCCGGCGCCCCGCTCTCCGCGGCGGATCATGCCTTGGCTCCGCCGCAAAACCACCAAACGGCCGCAGAGGACAGGGAGAGCGGCAACGACACACCGACACTCCTCTTCCCCTGCGGCCCCGCCGCCAACGCATCAAACAGTGCGCCACCGTTTGGTCGCGGGAGATAGGGCGAGCGGCAACGACACACCGACACGCCTCTCCTCCCGCGACCCCTCCTGGCTGCAGGGACAGAAAACTCCGACCCCGCACCCTCCTTGGACGCTTCCAGAGCGGGCTTAGCACCAGGCCTACTCGGAGCGTCCCCTCCTTGGATTCCTTTTAGCTTCACCGTGGGGCACCAACCACGGCTACTGAGCTCCCCCATCGCGACAAGATTGGAATCCATCGGGGGAGTCACTGTTCAAACCTAACCTAACCAACTGATTTCGATCTGGGTGGATACAACCTAAGTAATTTCTGCTACTATTATTACATATGAACTATTGAGGACAGACATAATAAAACACGTTATTTATAAACATAAATTTGTGTATTGAAATACAATCATTTATATCTCTCTGATTGGTGCAAATGGCCGGTTGCTGTCATGTCGCGCACTCGCGCCAAATCGTACAGAGGCTATTTTCATGATAAAAGAATATGAAGTATTATTTTACATGCTAAGTTATAATTATTGATGTTGTCTATTGAAGCTTGAATATTTTATTTTTGAGGAGCTTGTATTGAAGCTGTAAAACGTAAAACGGTGATGAGTTGCAAATTCCGTGGCCGACTTAGTATATTAGTGGGCAATATATAAATCAGAAGGACAAGTAAAATTAATTGTTGATATTGACTTGACGCTTTCTTTAACATTTTTAGTTGGCGTTGTAAAGAAGATAAATTAGTTTATTAGAGGCTATGTCAAATTCTCGATGCTTAGTTATTAAATGAGAAGTTTGGCCACGTGGCCAAAAAAAAATTCTGTGGCCGGTTTTATTATTTCTCCTTAATAAATAATATGCATAACTCCAAGCATATAATTCTCACATTTATTGTAGTTATTTTGTATAATTTCGTTTTTATTTTGAAATCTTTTTTTTTTAACAGCTAGTGTTGCCATAGACACATCTTCAAATACGAATTTAGAATGCAGTGTCAGTGAAGAAGGTAAGTTTTATTGAACAAAACTTGAAATATAATAACGGTTTACCTATTGCTTCTAGACCACATTATTTACCAGAAATATTTTTTTTAGCATACATTTTAAGCTGTATATTATAAACTTCCCTTAAAATTTGCATAATTAATTGGTTGAAGCTATTCAGATTTATTCTATTGTTCATATAATATAGCGTTTTAAAAACATATTTTTTTTCTTTTTAGCAACTAATATTGAAACATATACAACTACCAATACGAACTTAGAATGCAGTATTAGTGAGGGTAAGTCTGAAAACTCATGACAGATCATGTCCTTTTAAAGACGAGGATGTGTATACTTAACTATATCTTACACTAAACATAAAAAAGATAATATAACAGAGAGTTTGTTATAGTTACAGAACAACAAACCAGCAATATGGCTTCAACTTACGGCAGTGCAAGCTTAGAAGCAAATTATGCTACTGCAATTGTAGCTCCTTCAATAGACACAACCATAGCCAAACGCCATCGCCCAAAAAATGTCATGCCCAAAGTTGATTACTGGACTGACGAGATTAAAAATATTGTGCGTTGTCATAATGAAGGTAGCAGGGTTATGGTTGTTATGCGAGGAGCACCTGGTAGTGGGAAATCATACATAGCCAGAGTGATAGTAGATGCAACAATTGGAACTGCAAAATTAAATCTTTATGACAACCATATATTCAGCGCTGATGATCATATGGTGAGAAACGGCGTATATCATTACAATATTGGCCGCTTGGACGAAGTTCACATGAAAAATCAAACACGGGCGTATAAAGCGGTCAACGAAGGTCGAAGTCCAATCATTGTAGATAATACTAACATGACGACTTGGGAGATGTACCCATATGTACTACACGGAGTACAAAATGGTTACATAGTGGAAGTAGTCGAACCTTCTAATCCTTGGTCTAAGATTCCTTCACAACTTGCAAAACGCAACATTCATGGTGTACCAAAAGATAAAATTCAAAATATGTTGCAAAAATACGAAGGAACCCATACCGGCGAAAGTCTTATAAAATACTTTAAATTGTGCTACCCCAAAGACATGCAACCGCCTGTATTAAGAAAAAATCCGCCGCCTACTAGACAAAGCCCTCTAGAAACTAAACTCATCGAAAAGCTAGAAACAGTTTCTGATAGAGCTGTTGAACATTTACATGAAAATTCTGAATCAGCTAAAGCAAAACGTGCTATTCAAGAGCCTCCGGCACAGGATGCTATAACCAACGTAACATCAAAAAATATCAGAACTTTTTCAGAAAACACTAACTTAAACTTAACTGGCGTAGATGGACCAAATAGTACTAACAGTGAGATGCAAAACCATAAAGATCCTGAGAAAGTTTTAGATGAAATGCTTAAAGTAGAAGTTGAATGGGAAAACGGAGATACGTGGGAGTCACCAATTCAGGAGCAGATACCTAAAGGCCAGCCTTTGCTTGCAGTTGCTTCTTCACCTGTCCCTAAGCCCCAAAGAAATTTAAACGTTGAGCGTTCAGATAAATTCATAGAACCTTCATTCATAAATGACGATTGGACAAAAAACCTCCAGTTTATGGAATCAGTGTCTGATAATACAGTATCATCAATCAAGGAAGAAACTTCACCGGTTGAGGTCTCAATAGAAACAAACAAGTCCAGCAAAGAAACGAGTCTTTTTGACTATAAACAACATAAAAGTCTAAAAGAAACCAAGAATCAAGTTCAACATGAAAATCTGAACCAGCAGTCAGATGATAGAACAAACGCTCAAAGGACATTATCTGCAGGATTTCACGTATGTGAGCAAGAGGATAAATATTTTATCAATTTAAGAAAAATGTTTAGAAACACTCCACGACCAGTATTACGAGAAATTTATGACAACTGCGCCGGAGATGCTAACTGGGCATGCTCCATAGTTTTAGACGGCATTAAAAATAATACTATTCAAACAGTAGATGCTGACCTATCTGACTCGGAGGATGAAGTGCATGTGGAATGTCAGTGTGAAGAACGCAACAGTGTAATACCAGGTATATCAACCGAAACAACTTCATTATTGACTTCTGAAATTAAACCCCAAATATCTCCGCCGATATTTAAGAAAAAACCTAAAAAAGAAAAGGCTATAACGGAAGAATCGAGCCAGGTCTTACAAAATATTAAAAAATCGATCCAAATTTCTGAAAATCATTATAGCCCGTACTGCTTGAATTTAAAAAAAACACGCTATGAAAACAAAGATAATAACGATCAAAATGCAAGTAAATCAAATGAAAATCCCGTAGACATCACAAACACCAATAATTTACAAAATGCGGAACTTGGCAAATTTGGTTTTCCTAACTCGAATTCGAGCCCTACTTTAGCCTTGTATGATTCTAGTACAAAAGTTTTACCAAGCTCTTCACAGAACAATGTGTTTTATGATGTTGTAACAACAGCTATGAATACCAACAACGCTGTACCTACTACATCCATAAAGACGGTTAAAGACGATTTTGATTCCATGGATGATGAAGATGACTTCGAAGACGATGATTTCGGCACATTTGAAAGTGATGATGATGGATCTGTCTCCGGTGATAGTGTTTCTATTGACATTGGAAAGGACTTTGTCAGAATACTTGACGAGTTGCATGGTCGACATGGTTTTGAATACCCTGCAGGTGTTAAACCTAAACTAAGTATTCCAAGTAAAATGTTGTATGATCTGAATGCACTTTGGATAGAATCTGTTTCGCACCAACTCGATACAGTTCATAGACAAACAAAAGAGATGATCAAACAGGATGAAGAATTTGCACGGTAAGGAAAACTTATTTGATAAGTTTATGTTTAAGTACCAGCCTAGTGGTCTTATTCATAAAGAATTGTCAATTTAATATGGATTTAAGTAATGTTTTTTCTTGTTACTCTTATGTACTTAAATGAAAAGTGATAGCGCAACAGATTTAATATCCGTTTTAGCTAAAGAAGGTTTACTGAACCTATATGCTTAAGGGGGTAAGAATTTAGCAGGTTTCGGACCCTTCATTTGTTTTTGTCTATAATATAACTGTCGTTCGATTTCATTCGTTAAAACCAAAAAATCATTTTTACATTAAAATAATTCGCGAATTCATCTCTTGACGCACGCTCATGCGTGACGTCGTTGGTTAAGTACTCGGGCTACAAATAGCTCGTATACAATACAAAGTTTTGTACCTATACAAGTTACACAACTCTTTATTATAATTAAAAAACCTTACTTTGGCAAAACAAAAGCCCTCAAACTGATTCGAATAATGTTATAAAATTAAATGCTGTTGCGTATTAGTACATTTCTTTTTAACTTAATCTCATGTGTTGTGTAAGACATCAACTTAAGTATCTAGCAAATTTGATTGCGCGTTCTAATATAATTATTGCGTGTATGTTTTCATCTAATTTATTTTAAGCCTGGCTTTCATCATAGGTTTAGTGCAAAGTTTATGCGATATTAATTATTATTTGTGTTCTACGGGTACCGTCATAAAAATCTGATACTTATATATATTCCAATCCAACATTCGTATTAGGTATCTTATCTACTTATATTGAAAATAATTCGACATGAAACAGACTGATCTGTTTGACGCTCAGCATCTTATGATGATACTTGCAGGCAAGTCCAATTAGAGCTGGAGCACGAAACAGAACTATTTCCAGAAGAAGAAAATGCATGTGCACTGCCACAAAATGTTCCAAGTTTTAAGGAAATTATGGATACAGAGCTTGCACTGGCTATATACGAAAGGGAAATCAAAGATGAGTGGAAGAACAAGGAGCCACAGGATTTGGCAGCTCAAATGACAAGGAGGAAGCTATATGAACTGTTCCCTGATGTATCTCAAGAGATTCTGTCGGAGCTGCTGATTGCTCATGACAACAGGTTCGATGCTACTGTTGAGGTAGGAACAGTTTGATTAGTCGAACTTAGAATGGTGTTTGACATCATGGCGCTATTAGAATGAGCTTATTTTTCTAGGGTCTTCTGATATCGACCGGGCAAGCCCACTATTTGGATCAAAGTAATGGTGTCAACAAGTTTGTAATGGAAAAAGATAATGAAAATAAGAAGAAAATAATAGAGCAGGAAAAACTTGCGGTATGGTATCAAAACCTCTCCTAAATGTAATTGTATCGTTTGATTAGATTTTGAATGTTAAACTATTGTTGATGTATTTTATACGTTTTCCAACGAGATTTTTTGTCTCGCTTCGTGGTTGCTTTATAATATATACCTATGTCCTGAAATAAAATGTTATTCACAGGCTCTGAGTGAAGAAGAATATCCGTATCTTTTTAATCCTGAGGAGAAAACAGTAGTTACCTTGGACACTGTTCATGAAATGAGAGCCAAAGCGCAAACTCACCTTGTAGCTAGGAATCGGTAAGTTATTTAATTGTTGCGAATTACACATCATTCATCACAACTTCATGTTTTTTTCTGACTTGCTATTTCTACCAACTTACGCGAATTCACTTTTTTGTTCATAGGTGGATCTTTCATTAGTTTATAATTATAATCCGTGTAAAAAAAGAAAAAAATAGTTTTTGGAGGTATTTATAATATTCATAGCTTTTTGTAACTGGTTTCTGTACTAACTTGTCTAGCTTATTTCTTTCAGAATTTTCACGCTTTTAAAACCATTCATAACCTCTTTCCTTGAGAAAGTAGGTACACTATACACAACACAAAAAAAGCTCAAATAGTCTAACGCATTTAAATCCTGTAGATTCGACGCACATAGATACCAACCTAAGTCTTTTGGGTACCTATTTATACAAATTATAACTATCCTTTTGTTAATAATGATATAAATCTATATTGGTGTGGAAACTGTTCTAGACGTTCTTCTTAATTTGGCTGTGGTGAATCTTTTTATATTTTTTACCATCACTGATGTAATTGTAAGGACCAACTTAGAGTTTTTGAATTATCAAATTAAGGTTTAAGAAACTACGCATCAGGATCGATATATTATCTAATCTAGAAAAGGGCGTTACATTACATACAACTTTAATTAATATGGTAGTATGTGAATTCGTTTCTGAATGTTTTTTTTGTCAACAGGTACCGCCAGAAAGCAATTTTTTACTTGCAACGCAAAAAGATCGCTGAGGCAGATTATTGCCAGAAGCTCAGCAGTTTGCACACCACACGCTATGAGACTGCTAGCAATTATGCCGCTGCTGCGCTGGTTCAAGTAAGTTCTTTAATAATCTAAAAATATATAAAAACACTGATACTGACACTGACACTGGTATTTACTTATTTATTTATTTATTTATTTAGAAGACAATATAACATCATAACAGGTTTTTTTTTTAACCCTAAGGCGATGGTATAAGTAAGTAGATATATGACGGAGAGGGGTCCCGAGGTATGTCGTCCGGCATGTCCGACATGGCTCGAAATGCAAATAACGAATTCAACGGGTAGGTAGTCGTTTATTTCGCAATCACTTTCACAATAACTTGGTATGGAAACGCGGCAAGTTCAACGCAGAGGCTAAGTGGGACTAGTGGTCTACTCGGCAGTTGCAAACGGAATGATCCGACCCGACCGACCCGACCGTCAGTCCACCCATCCATCCCCACTTAGCTCACTTCACTTCACTTCTTATATTTGGCTTTCGCACGACTTGTGCCACGCATTTAGCCACTACCATGTGTTTAAATTTTTAGTCAGTCTAGTCAAGGTCAAGTCAAAGTCATAGTCAGCGTCAGTAAAGATGTGGGTTCTTTACTGCAGCTTTTTACATGGACTTCTTGAGAGAACTCGAAATGCAATGATATACAGTTTTGTTTCATTTGCCTACACTTATGTACGTTCACGAACACTTAACAGTTAATAATCCACCATTATTACATATTAACATTCGCCAAAACACAAATTTCGGAAAATAAAACAAAAACGACAACATGCCATCTTGAATTCCCGTCAAAAAGCCCACTTAGCTCTTCTGCCTTGACTTTACCCAAGCGACAATGACATTTTGTTTGCTTGACGTTTCCAACGGTGCTAATAGATGGCGTTGGAGACCGGATGGTCGAACCTATGCGACGCGGCGACAACTCGATCTCCGAAACGGCCATCATGACCAATCACGCGTCCTCGCGTGAGGTTTCTGGAAAGAAAGAGAAATTCGCAAAGTAACTAGTCTCTTGCTCGGTCTTTCCTGACCAATGGGGCAAGTGAAAACTTCATTTATCGGTTGTGACTTCTTTATTGCAAACAAATCAAACAGAACATAGTACATCTACATTGATCACGTCCTAAACAAGGTACCTAATTACATTTTTAGCATGTCTGTAAATAAATCTTAAATCACAATAAGAGTCAGGTCAAGTCAGTCTAGTCGCCTCAATCTGGCAACTCTACAAAGCTTCTATCCAGCTTACACACACTAGTCACTTCCATCCAGCGACTCTGTGACACCTCTCTCCGGTGTCCGTAAACTACACGATGGTCCATCCCCATCACCCTCGCGCAAATGACTATCTTGTTCACTACACCCAGTAATCGACGTGTCCTCGTCAATAACGTTGTTCATGGGCATTCGTCTTAGTCTGTCATGTGCGTACTTGTATGTTCTTTTGGAGTTTAGAGCTTGAAGGACATAACGATTACCCTCCAGCACCTCTGTTACCCTGAAAGGACCCCTGAACTTTGGATCAAGCTTGGTTTGGTTACGCTCTTCATTCTGTAGTAGAACAAAATCACCAACGGAGAACGGTGTTATTTTAGCTTTAGTTTTGTCAAATCTTACCTTATCATATGAAGCGCTTTTCTCCATATTCTCTACAGCTAGGGCTCTGGCCTGTTCGATGTCGACTTGGGGTTCTTCATCTCCAGCGAGTAAAATATCTAGAGGCCTGGCAACCTTACCGATAAGTAGCTCCAGTGGACTAGCTTTGGTCACTCTACTCGTTGTACAATTGAGAGCAAGCTGAACATCGGGCAGAGCATCCTGCCATGAACGTGAACTGGTTTCAACGGCTGTCAACATGTTTTTCAAAGTACTCATGACCCTTTCTACCTGGCCGTTAGCTCGTGAGCTACCTGTTGCGATTAAATGTAGCTTAATGTTAACGGACTCACAGTAGTCTTTGAATTCCTTGCTGGCAAAACAACGACCCTGGTCAGCAATCAGGCGACTTGGCGCTCCAAATAGAGCAACACTAGCTTTAAGAGCTTTAATGCTGCTAGCTGTATCAATGTGTAGAGTATGATGGAGTAGTACGTACTTAGTGAAGGCATCTATAATGACAAAGACGTACTCCTTTTTGTCATTCTTACCGCTGAGCTTTCCAGTTGCGTCGATGTGTAAAGTGTGCCACGGAATCGCTATTTTCGGAATTGAGTGCATCTCGGCCTGTACCTTACCAGATTGGGTTTTTGAGATGTTGCATGTAACACAGTTCTCTGTGAATTTCCTGACGTATTTAGACATGTTCTCAAACCAGTACAAGTCATAAACCTTTTCGAGTGTCTTCTCCCATCCCAAATGCAGCAAACCTTCGTGAACGCTGTTTATAATAGACCAACGGAATGACCTAGGTATTATTGGTAAACAACGAGTCTTACCGTGCCTTTGAATTTTTCGGTGAAGTACACCCGAGCGAAGTTCATAAGTCTTTGATACCTCATCTGAAATAGTTCCTTCCTTCAGATCGAATATTAATTTAGAAAGTTCTAAGTCTCTCTGCTGCTCTGCCATCAACCAGCTGTTGGTAATTTCAGCCAAATTTACCTGTTTCGATTCTACCTTCATAATAATGCTTGGGCTACATTCTTCGTTCTCAGCTGGCAACGGGTTCCTGGAGAAGAAATCGGCATGCGACATGCGTTTACCACTGCGATGAACAATATCAAATTCAAACCCTTGCAGGAACGCCCACCACCTGTGCACGCGTGGAGTCAAGTCAAGCTTTTTACGCGTCGATTGAAGTGAACTACAGTCAGTCACCACATCAAACTTACGTCCATGCAGGTACTGCCGAAAGTGTTTGACAGCATTAACCACAGCAAGAGTCTCCAACTCGTATGAGTGGTACTTGGACTCTGCTGCTGTTGTACGCTTGCTGTAATAAGCAACTACATGAGGCTTACCTTCTTTGAGTTGAACCAGAACTGCTCCGTAGCCGATGGCGCTCGCGTCGGTATGTAGCTCCGTTACTAGACTAGGATCGTAAATCGTTAATACCGG
Organism: Xanthorhoe designata; assembly: GCA_963582015.1. Taxonomy (NCBI): domain Eukaryota; kingdom Metazoa; phylum Arthropoda; class Insecta; order Lepidoptera; family Geometridae; genus Xanthorhoe; species Xanthorhoe designata. The sequence goes on from OY757032.1 coordinate 8,295,739, forward strand.
CTCGCTTGTTAGTATAGAGATGACTTGTTGTCTGATTAACTCGTGTTTAGGCTCCCAGTTTATTTTACCATTACCAGACGTCAAAGCATACAAAGGTGCTAAAAGCTGTGAAAATTTAGGAACGAATTGACGGAAGTATGACGCCAATCCAATGAACTGTCGCAACTGAGAAACTGTGTTCGGTGGTGGTAAAGCAGTAAGTGCAACTATCTTCCGTGGATTTGGACGAATCTGCCCTTGGTGAACTTCAAAGCCTAAGTACTCTACTTTTTCTTTTAAAAAAGCGCACTTCTTGGGATTTAGTGAAAATCCTCTTTCAGAAAGAACCTCAAGTACTACCTGTAGTCTATCAAACGCTTCGTCAATGTTATTAGCCACAATTAACAAGTCATCCATGTACACTACAACGTACTCGTTCACGAGATTACCTAGAGCGCGGATCAGGGCTCGCTGAAACACTGATGGGGAATTTTTCAAACCAAAGGGTAAAGTAAGGTACTCAAACTGACCTTCCGTTGTGACGAATGCTGTCCGCTCGATGGACTCAGACTCGATGGGGATCTGATGAAATCCTGATGCTAAATCTAAGATGGTGAAAAAGTGCCCTCCACGTAATCGATCAATCTGATCCGATATGAGTGGCAATGGAAACCGATCAGCAATAGTGTTATCGTTTAGCTCTCTATAATCTACACACATTCTGTCGGATCCGTCTTTCTTTTTCACTAAAAGTATTGGACTCGCAAAAGGAGAAGAACTAGGCCTAATGACCTTGGCCTTAAGTAACTCGTCGATCTTGCCTCTCACTACTCGACGTTCATCTGGGGTCAACCTGTAAGGGCGACGACTTACCGTCTTGTGTGGGTCTTTGAGACGTATCTGCATCGGTTCAGTATCAGCCGGTGAAGCGGGCACACCGGTAACGAAACTAAGCTTAAACCGCTCCAAAATTTCTAGTAACCTAGGTCTGTATTCAAAGGTAACATCGGTATCTATTGAGTCAAGGTCAATGCCAACATTCGAGAGTACGTCACATGATTCGACTATGTTAATTTTTTCGAAGCGTACATTATCTACTGTCATGTGTACAGCCAAACCAATAGCCAAAATCTCACGTCCAATCATGATGTTGTGTCGCAAACAATGGTCAGGGAGCACATGAAGAAGTACCTCAAAGCTAACATCGTCAATCTCTACATTGGTCAGAATTTGCATAGTTGAAGCTATAGTCGTTTGTCCTATACCTGTCATGGTTACATTGTCATAAATACGCTCGCCACTAAATTTACAAGCAATAGATTCTTTTATTAACGAACATTCTGCACCTGAATCGTACGTGAAGGAGAATGACTCACCATGGTGACGCAAGGATCCTGAAGGCGCATTTACAATGCACACGTCCACTCGCTTCTCCTTGACTGGACCAGCTTCAGCGCCACCGGTGCTCTGATCTTTGGTCTTCCTCTGCGGGCAGTCGGATGCATAGTGGCCTTGCTCCCGGCAATTGAAGCAGGTAATGCGGTCAGATCTCGCTGTAGACTGCTTGCTCGAAGTGGAAGTCTTGCGGTCATCTTGCGTCTTTGAATCTCCTTTGTTGCGGCATTGAAAAGATCTGTGGCCCAATTTCCCACAGTTGTAGCATTTGATAATTGCAGTAGATCCACTGGGTCGGGTTTTCTTTACGTCGGGTCCATCAGTATCGTTACTCGATGGGTAAGTTCTCTTCAAGAACGAAACAGCCTTCAACTCCTTTTGTAGGTCGTTGCGCGTCTTGATGTCAGTCGTTATAGCAATTCTCTGAACACGCGGCTCTTGCTTCGAGATATGAGCCAAAACAGTGGCAATCGCTATCTGTTCTGTAGTAAGCCCGTTCCATCTTGCCATTAACGACGTCATGAGGGTAGCAGCATAAGAAGCTAGGCACTCGTTATCCTTTGGTTTCTTGTCACGCATGTTGATGAGAAAAGAAGCAGCAGTTTCAGGACAGTCATACCTTGCTACGAACAAATCCTTAAAATCGCTCCACGTCATGCCAGGAAACGATATTGACGACAACCAAGATGATGCTTCGCCCTTGAGTGCGTGGCTTAAAGCGATCATAAGTGTTGGTCCCTGGCGGTGTTGGTCGCTTACACACATATCTGCGGTTGTTACCCAAGCACGGGCATCGATGTCTCTCTTCTCCGGGTCAAAATCAGGCAGGCGAATCGAACTCGAAAATGCGGGTAGTTTCATTGCTTGCAGTAAGGCCATAAAATTGCGGTTTTGTTGTTCGAAAAGATGACGCCATTTTTCTTCACCCGTGCCAACATTTTCTTTATGTGGGTGATCCGGGTTGCATCCCACATCTGATGACGGAGAGGGGTCCCGAGGTATGTCGTCCGGCATGTCCGACATGGCTCGAAATGCAAATAACGAATTCAACGGGTAGGTAGTCGTTTATTTCGCAATCACTTTCACAATAACTTGGTATGGAAACGCGGCAAGTTCAACGCAGAGGCTAAGTGGGACTAGTGGTCTACTCGGCAGTTGCAAACGGAATGATCCGACCCGACCGACCCGACCGTCAGTCCACCCATCCATCCCCACTTAGCTCTTCTGCCTTGACTTTACCCAAGCGACAATGACATTTTGTTTGCTTGACGTTTCCAACGGTGCTAATAGATGGCGTTGGAGACCGGATGGTCGAACCTATGCGACGCGGCGACAACTCGATCTCCGAAATATATAATACAATAAGCTAGGTACTAATCTAGACAATTAGTTATGAAAAACAAAATTCAATTCAAACTTTTGGAGGTAATTTGAGCTTGATTCAAATGAAGAGTTCATTGGAACAGTTAGGATACTTAACAAAAAAAAAGCAAAAATCACAGAAGTCCGCGAAAACAACTGTCGGATTTAACGCTAAATAAGTAAATTAGTAAGTATCTTACTTAATTACTGTCATATTTGGCCTGCAGTGGGAAACATCAGGCTTATAATCTAATCTAATGTAATCCATGCCATGAGTCAGTTCAAAGCCGAAGTATAATATACTCTAGCACGACTTTCTCATATTATAGTTTTTATTTAAAATTACAAGGAGTAGATATAGGTACCTACTTAAAATGTTTTTCAAAAGAGTTATCGTTTTTTATCTTCAGGCTGGTATGTACTGTGTGTGTTTACTTCCTTTTGTACCACCTTTGCGAAAAAAAACTCATCCTTGTCCGACTTTTGAAAGAACTTTTGAATGAGAAACGACGCTCATGTAGGTAGGTACCTACTATAACGAACACTTACCTACCATGTTTGCTGTTAGTTCTAACTACTATCATCTACTCTTAAGTATAAAAAACGATTAATCGACAAATATAATGGTCGAGTTTCAGCAGTATTCACCGATAAAAAAAACAAATTATCACCCATGTATCCTCAAACGCGGTAGTCATTTTCTCAGAAAGCATTCAATAACCTTTGAATATGTCGAAGTTGTTAAAAGCACTTCCAAATTTGTTGTATCTTCACATTTTCCAAAAGCTAGCAAAGTACGCTGAACTATTTCACAACATGAAATAGTTCAGCATGTTTTGATTGACACAAACAATTCTTCTTTCCACAAGACTGTACTTGTAAATTGATTTGTAAATCTTCTCAACTTCCAGTACCATTCAAATAAAAATCCGGAAGCCAACGTGATAGATCTTCATTTCTTGCACGTGACAGAAGCCCAGGTGTCTCTCGACTTGTTTATCGACAAGTGCCTGCGGAAAATGAGAGCTAAACCGGAGCCCAGACCAGAAACCTTACGTATTATTACTGGACGAGGGAAACATAGCCCTGGACGACCGAGGGTAAGGCCGGCTATTATGCAACGGCTTACTACTAGATGCCTGACGTAAGTAACTTAGTCTTTTATATCTAGAGTACACATAATAATAAAGCTCAGGATGCCAGGGGCTGTTCATTTATTACGTAAGACAATTTAAACCACTTTCAGTTCCCCTTTTTCTTGCTTTTGTGATCTTATGTAAAAAAAACCTAGACCCCCACACTTCCCTCCCAAGTCCCAACCCTCGTTTAAGAAAAAGTAAGACTTGTTTGGACCCCCCTTTCCCAAAAACGTCTTACTACCTAATCAATGAACGCCCCCCCCCCCACCCCCTACCTATACCTATACTTGCGTCTCGTTAAGTATAGTATTGTGTTAAGTATTGTGCCTGGGACATGTTCATATGGAGGCTATGTAGACTTGCCTAACACTAAATCTGTCTTATCAAAAAGAAAGACGCCGCGGGTTTTACCGCGATTTTTTTCTCCCCTAGGCCTGTGAAAGTTAGAGACCGGGTTTGCAATTGTTAAGCAATTTAATGCTGTAGTTATGGTAACCAGATGACTGATAAACTACATAGATATTTTTTTTTGTAAATACATACATATTATACATAGAAAACCCCCAGACACGAAACAAATATTTGCAGATCATGCAACCATTTGTCCCGCGGCGGGGATCGAACCCGCAACATCTGCGTCTCAGGCGGGCTTTCGCCCACTGCACCACAGAGGTCGTCAATCGTATAATTGCTTGTTTTACACCCTTATCATATCCAAGGTACTATCTTTTCAGATACCGGCAGCTGAACCCAGGATTGCTTGAGGTTCGTTTAAAACCATCAGATTTGATCACTTCAGAGTTACAAGGCACTTAAAGGTTGCTAAAGCTTCTTGACTACTACTGGGAAGCTGCCGCCTATAACGTTGTAAGAGTAGACTATGATAAAATAGTTTTACAAACTGCACAATCATCACACAGTGTAGTGACTGATATAATCTCAATTGTTGAAACTTTTTGCCAAATAGGGTGTCGTATTTCGACTTTTCAAATAGCAATTAATACACCGATTTATTTAGAGCAAGTGAACATTACAAAACCATTGCTTGTTTATACAAACATAGAATGTACTATCCCAACGTTATACTTCATGCATTTCAAGTATTGTGAATATTAAAGTAAACATTAACATGGAGACTGACACTAATAATAACACTGAAGCCACTTCGAATAGTACGACTACAGAAGACGATCCAAATGATATTAAGGTTTCTGATAACAAATCTTCGCCTGGTCCAAAACCCCTAACAGAAAATCAACAAAAACAAAAAAAGACAGGTTTAAATAAAAATTGTATTTATATTAACCCATCCTTGGGTTTGGATGCTAATAGTCGTTACTTCGACAGTGGACATTTGAGGCAGTTTAAAATACCCCAAAAGTGTTCTATTAAAACCTTACCACTACCTTCTAATCTTATTGAACCCCATGTTAAATTTTCTGATTCGAAAATCAAGTGCTTAACTAATAAAACTAGACTGAGTCCAAATATAACCTTACCACTTTCGGATTACATAAAATCCCAGGTTCAACCTCTAGATTCACACAGCAATTCCTTACCTAGTCAATCTAAACAATATCCCAATCGTTCGGCACAATTTCCAGGTACATTTAGCCAATTTTCACAATCTACTGGTCAATATCCATATCCTAATGATGAATTTCCATATCCTAGTGGTCGATTTCCACATCCGCACGGTCAATTATTGAATTCATCGAGACAATCTCATATATCTGGACAATTTCAGTATCCAAATGCTCAATTCAATTTACCTCCAAGGTTCTCACATCTAAATGGACAATTTCCATATCTTAATCAACGATTTCCACGACCAACAAGACCGTTAACTGATGATTGCTCGCCACCATCTGATCATATTAAACCCCAAGTTCAATTGCTTGGTTCGAAAAGCAAGTCCAAAGACTTATTAGTTAAGCCTAATAGAACTAAAAAGAGTTCAAATATAACCTTACCTTCTGATCGTATTGAATCAAAGGTTGTATCTCCTAATTCGGAAGGCAAGTCTTTACCTAGTGGGACTAAAGAGTGTCCAATTGAATCGATTGTTCAACCTTCAGATTCCAAAGGAAAATCCGTACCCAATAGAACTAAAAAGAGTCCAAATGTAACCTTACAACTTTTTGATAATATTGAATCGCAGGTTCAACCTCTAAATTCAAACAATAATTCCATACCCATTGGTATTAAACAATATCCAAATCCATCTGCACAATTTCCTCATCCAAATAGTATAATTTCACAACCTTCTGGTCAATTTCCATTTCCTGACGGTCGATTATTGCATTCACCGAGACAACCACATCCATCAGGACAATTTCAGTATCCAAATGGACAATTCAATCCACGTGGACGATTTCCACATCCAAATGGACAATTCAATGCAGAATACAGAATACAGAATACAGAATACAGAATTTATTGATAACTCCATAGTTACATGTCAAAATAAAAATAGGTTACGTACTATGAATTGATTATACTATTGTATAATACGAGTTCATTCATAGACAAATAATTATATAAAAATTGTGTAAATTATAAGTATTCAATTCAATTAAATAACAGGCAATTCGTAAAATTCATTGATTTCGTAAAAAACAGAGTTAATTAGCCATTTCTTTAGTCTTGTTTTAAATATGGGTGTGGAAGCTGCGTCACGAATCGTCACTGGAAGTCTATTATATACCGAGGGCCCCATCACATAAACGCAACGCTCGGATTTTTTTAGCTTGTGGGTCGGCGCAATGAGGCGGTAGGAGTGCTTGTTGCTGCGCATGGCTCGGGCCGCGTTCACGCCGCGACGCTGGAACAAGTCTACATGTGTATGGGTAAACAGAGCTACTTGGTAGATAAGTTCGCCTGTTACCGTCATGATGTTCAGCTCCTTAAACAACTCTCTACAGGAGACGTCACTCGGTGCCCCTACGATGGCGCGTACCGCTCGCTTCTGCATTACAAATGCACGTTGCCATTCGGCAGATCGCGCCCACAGCTCAGTCCCGTACGATAATGTGCCATGTACTGTGGCGTAATAGCACGATTTCACGACGTCACGGTGAGCTGTGCTCGCCAGTCTCCGAAGCGCGAAGCAGGCGCTGCCCAACTTCGCGCATAGACTGTCTATGTGGGTTTCCCATGTGAGAGAGCTGTCCAAGTGAAAGCCAAGTAGTTTGATGTTCTGTACTTGTTCAAGCGCCGCGTCACCAGCAGTAACCCTCAACGCGTGTCGGCGGCGTTTCCCGTTCAGGCAGAATCCTAAGAGGCAGGTTTTTTCTCGGTTTAGCGCTAGACCGTTAGCCCGGAACCAAGCCTCTAATTCATGAACGACTCTGTTCAGTCTGTGCTCCAATTCTTCCCTAGATGGCGCTGACACTACTACGGCCACGTCATCCGCGTACATATAGATTTCTGCGTCGTTTATTGAGCCCGGTAGGTCGTTGAGGAGCAGACTGAACAGGGTGTTCGACAAGCAGGACCCTTGCGGAACTCCTATCAGGTTCTCCAGGTCGGATGACCTGACGCGTCCACTGTCACCCACGACCACCTGTGTTCTCCCGGACATGAATGAAGTTAGAAGAGAAAGTGCAGGGCCGCGGATCCCGTAAAACTGGAATATTTCCACATCCAAATGGACAATTCAATGCACCTGGAATATTTCCACATCCAAATGGACAATTCAATGCACCTGGAATATTTCCACATCCAAATGGACAATTCAATGCACCTGGAATATTTCCACATCCAAATGGACAATTAAATGCACCAGGAATATTTCCACATCCAAATGGACAATTAAATGCACCAGGAATATTTCCACATCCAAATGGACAATTAAATGCACCAGGAATATTTCCACATCCAAATGTACAATTTCCAAATCCAAATGAGCGATTTCCACGAACAGTTAGACAATGTCAACCTTCAACTGATTGCGCAAATCCTTCAGAACGATTTCAACCAAATCAGATTCCACACCCACCTGGGAGAATGCCACGTCCCAATGTACAATTTTTACATGCGCCTTTACAATGTCCACAGCCATTTGTAAGATTTCCACGACCAACTGGACAATTTCCTGAGCCAATTAAAGATTTTCAACAAATACTCGGACGGGTTCAAGATCTTGCTCGTTCGAATGGTCAATTTGCACAACAATCTGTACAATTTCCTCGTCCAACCAAACAATGTCTATCTTCGACAGGCAATTCCTCAAATCCTGAACAATCTCAACCAAAACTATTACCAAATCCAGTTGAAAGAATGCCACGTCCAAGACTTCCTCGGCTGGAATATCCACATCCAGCTCAACCGTTTGAAAAACCTTTTGTATGCCTTCCAAATCCTTATTGTCAATTTCCACCCGGACGTTTTTTACCACCAACTATACCATGTTCATGTCATCATCAACATTTTTCATACTATACGGACCAGTTTTTTAAACCTTATCTATCGACTCAGCCAATTCCTGATGAGCCGTTGATATTAACGACTGGCTATTTTTCTCTTTACCCAAATGGACAGTACGCATCAAACCCGTGCATAACTGAACAAAATCCTAATGAACAAATTGTTGTTCATGATGAAAACATCGCTGAAAATGTTCTTGATTCGAACAGTCAAAATGAAGAATCTAAAGAAAAAAATGTATTTGATAAAAATAATCGTCATACACCTGCAAGTTGGTTAACCTTTAATCGACTTGCAGATATTCCATTATTCATACCGAAGCATAAAGGTCGAATGATATCCATTCGATCTGAAACAGAAGATCAAAACATAGAACAGGTCTCTATAAACGAAAACAAAGAACCTGTTATTGTGCAAATTGGAGAAACTGAAGAAGAAACCACAGATCTCGAGACAACGCTAGCAACAGATAGCAATGGTCAAAATACACCAGACGTTGAAGAAAATGTGGAATCATATAAAAAAAACATAGCTTTATCTGATCAAAAAACCGATCCGGATGAACAAGTCCCTGTTATTAATAATCAAGTCACATCAGATATTGACGAATTATCAATCATTAGTAAAAATCTAATACCAGATTTGGGCAAAAAAATAACAGATCTTAATAAAGAGCTACTATCGTATCTTGAGGTTGAACTATCCCCGAAATTCGAAGTATTGTCCGAGATTCTATCAGATCTTGATGAAGATTTATCAACAGATTTAGATGAAACAAAATCACTTGATATTGTCGAACACGAGTCAAATAATGATGATGACTTCTCTTCAATGGAGGATAATCCACTAATACCAAAAAGTTATATACAAATCGATCAGGATAATCAATTTCCGAAAGGTGATATCCAATCAGTTCATGGACAAGCGTCACTAAATAATGAACAATACAATACAATACAATACAATACAAATTCATTTATTTTGGAAATTTACAACATTAGTACATTTAAATAACAGAAATAGGTTTGACGATAGAAGATGATTTAAATATTAAGATTTTTAACATAGTTATTTCCAAAAATGGTCCCAACTCAGCGTGTGCGGGCCGCAAGGCCTGCGCTGGTCTTCCGTTAGAACCTTTGAGAACCGTAATAAGTTAAGAAAAACGTGTTATACTAAATATATCTAAAAAAATAAAATAATCGAGCAGTGAATTTGAGATAACAACATTAAAAATTAAGTTTTCAGTTAAGAAAATTTAAGTTTAGTATTGGGCCGAAAAAACAAGATCAATAATTAAACATGCAAATAAAATTAAACATATTGTAAGTACAATAAAATAAAACATTACAAACAATAAAATTTTGAATAAATATCACCAATCCTAAAAGCTTAATCTTTGACAATTTAAGAGAATTAAACCATTTCAAAAAGTAGAAAACGTAAAGTAGTAAGACAGTCATAACATACATAGGTACATAAAACATCTGCTTAGGTAATTATATAGCGCTTGTATCATGTCTTAAACATTCTTGCTCCTTTTGCCTAACAAGTAAATATTTTTTGAGCTTTAATCTGAAACCTGAAGAACTTTGAAGGTCTCTTATCGGCGGTGGGATATTGTTCCATATTTTCGATGCAGCATATCGAAAACTGCCTCTGAAGGCTGCCGTTTTATGCGGTTGAGTTGATAGCTGCACCGAACATAGCCTCATTTCGCAAGATCTTAAATTTGACATACCCTTAAGTTTCCTATATAAGTAGGCAGGTGCAGAGTCTTTCATAACGCCAAAGAGTAGACAGGCCAAATGAAGTTTGCGCCTGTGTGTCATCTTAAGTATAGAATGCTCATTCAGGTAAGGACTGACGTGGGCTCTCCACGGAATATTAAAACAGAACCTTGTGCAAGAGTTTTGAACCCTCTGAATTAATCGCTTAGTCCTACTTAAAAGTCGAGGCCCGTATACCGCATCTGTGTAATTCAGTTTAGATAGGATAAGTGACTCTACCAATTGAAGTCGTATACCCTCTGATATGTATGGCCGTATCCTATACAAAACTTTAAGCTTGTAGAAACAAGCACCAACTAGTTTAGCTATGTGTTCCTCAAAGCGCAAGTTGCAATCCATTTCCAACCCCAAGTTTCGAGCCTTATAAACTCGCTCAATGGGTTCACCCATAAGCAAAACGCTTCTTATTGGACCGATACTAGATAGCTGATTAGGGGATCCAAAAATCATATGTTTTGTTTTATTTGGGTTAAGCAGCAAACTGTTTCTTCCAGACCACATAGCAATACTCTCAAGGTCAGCATTAAGCTTGTCAATCGCATTGTTAACATCACTGGGATAACAAGAGATGTATACCTGTATATCATCGGCATATATATGGAATTGGCAGTGCTTTATATGAGTGCTTATGTCGGCTGCGTATAAAATGAAAAGAATTGGGCCTAATATAGATCCCTGTGGAACTCCTCTATTCACCGCGACGGTTTTTGAACATGTTGAGCAAATGACATGTCAAAGTGTCCGTTTACCACTGTGTATTATATTTCGTCGCTTCATTCTTCAGTTATAAAACAAGGTAGTATCGTTTCATGCTACTGGCAACTTCGCACATTTAAAAATAAAATAAAATAATTTCCTTCCTGCGGTGTGGCCTGCGACGGCTCGTCATTATTTTTTCGTGCGCGGCAACAAGCACACGCTTTTACCTTAGTACGGCACTACTTCTAGCTAGTAAAGAAAAAATTTGATAAAATGCCGAAACGTAGTGCCGACGAAAAGTTAGAATATTACACTAAAGAAATTAAGAAACTTCGTAAAGAAAATACTTCGCGTGATTGTGTATTCATCATCATTTGATTCCGATAAAAACCCAGGTGAGTTTTTTACAATTTGTTATACCTAAGTGAAGTGATACTGTCTGACAATCAGCGTCTGTAAGCTTCCCTGGAGGATTAACTGCGGGTTATCACGATGGGTTAGCATGATGCTCAAAATAAGTGAAGTGATACTGTCTGACAATAAGCGTCTGTAAGCTTCCCTGGAGGATTAACTGCGGGTTATCACGATGGGTTAGCATGATGCTCAAAATAAGTGAAGTGATACTGTCTGACAATAAGCGTCTGTAAGCTTCCCTGGAGGATTAACTGCGGGTTATCACGATGGGTTAGCATGATGCTCAAAATAAAGTGAAGTGACTCTGTGTCTCTCAATCAGTTTCTGTAAGCTTCCCTAGAGGATTAACTGCGGGTTATCACGATGGGTTAGCATGATGCTTAAAAATAGCCTAGAGGTTCGACTGCAGGTCAACACGAAGGTTTTCTCTTCTCAAATCTTGACGAAAATAAAATTCCTTTTTATTTCTCTAAGAAATTTATTGCGAAAATTTTTTTTTCAACTACCCTCAAAATAATAAAATTATTTTTCTAATGTAAAGGATTGCAATTCAATGAAAAATGCATCCATGTCGATGGTGGAATACCACCTGCACCGTCACCTCTCACGAAATTGGAGGAGACATCAGTGCTTCCGCAAGAGACTGTTGAGATTGTGCCGAAACTCGATCCTGAGTTGTTACAGGCCTTGGGCGATGCTTTAGATGACCTCCCGTGTACAGTCATATACATACATATAAGGGTATACATGACAAGCTGGCCCAACTTTGGTTACCAATCCTCAAAAAAGGAATACAGAAGGAAGTAAAAGAAAATCTGTCAAAAGATTATTCCATTCCCTGTAATTGCAAACTACTAAAAGCACCCACATTAAACGCGGAAATATCCGCTGCCGTGTCTGAATTAGTGAGAACCAAAAAAAAAAAAAAAAAAAATTCAGCAAATTAACAAAGCAATCTACTGCTTACCAGCGATGATACGGTACAAGCCGTAAAAATATTATTTGACGGCTGTCGTATACTGACAAACTATACCGAATCTCAAGTCAGAACCAAGCTTATCACTCCAGGATTGGAGAAAGCGTTCCTGACTTTAATACAGGAGCATGAAAGAGATAAAACCCTCTTTGGTAGCAAACTGCCTGAAATAATTTAAAACCTCAAAGGTTATCGAAAAACAAGGGTTGTAGATCAAAAAGACTCCTAATCCGAAGCCTTCTTCTTCGGGTACTTAGTCGTTAGCTGGCCGTTATCAACACCAGGAAAACTGGTCTACCCCCCTCGTTATCCGCCATTGAGAAGGGGGGGGGGCGGACAGCTGCATACAAGACGACAACGCAACAACCGTACCGCCGAGCCCATCTAACGACGTCGTCGCGGTTCACGCGTCCGTCGGCGAGCTCGAGCTACACCAAACTGAAGCTGTGATAAGCTTTCTAGGCTTCCTACTAGCTGCGGCTTGAGGAGCTTGATAATAGCGGGTAGGTAGCAGGCAGGTTGGCGGCGTATATGGAAACAGTAAGATGATTGAAAGAGTTTAATGAGGATAGACGATAGTTACAAGTGATTTGGAGCAGATAGAAACGATACAGAATTATTACAAAGTTAGAAGTATAGAAATGAATATTTAAATGAGATCGCGAATAGCGAGTTGCGAGCGTAAGCGGAACGTGTGTTCGCGTGGAAGGCTGTATGCGAGAGGGGCGGTCGTCGCCGGCGCAGTGGTTTTGTTCGTGGCTGGAGCGCCGCCCGCGCATCCCGCGCGGTCCCCCGCGTATGGCAGAGATGTACTTAGTGCAGGGCCGCATTCAGATCTCGATGATGCAGGACGCCACAGTACTCCCCCGCCGAGATCGTTACTACGATCGATAGTAATCTGGGAATCTCACGTTTCTTCCGCTTCTCGTTTTCTTGACGGTATGCGGTACTTCGTCAGGAGTTGACGCAGGAATGAACGTAGCTCGTGGCGTGCGATCGTTCGTTGCTTTAGGATCTTCATCAGCGCTGTATGCTGGCTTCAGTCGATCAACGGTGACGGTATGTATCTTTTCTTGTACCTTTATGTCATAGGTTTTTGAACCGCGTCTCACCACCTTGTATGGACCGGCGTATGGTGCTTGCAGCGAACGACGGAGCGGGCCCAGGCGTAGGTAGACGTGCGTCGCGGTACCCAGGTCTTTCGGTATGTAGAAAGGACGGGGTGAGTGCCACGAGGTAGGTTGTGGAGCCAGTTTGCTCATGCGGCTGCGGAGTCGGTCTGCGAAGTCGGTGATGTCGAGCTCTCGTTCTGATGTAGTGTTGAAAAACTGTCCAGGCAAGCGTGCAGCGTTTTCTGGTTTGCTAGGGCTAGGTAGTTAGGCTACCTAGGCCTAGGCCCTCGACACACAGGCAGGTGTAGGTAGGGGTTCGGGTGTGGGAATGAAAGAATAGCTTTCGACCACACCTTTAATATTAATTACACAGCCGCACACTATTGGCACTATGAGCTAGGTATTGACGTCACTGGCCTTGGCGTAAGGTAAGGGTAGGCAGCGGGCAAGTCCAGCGAATGTCCGCGCGCTTGTGGTAGCACCAGCGTGAAGTAGGTTGGCGACAGCGCCAAGCCCGAGCTCAGGTAAAGGAGCCGGTTCAGGTCCTGTAGGATTCCTGTGCAGTAAGTAGCGTAGCTTCTGTGCTGTGAGTCCTGGAATCAGGAGGCCAGGTCTTAGTAGATGTTCGGGCTGTTAAGCTGTCTGCCTTGCTGACTTCGCGGGACCGCCCAGAATTTTGGTGGTGGGTAGGCACAAGAACCAGAGACGACGCCACGTGTTTTTATATTCGCAGTTAGAGGTCCTTGCGAAGCAGACAGCTTTACAGATTGAAGACTAGGTTTTTAGGTAGGTACACGCTATGGAAAACTCACCCCAGCGGGACTCCGAGCACTCCTCAGTATTTTAATAAAAATGAGCTCCGCGCACGTCCGTTCGCGGCAGCAGCGGTGTGAAAAGAAAGAGGCCGGGCAACCGAGACAAAAGGTCACAGATACCATAGCAGTTAGTTTGTCCGAGGCTTGTTTGGTTTAGGAATCCGTAGCTGTACCGTAGGCGTAATGTAAGCCTTTTACTTAGATTTAAAAACTGAAGGTTCTGTATGTTAATATTAAATATTTAAGTGTATGTTTCTAGATTTGATTAAGATAGTTGTAAGTTTTATCAGGTTTTGTATTATTAGATGTAGTTTTAGCAATTTTTTATTTTTATTTAGGTATTTCTTAGGTTTGGTTATTTATCATTTTTTTTTTTTAATTTAAATTATGTAACGGCGCTAGACGCAACGTTACAGTACCCCGCCAAAAAGCGAAGGATTTTCCTATTATGAAAATCCGACTCACTACACTAAAGTTCCATAGTACCGTTCTACATTCATTCATCTAACTTTCATTCATCACGTTCTCTTTCATTCTCCTTTTCATCCTACCATTAGTCACGATAGCGTGTCCTAAGGCCCTTACATTCAGAGTGTACCTGTATTAGAAAACAAGTCAACTCAAAACAGCAATAAGTTAAGTTTATTGTTTTAGCACAACAACTCGCAATAGGTAGTTGGTAGTTCATAATATAAGCATAGGTACCGAGATAAGTTGCTAGGTCGTTAATTTTATTATTTTTATCTTTAACTTTAGGTATAGGTTGCAATATTGCAATAATTATGTTTACTCAATATTACTAAATGTACTATTTAGATAGCATAACTATCTAACAGATATTAACGCAGCATGAAAATAATCGTTAGACTTGTAGAAGTATGCAATAGCACAGATAATTTAAGGTACCTACACAGTGCTTATCACCGATCAACACTGCACGGTAATAAAACCTTAGAATACCGACATAGCTAGGTATGAAGGTAACAAGATAGCTTTAGTCAGATTGAACCGTTATAAATTAGTTTACTTAATCTAGTTATATTTATTAGGTACCTAAGTAGATAAGTATTTTAGTTAATAATTGATTTACAATTAAGTTAGTTTAATGTTTATAGTTTATTATTTTAAAATCTTTTATGTGCCATGAACCCAAGTTATTACCGTTCATGTCGCATAACTCGTAAACAAGTGGAGATTTTTTAGAAATGATTTTACATTTTATGGATTTCGGAGCTAGTTTTTTATTAAAGTATTTATCTTTATCACTTTGGTAAAATGTTTTTCTCCATATCACATCACCAACATGAAATTCCATAGGTTTCTTACGTAGATTATAAGAATTACTATTTCGACTGTGAGCTTGTAATAATGCTAGTTGTACTTTGCTAAATATACTTGACAGAGTACCTAGGTTTTCAGCATATTGATCACGTGATTGGAAAATAAGGTCCTCCACCTCACTGGGATCATTATTAGTGTAATGAGAACCACAAGTGACCAATTCCCGACCATAAACTAAAAATGACGGTGTGTAGCCCGTTACTTCATTTACAGAGTTGTTTATCGCAAATTGAATTTTAGTTATTAGTATATCCCAAATGCGATGATCGTTAGTAATAAAAGTTGAAACAGCTGACATTATAGTTTTATTATATCTTTCTACGGTATTAACGTGAGGTGTATATTTAGGAGTAAAATGTAGTTTAGGGACATTATATTTAGATAGCATTTGTTTTAAAGTGGCGCTTACAAACTGTTTTCCATTGTCCAATATCACTGTCTCTGGAATACCGTGAACTAAAAACACGTTTTCCTCTAGTATTTTAGTTACTATTTCCGCGGTAGCACGTTTGATAGGGAACAAAAGACAATATTTACTAAAACAACAAGTTACCACTAGTAGGAAAGTATTTTGATTTCTCGATACTGGCAAGGGTCCAACTAGATCGATGCTAAGTACTTGAAATGGTCTAGAACAGTGTTTAGGTCTCCCCATTTCGCCTAGAGTGGCATGGTTTTGATGTTTGTGAGCAATACAGGTGTCACAAGAAGTAATGACCTTCACCACGTCAGCGTGCATACCAGGCCAGTAATATTTTAGGGTTAGACGTTTATAGGTTTTATATATACCAAGATGACCAGCCGTAGGCTCAGCATGGTTTTTAAGTACTATAGATTCTCTAACTTCGATTGGTACCACTTCCTTCCATTCAAACTCCTTAGTAAGTGAACATTTACCCTTCATGAAGCGGTAAAGTTTATCGTTTTTTATGATGTAGTTAGGAAAAGAGACTGCAGAATTTTGACAACCATGGAAAATGTTTAGGTACCACTCGTCCTTCGTATTAGTAGCTGTAGGAGACGTATCTATAGTAGTTATAGGATAAGCACGTGATAGTGCGTCAGGAATTACATTATCTGCACCACGGCGATGCTTTATATCAAAGTTAAAAGTAGATAGTCGCACACCCCAACGAGCTAGACGACCTGTAGGGTTGTTTATATTCAAGAACCATTTCAGCGCAGAGTGATCAGTATACACAACAAATTTACGACCGTTATCTATGTAACACCTCCAGTGTTCAAGAGCTACTAGTACAGCTAGAGCTTCCCTTTCGGTGATACTGTAGTTTCTCTCTTGAGCAGAAAGAGATTTGCTCATATAAGCGATAGGATGTTCTACTCCGTCAATAGTTTGTGTTAGTAAACCGCCCACTCCGTAATCACTCGCGTCAGTGTGCACTTCGAATGGTAGATCGAAATTGGGGCAAGAAAGAATAGGGGCAGAAATCAGACATTCTTTTAATTTAGAGAAAGAATTCTCCGCTTCTTTAGTCCACGAAAATGACTTTGACTTTTTGCTAGAAGTTAGACTGTTTAGGGGGCCAGCTATAGCGCTAAAATTCGGTACAAATCGTCTGTACCAAGAAGCAGTACCCAGAAATCTTTTAACCTCTTTTTTATTAGTAGGTACTGGAAAATTAAGTATAGCCTCAACCTTCCCAGGATCTACGTGAAGACCTTTAGAGTTAACAACGAAACCAAGATATTTTAGTTCATTTCTGAAGAATTGTGATTTTTCAAAGTTAATAGTTAGATTAGCCATTTGTAGTTTTTTATGAACTTTCAAAAGAAGTGCAATATGAGACTGAAAATCAGAAGAAACAATGATTATATCATCTACAAATACAAATACAGAATTTTCGAACTCCGGACCATAAAACAATAAATCCATTAGCCTCTGTTGGGACGCTGGGCCATTGGTCAAGCCAAACGGAACAGTAACAAAACGAAAAGTTCCTCGATTTTGTATATAGAATGCAGTTTTGTCGCGATCCTGCTCCTTAATAGGCAATTGCCAGTAGGCACGAGAAAGATCTATGCTAGATAGAAAACGAGCATTTTTCAAATTGTCTAAAATTTCAGAGATATAGGGTAATTTATAGGCATCCTTTTTAGTTACAGCGTTCAATTTTCGGCTATCCAAACAAAATCGTAGGGAACCATCTTTTTTAGGCGTAAGTAATACTGGAGAAGACCAGGGACTTTCACAGGCTTCAACAACACCCAGCTTTAACATTTCATCGAGCTCATCACTTAGTATTCGCTGCTTCTCAGGTGACAACCGGTAGTACCTTTGTCTGATAGGAGCTGTAGTTCCAGTATCAATACAATGTTCAACTAGATGCGTACGACCTAGACCGCACTTTTGAGAAGAGATGGAGTTGAATTGACTCACGATATTGTCCGCGGTAGTACGTTCTGCTTCGTTCAAATCCGCGTAGGATCGTAGTTTTCCTAGAGAGTTATCTATCTCTGCTATACAGCTTATAGTTTCTTTAGTTAGAGTTATTGAATTTAGAAATTTAGGGCATAGTTCAAACTTTTGCCAAAAATCAACACCTAAGATTAACGATGATTTAATCTCTGGTATAACGTGAGCTTTTAGTACATGAAAGTTATTTTCAAACGAAATAGGTAGATTAATATACCCGATGGCCGATAGTGACTGACCACCAGCAGCGACAAACGATTTAGGGGCAGTATCCCTTAACAATGTATAACCAGCATTGAGAAAATGTACGTGTGACATATTACCTAGGATAGTACAAGCAGAACCGGAATCGAGTAATCCGCAAATAGATAAGTTACCTACTCTTATATTTACATAGGGACGCACATCTTCGTCAGGTTTTTTAGCTAAGACTGATGCAATAGAATAACTTGACGAAAATATTTTAATAAAGCGTAACCATTCTTTCCATTCAGCAATGTTAGTCTTATTGCAGCAGTCTAAACTACCTAGTTTTTTGAATTTGATTTAGCAGTAGGGTGACAATCAGTGCAGTCAGGGTATTTAACATCCTTTTTTCCACATTTGAAACAAATTAGAAAATGATCTCGTCTACACTGCGACAAACTATGAGAGTCGTTGCGACACCGAGGACAATAGCGCTTCACATGAGAATTGTGCGGGCTAGTGCTGATAGTAGCTACTGGCGTGCGAGTAGTGTTTGATTGACCGGCAGCGGTCGTTTGATTATATTTATTATAGTTATATTTATTGTATGAATTCTTAGAACCTGTATTATTATAATAATAATTATTCTTGTTAGAGTAATTTTGACTATTTTGTTTAGAGTTAGACGCTTCCTGTGGCCTAGAGAATGCTAGGTCAGGAGCTAGCGTTTCCGTGGTCACCTTAGGGGTTCACGGAATTGTGCCGACAGCGCTTGAATCTTTTCATAGTTACGGCATAATTCTCGAAGCACTTCAATCGAGCGAATGTTATCGCCATGTGTGATTAGTACACTCGCGTAACACGGCCTGATATTGTGCAGCAATATCTCCAACTTCTCTGCTTCAGGAATTGGCTTAGTTAACCGAGCAAACATCTCCGACATAATAGCTAAGTAGATGACAATATTTTCAGAATCACCCTGAGTACGGTTACGAATTTCTGTTATTAGCCTATAGTCATAGTCGAATTGACCAAAGTCCACTATTAGTAATTTAATTAGAACTTCCCAACTACTAACTTCCTCTTTTATGCTACGATACCAATGCAACGCTTGATCAGTGAAGATCTCAGTCGCATAAGATAACAACTTAGTATGCGAGATATTCCTAGACGTGCAAAACTCATTCACTCTCTGTATAAACACACGCACACACGACTTCCCATTGAACTTTAGTTTTTGTAGATCAGATATGTGACTACGTTCGCCTCTAAACGCTTCAGAAACACTTAGTAGGTAATGACTGGCCCGAGCTAAGCTGCTCAGTTAATGATGCCGTGCTTGAAGAGCTTGTTTGTGCAAGTTTTAATAATAATGCATATTGAGAATTGAACTCTTTTTGTAGTTTAGCTACTTTATCCGCAATGTTAGTTTTATCTATTCGATTGAGTCGATAATAAATATGGTTCGCCAACGCGTTAGTGCGTTCGTAAAGATTTGCATCATATTTGTCTTGAAGTGACTTTACGCGTAGAATGAATTCTTTTAGAGACAACGTAACGCCTTCCAAATCAGTCTCGGACTCAAGACCAGACTCTTGAATATCCTCCGATGGTATCATTGAAGTTAGTTTATTAATTTGATTTCTCAGTTTTAGAACAGTAGAAGCAGGTTCCTCGCCTCTGATAAGGACTTCATACGACAGCTCATTTTTATTTAGTAGTAGAAATTTTATAGGGTGAGTTTCCATTATGTATGATTTAGGCAGTAGAACACAATAAAACTATATACTTAGTGAATGAAACAGTAAGAAAAATATAGATGCACAGTAAATAAAATGGACAAAAGATACTACAATATTGTCTAGGTAAGTATGTACCACACCTGTTTACGGCGAGCTGCCACTGCCGAGCGCTAAAGAAAAATCTAGTAGCTGTCTGTTACAAGAATTGATTTACTATAAGTACGAATCGGTGATAGTTCTATTAAAATCAGATGGTAGTGAATTAAATGGAAATTCGTGCAAAATCAGAATAAAACAATAAGTTTGCGAACTGTTACGTAGATTAACCACTGAAGGTGGGTAGTTAAAAAAAAAATTAAGTTACAATTTTTACCGTTTTACTGACTCTAAATTGGATAAAAGAAGACAAAATACGTAGCAGTTTACAATAAAAACTTGATTGGCTTAGTAAGAAATAATCGTCCGATGATACAGTAAAGTAAGATATAAGTAGGTACGTACCAGTTCGCTGCGTAATATCACCGCTTCGTTCACACTTTTTCTGTAGGTAGGAACGACTAACTGCAAATAAATAAGTACCAATAGTGCTAGGCTGCGCAATAAACCACGTTAATAGGGGCGCCACTGTAGCGTTTTCTGGTTTGCTAGGGCTAGGTAGTTAGGCTACCTAGGCCTAGGCCCTCGACACACAGGCAGGTGTAGGTAGGGGTTCGGGTGTGGGAATGAAAGAATAGCTTTCGACCACACCTTTAATATTAATTACACAGCCGCACACTATTGGCACTATGAGCTAGGTATTGACGTCACTGGCCTTGGCGTAAGGTAAGGGTAGGCAGCGGGCAAGTCCAGCGAATGTCCGCGCGCTTGTGGTAGCACCAGCGTGAAGTAGGTTGGCGACAGCGCCAAGCCCGAGCTCAGGTAAAGGAGCCGGTTCAGGTCCTGTAGGATTCCTGTGCAGTAAGTAGCGTAGCTTCTGTGCTGTGAGTCCTGGAATCAGGAGGCCAGGTCTTAGTAGATGTTCGGGCTGTTAAGCTGTCTGCCTTGCTGACTTCGCGGGACCGCCCAGAATTTTGGTGGTGGGTAGGCACAAGAACCAGAGACGACGCCACGTGTTTTTATATTCGCAGTTAGAGGTCCTTGCGAAGCAGACAGCTTTACAGATTGAAGACTAGGTTTTTAGGTAGGTACACGCTATGGAAAACTCACCCCAGCGGGACTCCGAGCACTCCTCAGTATTTTAATAAAAATGAGCTCCGCGCACGTCCGTTCGCGGCAGCAGCGGTGTGAAAAGAAAGAGGCCGGGCAACCGAGACAAAAGGTCACAGATACCATAGCAGTTAGTTTGTCCGAGGCTTGTTTGGTTTAGGAATCCGTAGCTGTACCGTAGGCGTAATGTAAGCCTTTTACTTAGATTTAAAAACTGAAGGTTCTGTATGTTAATATTAAATATTTAAGTGTATGTTTCTAGATTTGATTAAGATAGTTGTAAGTTTTATCAGGTTTTGTATTATTAGATGTAGTTTTAGCAATTTTTTATTTTTATTTAGGTATTTCTTAGGTTTGGTTATTTATCATTTTTTTTTTTTAATTTAAATTATGTAACGGCGCTAGACGCAACGTTACAAGCGGAGAGGCTCGCCGTAGACAAGTTCGGCGGCTGAGGACTGGATGTCGTCCTTCCAGGCGCTGCGGATGCCCAGCAGCACGATTGGCAGTACTTCGGTCCATTGTGATGAAGCGTGACAGGTGATGGCAGCCTTAAGCTGCCTGTGCAGGCGCTCCACCAGGCCGTTGGCAGCCGGATGGTAAGCTGTTGTAGTGACGTGGACAGCTCCGATGAGGGCGGCGATGGCCTTGAAAAGGCCGGACTCGAACTGTCGGCCCCGGTCGGTTGTGATGCGCTCGGGACAGCCAAAGCGCGCGACCCAGCCAGACAGGAAGGCTGAGGCGCAGGAGTCAGCTGTGATGTCGGTAAGTGGGTACGCCTCAGGCCAACGTGTGAAACGATCGACAATCGTGAGGCAGTACCTGTAAGAAGCAGATAAAGGTAAAGGACCTATTATATCCATATGGATATGCTGAAAACGAGCTGACGGCGGATTGAATTTGGCAAATGGCGCGGTTGTATGTCGCGTTATCTTGCAGCGTTGGCATTGATGACATTCTTTGGCCCATTGTCGACAATCACGCCTTATACCCGGCCAGACAAATCTAGAAGTTACTAGACGTACTGAAGCTTTAGCGCCTGGATGGCTAAGAGTATGTAGTGAATCGAACACTTGACGTCGGAACTCTGGAGTGATATATGGTCGAGCGTTCGGAGTAGAAGTGTCACAGTAGGTATACTTGCGTCTCAGCATCGGGTAGGGAAACCTTTTGCAGCAGTAGACTGGATCCTTCTGCGAGCAGCGTGCGTAGCTCTTGGTCGGACTCTTGGGCTCGGGCTAGGCAGCGGTAATCTAGGGGCATGGAAAGTTCTTCGATACGTGAAAGAGTGTCAGCCACGATGTTGTCTTTACCGGCGATGAATCGGATATCTGTTGAGAATTGTGAAATATAGTCTAGGTATCTATATTGTCGTGGCGAACAATTGTCTCTTCGAGTTGTAAATGCGAATGTTATAGGTTTATGGTCGGTGAGTATAATAAATGGCCGTGCTTCCACCATGAAACGAAAGTATCGTATGGCTTCGTATATTGCGAGGAGCTCGCGATCGAAGGTGCTGTACTTGAGCTGAGCTTGCGTTAGCTTTCTGGAGAAAAATGCCATAGGTTGCCAGTCGCCGTTACCTTTCTTCTGCTGTAGCACCGCTCCGATAGCTACGTCGGATGCATCGGTCTGTATCGCTAGTTCGGCATCAGGATCAGGATGTACCAGTAAAGTAGCATGAGATAGGTTTGACTTACAGTTTTTGAAGGCTTCTACCTGATCCGGAGTGAGGTGTATGGGCTTCGAACCTTTTGTTTGTTTGCCAGCCAGCAACGCGTTCAGAGGAGCTTGTTTGCTGGCTGCTTCTGGAATGAAACGGCGATAAAAATTAAGAGTCCCGAGGAATCCTCTCAGCTCCTTTGTAGTTTTCGGTATCGGAAAGTCTAATATTGCCTGTGTTTTTGATTCAAGAGGGCTGATTCCTTCGGCAGAGACAGAGAATCCTAGAAAAGTGACCTTGGCTTGACCGAAAAAACACTTCGATGTGTTTATCAAGACACCATAATCCTGTAGTCGTTTGAAGATTATTCTAAGGTGCTCGAGATGTTGGTCCATACTTTCAGAGTAGATAAGTATATCGTCCAGGTACCCGTATGCGAAGTCCAGTCCATTCAGGACCTCGTCCATGAAGCGCTGGAATGTTTGGCCCGCGTTTCTCAAACCAAAGCTCATGAATTTGAACTCAAACATTCCGAACGGAGTTGTTATCGCAGTTTTCGGGATATCGTCAACGAAAACTGGAATTTGGTTGTATGCTCGCACTAAGTCTATAGTCGAGAAGATCGTTTTACCTGTCAGCTGATTGGTAAAGTCGTGAATGTGTCGTACTGGATATCGATCCGGGATCGTTCGTGCGTTCAGGGCTCGGTAGTCTCCGCATGGCCTCCAACCGTCGTTCTTCTTCTTGGCCAGGTGGAGAGGAGAAGACCAGGAGCTCTCTGAACGTTGTGCAGTTCCGTTCTGTATCATTTCGTCGAACTCACGCTTAGCGATCTGTAGCCTCTCTGGATCAAGGCGGCGCGGGCGGCTGGAAACTGGAGGTCCAGGAGTAGTTCGGATGTGGTGCACGGTATTATGCTTGGGAACTGTCGACTTACCAGCAGGACGAGTGATGTCTGGAAACTCTCGCAAAAGATTTGTAAAAACGTTGTTGTCTGCTATGGTACGTATAGAAGAAATCTTGAGTACGTCTTTCTTGGGCTGCGGTGCGTCGATGCTGAGCTTCGTGACGTCATCGATGAGGCGCTGCCGTCTACAGTCTACAAGGAGTTGGTAAAAACTTAAGAAGTCTACTCCAATAATAGGCTTTGTAACGTCCGCCACGGTGAACCGCCATCTGAATACTCTTCGTAGTCCGAAATCCAAATTGAGTTGGATATGACCGTATGTAGGTATAAGTGTGCCGTTCGCAGCATATAGCTCGTACTTAGTTTTACTTCGTGGCTCCCGTACGGCTGACTTTGGGAAAACGCACAGGTCTGAACCCGTGTCGATGAGGAACTGCGCCTTCGATTTCCGGTCAGTGATAAACAGGCGGCCTGGTGATGATGATTGACAGTCGGTTTCCGCCACTAGCGACTGCCGCTCGCATTTCCCGGCGTCTTGAAGGTACACGGCTGCCTACAGTTAATAGCCTTAGCTCCGTAAATAAAATGGTACCAACAATGCGGGTGGTCATCAGGTCGCTGTCGTGATCTCGAACGATTCCGGTTTCGGGAAACTGATCGGTTCCGGTTCTGATTGTCTCTTCTGGATCGAGTGTTATTAGTAGTAAGGTATTTTACCTGTTTCGCTAGCTCGTCGACCCGTTTTGCCATCGTCTCCAGTACTGAGTACGTACCTGTAGTCTCAAACGTGGCGGCTTGCTGAGTTGGTGTCGATATGTCGTTTATCTTGTCGGCTAGCTCGGCAACGGTTTGCAGTGTGCTATCGGCTTGCGAGGCTATAATGGTTTGGATGTGAGTAGGTAGCCTGTTAGACCAAATTTGCCTGATTAAATGCTCTGGGACGGTAGGTCCCGCTAAATTTAATAAATGTCGCATAAATTGGGACGGCTTTCTATCGCCTAACTCTTCGTGGGTCAGTAATTGTTGCAGCTTACGTTCTTGCGAAGCGGATAATCGCTTTATAAGCTCGGATTTTAATTTATCGTAGCGACCGCTTTCCGGCGGGTTCAGAATCACATCCTTAACTTCCGCTGCATACTGAGGTTCTAACTGAGCTATCACATAATAAAACTTCGTTTGATCGGAAGAAATATTTGAAATTGTAAACTGACCTTCGATCTGGGCAAACCAAACGGCCGGTTCCTCGGGCCAAAATGGGGGTACTCGTACACCAACTCGGCACAAACCGGGGATCAATCCAGAAGCTTCTTCGGGTGGATCGTCTTTCGTCTTCGGCATCTTCTTCGTCGGGGTCACCACTGAAGCTGTGATAAGCTTTCTAGGCTTCCTACTAGCTGCGGCTTGAGGAGCTTGATAATAGCGGGTAGGTAGCAGGCAGGTTGGCGGCGTATATGGAAACAGTAAGATGATTGAAAGAGTTTAATGAGGATAGACGATAGTTACAAGTGATTTGGAGCAGATAGAAACGATACAGAATTATTACAAAGTTAGAAGTATAGAAATGAATATTTAAATGAGATCGCGAATAGCGAGTTGCGAGCGTAAGCGGAACGTGTGTTCGCGTGGAAGGCTGTATGCGAGAGGGGCGGTCGTCGCCGGCGCAGTGGTTTTGTTCGTGGCTGGAGCGCCGCCCGCGCATCCCGCGCGGTCCCCCGCGTATGGCAGAGATGTACTTAGTGCAGGGCCGCATTCAGATCTCGATGATGCAGGACGCCACACATATGCCCCTACCTACGATACAGTAACGCAGGTACATGCCAGCAGATTACCTACAATTTTATTAAAATTGCTGGATTGGCATTACTAATAATAAAGTTATTTTGGATATTATTCGTAACAGTATACCTTTTAATCGTAAGGTAGAACAAAGTTATCATTGTAATAACTGTACTTAGTTCAATCAAAGAAAAGAATGAAATGAGGTTGGCCATCCAGAACCTTGGCTTAGGTGCCATTACTAAATGTAAACCACAAAGAATCAATTCTTGTCACATATATTTTTTTTTGACACAAAAACCTAATGGCGGCCATAGATTTATACTAAACCTTATATAGCTAATTATATTAGTTTCTAATGCCCATTTTAAAATGGAAGACCATAGGACTGCATCGAAAATGATACCTAACCATGGATTCATGGCAACTATCTTTCTTAAAGAAGCACACTTACTTGTCCTTGTATCTACATCTGACCGCAAGGAATTTGACAAAATTACGTTTGTATTTAGTGCTTATGGGCTATGTTCGGCCCCTCGAACTTTTACAAAGATAGGAAAGAAGTTGTAGGTTCTGAGACATTGCGGATTCATATCCGTAATTTATCTCGACGATTGGCTCTGCCTAGGTTATAGTTACGATGAGTGCCAAAGAAACTCTTAAGCTACTTAACTGTTTAGGTTTCGAGGTCAATTTCGATAAAAATTTAATAAGATAAAAGTTTTCGACTGAAAAAATTTCGAGAAAAATTTAATAAGATTTAAGACGACCTCTGTGGCGCAGTGGGCGAAAGCCCGCCTGAGACGCAGAGGTTGCGGGTTCGATCCCCGCTGCGGGACAAATGTTTGCATGATCTGCAAATATTTGTTTCGTGTCTGGGTGTTTTCTATGTATAATATGTATGTATTTACAAAAAAAAAAAAATGTATCTATGTAGTTTATCAGTCATCTGGTTACCATAACACAAGCATTAAATTGCTTAGCTTGGGACTAGATGACGCCGTGTGAAATGTCCAAGGATATTTATTTATTTATTTATTTATTTATTTATTTCTTACAAAAGTTGTAAAAAAAAAAAAAAAAAATTTAGATTTATGTAGGTACAACTCTGTGAATATGTCAATATCACTGCCATGAAACAAACGACGCAAAATACTTATGGTCTTATTCATAAAGAATTGACAATTTAATATAGATTTAAAGAATGTTTTTTTTCTTGTTACTGTCAATGAAAAGAGATAGCAACAGATTTAATATCCGTTTTAGTAGCTAAACAAGCTAAAAAGCTACAGTAGGCTTACTGAACCAATATGCATAAGGGGGTAACTCTGTAACTCTTGTAAAACATCAAATCTAAGAAGATAAATTCAAACCTGTTGTTTCCTTAATACCAGATTTAAAACGGTGGTTAAAAAATATTCATTACACCACACTCTCTCTTGAACTTGATTTCGTTCTAGATTTTTTTACAGATGCGTCTAGAACTGGTACTAGAACTGGGGCGCATGTTGTTAGAACAAGCGCGTAAACGGTGGATGGAAAGATAGTGAGATCAATTTCCATATCTATTATTTTGAGTTACTTGCTGTTTTTCTTGGTATAAAACGTTTTGCACAACTGCTATAAGTTACATTATTAGGATGGGAGGGATCCAATTCCCTCATCTGACAGATTTAACAAAAACATGGCAGTGATGCTAAAGGCAAAACATCTGGCTGTTCGCTTCATATATTAAAACAAAAGACAACATAGCAGATCAGGAATCTAGAAAAGTTAATCCGGACATTTAATGGTAACTTTCAGCATCGGATTATCAAAACTTTTGGCGAACCAGAGATATTTTTCGCTTCTCGCACCAACGCAAAATATTAAAGCTATGCCTCGTGGAGGCCAGACCCAGACGCTATAACGGTTGACGCATTTACTATAAGCTGGAAAAGGCTCTACTTGTATGCATTTCCACCGTTTTCACTGGTTTTGAAATGCATACAAAAAATAATTAAAGATCAGGCTGAGGGTATCCTAATATTCTCTAATTGGCTGTTTCAGCCTTGGTCTCCCCTGCTTAATAGTCTAATTTGGTCTGACATTATATATTTTACCTCAAATCTCTTCCAAAAACACTCTAATTCGGTACAATGTAACCTTTAAATTGTGGTGGCAGTTCTGTTATACTCGTAATCAAAATCCTTATGTATGATAATTCCCAAACGTAATGTTATTTCTAACAGAATAGTTTAACAACGGACCAGCTTACGGATATTTGAACAGTCATCGTTCAGATCCATCTTTACTCTTAGGTAGTAATAATAACCTTCGATGACCAGGTGAAACGCCTCCTCAAAGGTGTCTACAAGCTCAGACCAGCTGTGCCGAGATACACCTCCGCTTGGGATCCACAGATAGTTTTAAAACTATGTCACGGGTTAGATACCCAATAGGGACTCTTAGAAAAAATCACCAAGAAATTTGACATTTTTTTTAGCATTAAGTACTGGAAATAGAGTGCAAACACTCTCCTTGATAAATTAGAAAATATTTTGTAGATCCCACCGGCGTTAAGATAGGTATTCTGATGTGATCAAAACATGAGTAACCAGTATTGTTTTTACCTTATTTTCAAGCAAATAGAGCAATATGTCCCGCTACTATAGTAGAGGGTTACATACATACCTACCTACCACAAATACTATCAGATCTGACGCTTTTAGTCGTATAATATTAACCTACAAGCGACCACATAAGCCTGCATCTGCCCAATCGATTAGTAGATGGATTAAGCAGGTGCTGGTTACAAGCGGCGTTGACGTGACGCCGTTCGCGCACAGCACGCGGCACGCCGCCGCATGCGTCGGCGGCGCGCGCCTCTGGTCTCTCATTGGATTCTATTAGATAAACAGCTGGTTGGACTAATACATCGCAGTCTTTTGCAAAATTTGATCATCTAGCTAGTAGATGCAAGACAATAACTTTGCAAGATCGATGTTATTACATAAATAACTAGAGTGATTGATTGTAAACAGGAATTTAGTAAATATGTAAAATAATAAGTATAAAACCTGTTCTAAACTTATCTAATTTTATGTTCTAAACCCTGCTTTTTCTTACACAAAATTTTATCTCTAAACATCTACCTTGTTTTATAACTGAAGAATGAAGCGACGAAATATAATATATGATCAAACGAACTTACAAAGTGAAGTTCGATCGATATTATATGAGTACGCTTCATTCGAAGTTATATACACCCTCCCACCCAATACCCAAAGAAAAATTTTGTGGTTCTTCTCTAAATATAATGACGAGCCGTCGCAGGCCACACCGCAGGAAGGAAATTATTTTATTTTATTTTTAAATGTGCGAAGTTGCCAGTAGCATGAAACGATACTACCTTGTTTTATAACTTCGAATGAAGCGTACTCATATAATATCGATCGAACTTCACTTTGTAAGTTCGTTTGATCATATATTCTTGAACAACTCCTGCCGCAGCCTACAGGGGTTTTATCGGTTAAATCTCACGAAGCTTTGGAATTTAAGATCAAACCTCCGCCAGGGTTCGATGAAACTCCAGCGAGATGTTTTGATGAAAACTTTGTATCGTTAGGCTTAGATACACCACCAGATGTAGAAAAGGAGGCACCGTTGTATACGGATCTTCGTAAATTGTTGAAATTGTATGAAAATGAGGATGAAAGACCTAATGGTCAGAATAGAATAGAATAGAATAGAATATGACTTTATTGCACACCATAAAAGAAAAAGCAAGAACATAACAAAACAATACATAAAACAGTGTAACAATGGGCGACCTTATCGCTAAAAGCGATCTCTTCCAGATAACCTTTGGATGGACAGGATAAAAATTAACTGGTAATGACGGTGGCATACAAATATCATTCCAAAAATATCGAATAAAAGATATAGAAATCTTATTACCTAATATAATAAATATAAACAATATAATACATATACCTAAACTAAATAATAATTATAATAAGTTAATGTAATTACCTACTTATATACTTACATTTATATACCTACTTATATATATAATATATATATTATTATAATATAAAGGAATTTATGTTACGACGTTGATGAACTCAATGACAAATAATGACGACGCACTAAGTTTTTAAAAATAGCAAGTGACTTAGCAAATCTGATTGATACAGGAAGCGCATTCCACAGTTTCACAGCTTGTAATGTGAAAGAATTTTCATAAAAACTAGAGCTGTGAACGGGAGTCTTTAGTTGCCTAGTGTCAGAGGAGCGTAAATTTCGGGTATTGGATAGATGAAGGAACTCAAAGCGTTCTTTGAGGTAACGTGGAGTGGAAGGAAGAAAAAGGATGTTGTACAAAAGAGTAAGGATATGTAAATTTCTACGTAGGCGAATAGGTAACCACTGCAGCTTATTGCGAAATTGAGAAACATGATCGTATTTGCGCAAGCCAAAAATAAACCTAATAGAGTAATTTTGAAGACGCTCAAGCTTGTTGAGTTGGTCTTCAGTTAAGTCAAAATAACACGCATCAGCATAATCTAGTATGGGAAGCAAAAGGGATTGTGCTAGCGCAATTTTGGTAGCAGTTGGAAGGAAATTTCGCAATCGTCTAAGAGAGGCAGAAGCAGCAAAGATCTTTCGGCTAACTGCAATTAATTGGGGTCCCCAAGATAAGTGTTTATCAACGAGCACTCCTAAGTTCTTTACCACTTCACTAATTTGTATGACAGTACCATCAAACACTACTTGTGGAAGGTTTATCCAATCTATACGAGACAGCATTCGAGAGCTGCCTACTACAATAACTTGGGTTTTAGTCGGGTTTACAGCAATCCCATAGGATTTAGACCATTCAAGAATGCCGTCCAGATCATTGTTTGTACAAGAAATAGCTTCATTTAACCATTCCACTGGTGCCTGCGTATAGATTTGAAGATCATCTGCATAAAGGTGGTAGGAAGAAGAGAGTTTTTTAGAAATAGAGTTAATAAAGATAGCAAATAAGAGAGGAGATAAAACGCCGCCCTGTGGTACACCAGCACTCAGTTGACACCAAGAAGAATAGGAATCATCAATCCGAATTCTTTGCCGGCGACCGTACAGGTAACTATGAAACCAGTCAATTACTGTTGGAGATATGTTAAGAGAGCGTAGAAGAGCTAAGAGAATATCATAATCAACATTGTTGAATGCGTTACTAAAATCAAGTAAGGAAAGAACAGTGACTAGTCCGTCTTCCATACCATGCCTTATATCATCAGTAATCTTGATGAGAGCAGAGACTGTACTATGGCCTGGACGAAAGCCGGACTGGAAGGGATTGAGGAGGTTATTTGTATTAAGGAAGAGACTTAACTGCTGATGCACGAGGCGCTCTAAGACTTTAGACAGGAATGGGAGAATGGAGATAGGGCGGTACTCGGCAAAAGAGGAAGGATTTACTTTTTTTGGTAAGGGAGTAACTTGTGCTTCCTTCCACAAACTTGGAAAAGTTCCTGAGTCTATGGAAAAATTAAGCAAATAAGTAATGACGTGTATAATGTCATCGAGAATAGGTACTATCATTTTTTTACTTATACAGTCACTACCAACCGCATTAGATGTAATAGATGTTATGCTCTTCTTAACATCACAATCAGTAAATTGACGAAACGTAAATGATGAGAAATTAGGAGTTGGCAGTAAAGAAAGAGAATTTAAAGTTTGTATTTTGGCTGACCCATTAAAGTCCGACGAAGAAGAAAAATGCGCATTTAATGAATTTAAATCTAAATTTTGGGAAACAGAATCTTGTTTTGACTTACCAACTCCAAGAGATCGAAGAAACTTCCATACTTTCGCAGGGTCACTATTATCTACAGATTGATGAATGTGTCGGCGTTGTGCATCCCTACACACCCTGTTGCAGCGATTTCTAGCATTTGAATACTTCTCCCTATTAACGTCAGTAGGTCTGTGTCGAAATCTGACCTTGGCTACTAGCTTTTTGTGCATTTCGGCTTTAATTTGATCAGTCAACCAAGGTGCAGGGAGATGTTTCATTTTAACCGCACGGATTGGAGCATGCTTGTCAAATAAATCAGTTAAGATACGGTTAAAACTTCGGACCTTGTCATCAATAGCAGCTGCACTCAAAATATCAGACCAATCAACATTACGAGCATCAGCACGTAATAATTCCACATCCATACTACCAAAATTACGCTGAAGAAGAATTTTTGGCTTGGCTTTGGGAGGTCGGACTTTATACGACATAAATAATAAATCATGGTAGGAAAACTCATCCGCCGAGAATTGACCGTGTTTGGCGACATGTGTAGGGGAGGAAACTAAAATCAAATCAATAAGGGAAGGTTGACAATCAGGAAAATGATGAGTCGGATGAAGAGGAAGGATAGCTAGATTACAAGATTGAACAATGTTTATAAGAGAAGAAGAACGGGAGTCGTGCTTGTTTATACAGGTATTCAGATCACCCATTATGATACTGTGATCATGCAGAGGAACAAGCTCTTCAAGCAGCTTTTCAAAAGACGTAAAGTAGTTTACTCGACTGGATGGCGAGTAGTAGACACCTAGTAAAATTTTGCGGTGGAATAAGGAAAGTTGCAGAAATAGATGCTCTCCTGCACTGGATGGAGGCGGCTGTGTAGACATATCAATAACAGAAAAAGGTATGTGATTACGTATATATATGGCTACACCACCAGCCCCCAATCCAGTACGATCATTGCGGACTAGCTGAAAACCTGGGAGGGAGTATGTTATAGAAGGTAAAGATGGTTTTAACCAGGACTCAGACACTAGGATGGCATGGATTGTTTTAATATTAAATGACGTTAGCATGTTTGAAAAATGAGCTGGAATGCTTTGCGCATTAATGTGCACTATGTTAAAATTATTAGGAACGTCACAAAACGTTGTTTCTAGACAGTCATGCAAAGTGGGGATGCTAGAAAAACTATCGTCTGTGCTAACACTTACCGTAGAAGAACAAGATACAAAATCGTCATCACTAAAATCACTGAGATCACCCATAAATATAAATACTAAGATATACCTACTTAAAATAATAAATAACAAAAATAAATATATATATACCTATCTATAGCGTATTTTATTCAAGTACATACAGATATATAATCGTATATATCTGTATGTACTTGAATAAAATACGCTTTACTAAGTTTTAATAAAATAAAAACTGTCCACCCGCCAGCAATCTAAAAGAAAAATCATTTTAAGTACCAAGGTGCTAAAATTAATTAAGTAGGTGTAAACATTATGTTTAAACTAAATAAAAAGACTAACAAAAAAAAAAAAAAAAAAAAAACATAATGTTTCAACTATGAGAAATGGAACGTAACTATAAAAATAAAGATTTATGACTTTGACGTCTTTGACAGTGACAGGCTGTCACATCACTCTGTCATAACACGTGACAGAGCAACAAAACAAACAGAAAATGATAAGTTGATTGAAGGTTGATTTTACGTAAAGTAAAGTGATTGAAGAAAAATTAAAGAAGCAGAAAAACTACCTACAAAAACAAAAAGAAAGATACTCCCAGACAAGGGAACACCTTGGTACTTACAACAAACAACTAAATGCTATGCTATCATCACATCACTTCCGCGAAGCTGCCGCACGTCTCGTTTTCGACGGACCCGCAACATCTTTCACCACTGTTGCTGCTGCCGCCGCCGGCTTAGGTGCAGATGTCTCTGCATGCTGAACTTTATTCAAGTCTTCGATGCAAGAGACACGATGCCGCGTACCACCAGGTCCAAGAACATAGACGAAGCCTTGTCTCGTCCAGCAATTCTTCATACCGAACCGTTGGCGAGCCACCATAAAAACATCATGGCGTGTCTTCGTCAGGAACTCTGATAATGTTATTCCGGTGTCCTTCAGAGCCGATTTCGACGACCAGATCTTATCCCGTTCTGAGACTTCTTTAAACTTGCACAGTATTGGACGAGGCTTGTCAGAAGTATTACGCCCCATCCGGTGACTGCGACTAATGCAAGTGACAGAGTAACCAGGCAGCTTCAACTTCTCAGATATTGTCCGCACCACTACATCTGCTGTACTCTCCTTGCTATCTTCAGGAATCCCATGGAACAGCAATATTTTTCTTCTCCCACGCATCTCCAGACTGTCAACCTGATTGTTCAGTATTGAGATCTGATCCTGAAGAACATGGAGGGACTTGACCACAAATGCCTTGAAGTCGGCAAACTCATTTGCTAGAGCTGGAATGTCTGAGGCTGGAGACCTGCTACGAAGGAGCTTCCCCTCAAACTCTGCCATTGCTGAATGGAACATAAGTCCCATTTCTGACAGAGATTTTTGGAACGCAGTTGAATCCATGTTGAAAATTTAGAGGTTATAGTGCAGTGATGTGATGTGATAAGTGATAAAAACTTGCAAATAGTTGTTGTATAGCAGGGAAAACAGTTGAAGGCAGGTAGCTGTGACTCTAATTTATTTTAAAACATTAAAATTACTTATATTATAACTTAAAGTAATTAAAAATTTAATTAAAATGTATAGGCCAAAAAAAAAGGTTGTTTCTTTGTAGAAGCCTACCGCCCAAAAAAAGTTGCCTTTATATCTTCGTTGATGGATAAAGGATTGACTTATCGCATCCAATTTACTTATTGGTTTTGGGACTGGGGGATCTAAATTTTATATTAATAAAGATTTGCACTATGATTATCGTTAAATTATGATGAAGTTACCATTCTGGTCCTAAAGGCCTAAAAGTCCTCAGTGGCAACACTGGTATTCTGTCACGCGTTGTAGTGAAAAGTAAAACGTCTTTTAAAAAATGTCTAAATATACATAACTTGTAAGAGGAATGTTTTTGTAGGTTATATTCCTTCGTAAATGTTATAAATGTATTTTTCGATTTTCATCTTGATGGTTCGTCTTTGACGTTGTTAGGTATTTAAGCAGCTACACGCATCCGCCAATTTTATCGTATATGAAGACTCAATATTTTTTAATTCGTCTTTACCCTGTCAAACAGTCTTTTCGAATTTTCACGATAAATGTATGCGTTTAGCTGCTAATTTTAAAATGTAGTGTTTGTAGTATCTTTACATAACTATTATCGATGTTGTAGACGAGTATGATCTTATTGTGTAGTGTAGTACAGTTGAAACAAGTTATTTAGTAAAAATTTTTGTATGAATAAAGTAGATAGTGTTATCTTATATCATCTTTAAAAGTTGTAGAGAACTGTAATTTACTTGTTGGGTTTATAAAGACCATGGTGAATAATTCACTGACGCATTTAGATTGTTTTACCTCATTATTGTGAAATGTTGGAGGGCTATAGAACAATTTCAAAGCATTGTGCTGGACCCGTTTTGAGTAAAATTAGATTGTTGAACATTGACTTTGCCAAAGTTCTTTTGTAGTGCCTATGTAGCACAAATTGTTATAACCTATGTTATTTTAACCATCTATGGGACCTATCTTCTTGAAGTTGTATGATAGTCTTTTTTGGATGTACCTAGTCTAAAAAATGTAGTCAGTATTCGTAGAAACAAATAAGTATAGAAATCATTATTTTTTTGTATGACATAGTGGACAAATAATTGTAACAAAGTTGCTACAGATCTGCCCCTCTACTCTCCAAACCGAAAACGATACTTCGTGCTAATCATCGCATTTATTTTCTGTTGGATAATCTTCTGAATTCAGTTTCCACCAACATAAGCTGAGCTGCGGTTATTGGTACGATGTATTGTTTTCGGTTTGTAGAGTAAGGGGGCTGAGCGTTGTTGCCTAACTTTATCTTTAAGTTCATCACAAGTTATTTAATTTATATATTGCCTACTTTATAAGTTTTTATATTGGTTTTCGTTGTATCAGAGATCGAAAATACGTTTTAGACAAACATTTAAGGACACATAAGAAATTGCAAGAGTATGTCTTATTTAGGTATATTATATACATTATTTTTATGTAGCTTTTTTGTACCTGCCTAGATTAAAAAGACAAATCACAATATTTCGTTCTCTAGACAAAGCTTTTATTTAATTAGCAATCCACGCATAAGTTTATCTGTGATAGTTACTTTAATGTAAATAAATAAACAGTTTTTCATACATTAAACGTAACGTTAGATATTTGTTATGTAACTACAGATTCTTCATGCATACCTATTCCTTTGAACAGATTGTAATAAGACTACGCGATTTTTATAAAATTCTTTACTTAATTTACAATACATAATTTGGTTATCTTTATCTTCTTTAAAAACAATATTTCAAGTAGCTGAACCCAAAATAAAATAATTCAGAGTAAAAAGTGATTTTGAGAAGAAGGTACTCTTGTTACATCCGTTTAAAAAGAAATTGTTGTATCAAATCAACGAATGTGCAAAAATAGTGTAGTGGTCTATTCATCAGTGTGATGATACCTAAGTACATGTCATATTCTGTGGATTTGACTGGTGGTCCAATATGTTGTGTCTGTAGGTACCAAAGACGATAAATACCGAGAAGACAGAATTTTAACTAGAAAGTCATTAAAATTTCTTGGATAAAATTGATGTTTTAAAGTTTCCAGGCTATCTGGTGCTGCCATCTTCTTTAAACTCCCGTTTTGGGCCATTTTCAGGGTTACGATTTTGTGTATGGCCTTTGTCTGTCTTCTTGGTATTCATCGTCTTTGGTAGGTACACCTCAAGCTGAACTGATATCGTCCCTGCCATAACGAGCTGATACGGTGCACAACACCGCAGTTACTTTTTCGACCACGTTTTCGAGTGTTATTGAGCAACATTCGATAGCAGAAAGTTATTTTTTGTTAGTATAATTATATTTCCGTGTTAGTATAATATTATGTAGGTATAGTACCTAATAAAACATTTGAAAACAGTTAGGTAACAATATGGTAACAAACGATAACATTGTTCCGTTGCAGAAGCTTGAGCTCTAAGTTATTCATTGTTATATTTTGTTAATTTATGTGTTAAATTGTTAATATTTCAGTTTAATTATTTATAATGAAGTTGAAGGGGTATGAACCCGTTGAGTAACATCCAACAAATAATAGTACCCGTAAAAGATCTTTGTTGTTACCTTATGTTAACGTCAGTACCTATTACCAAGGATGATATTACCTATATCGTCCTTGGTATTACTCCACAAAAGTTAACTGCGGTGTGGATACACCATTAGAATAATAATTGCCCTTTATTTTCTTAAATAATACCTATAAACTTGAATATTTTTTAAGGTTTCGGGAACAATGGCAAAAAGGCTTTGTAAATAATTTGTTATTTAAACTCAATCTAGACAACCGTCCAATACCATCACAGTGGTGATAAAACTGCTTGGAAATGTGACACCTGTCTGTATTTTAACACCACACATGCTTAGCATAAATAAAAAAACCAATTATAAAACATATGCAAGCGGGTATAATTATCACGAATTTTACCTTTAATAAAAAACTAAAAAAACCAAATTCACCTCTACCTTTAACAAAGTTTAAGTGATTTAGAACTTGGGTACAAAAAACTCCATTTACCTGTACGATTTACTTTAAACATAATAACGCGTAGGTATTTTTCTGCTGTCTACATGTTATTCTTAAGTCAGAACAAAATGTAGCTTAGGTTAGTATTAAGTGTTGTAAAGCCTCATTCACATCACTCAAAGTAATTATGGTATGTCAATTATTGTCCACAAAGCTGGGCAGGGTAGTAGAAAAGACAATATAATTGAAAAATCTTGGGTCGAACGGGTAAGCACTCTAAAAATCTGTTTGATGTGGGTGATTGCTCCTTAATCCTTATCCAGGGTTATCAGAAATGTAATATAATTCTTCAGGAATATACACAAGGCTACAAATAGACCGATCTAACGAATTTGAGGGGCTAAAATGGCCGCTTTTTTAATAGGAATCAGAATGAAATTCTAAAGAATTATTATCATAGTTGTCATAATGACAATTCAGATTATGTATCAGGGTCTCAAGAAAACGTGGTTCTTAATCAATACATTTATATAAAAGCTTTATGTACCGATAGGTAATTAAAAAAATTATGATCGAGAAAGTAAAAAAATTCTTAACTAAATCAGGGTTAGACGCTGTCACAGCAGTTGACTCAAATAATATTTCGAAAGTGGGGGACCCCATCAATAGACCTCTTTGCGAGCTCCCACTCCGCAATAATGAGACGGTATGCAACCGAAGACGCACGGGACCACACATGCTCATTTGTAAATGCTTTCAGCAGAACTTGGCATTACAAACTCGGCTGGCTCTTCCCTCCTCCTCCACTCATTCCACGCGTTTTACGACACCTGGAAAGGAGCACGGGCACGTACTTATTTGTTGTTCCGAATTGGACAAAGACGTTCTGGAAAGCCGAACTGAGACAAAGGGCTCTCAGCCCACCTTTCACCATTTACAACCTACGGCAACACCTCATAGATCTGAAGACGGGGAATCCTCCTCCAGCAGTAGACAAACTATGTTTGCAGGTCTGGAAGGTTCGGGCTGGTCCAATTTAACAAAAACTTGGAAGGAGGAACATAAAATACTCCTACAGTCTGCTTGGCGAAAAACAACCTTGAAGACATACAAGAACGCCTGGGATAAATGGAGTTCTTGGTCTCGAGGAAAATGTCCCGTGGACAACCCCAGTCCGGATGACCTATCAAAGTTTATTTGCTACTTACATAATGATGCTAAACTAGCACCGAGCACGATCGCCGTACACAAGTCAGCAGTTGTCTCATTTGCTAACCCTGAGAAGTCTGAAGCACTTTCTGGACATCCTCTTGTGAAACAGTTAATGAAGGCAATATCCATTACAAAGCCTCCATCTCGCAAGCCGTCAACGTGGGAAGTAGCTAAATTAATTGAATATCTACAACATTATAACATCGATGTTGATAGTATATTTCAAATATCTCGACATGTTGCAGCGATTTTATTGCTATGCACTGGTAGAAGAATTCATGACCTGACACTACTAGATATCGGTCCTGATTCCTTCGATCAAAAGGAAGATCATGTCATATTATGGCCAAAATTCGGGTCAAAAACTGATTCGGCAACGCATCGACAGGGCGGTTGGCGCCTTTCAAAGAACGGCCCGGAAAAGCTTAATTCCGTTCCATGGATTCTTAAGCTAAAATAAACCACCAACCAACGGTGCACGAGATCTCGTTCGGGACGAACTACTAGTATTTGATAGATCAGCTTTAATTTTTATCCATGCGCTAGCTATCTCTTTGGGTACCAATTGATCCCATCCAATGTTCTGATAGTTTTCTCTCCATAGTTTCTGGAAGATAAGTTTTGTTTGGATAGTCATCGGAGCTAGCCAAGCCAAGCCAAGTGGATCGTAAATCTTGCTTATTTCTGATAGTAATCTGCGTTTCGTGTATGTTATGGTTTCTATTTTGCAGACGCTTGGCGCTTCGCTTTTGAAGTAGAACGTGTCGCTTACGCCGTTCCATGCGAGTCCTAGTGTTTTACTGAACTCTTGTTGTTTGAAGTTGAAGTTTGTATGGCTTTTATCTTTGAGAATAGACGGCTCATTAGTAGCCCATTTTCGTAAAATAAAGCCTCCCTTCTTAAGCAGCTCGTCGAGCTCCTTTTGTAGTTGCCTTGTAGTTTCAATACTATGGTGGCCCGAAATGACGTCATCCATGTAAAATTCTTGTTGTAGCGTTTTTTGTGCTAAAGGGAAAGCGTTGCCTTCATCTTGAGCTAATTGTAGGAGTGTCCGCATTGCAATGAATGGTGCAGCTTTGGTGCCGTATGTCAGCGTACAGAGCTCTCTCCCTGAGTGGTTCTTTTGCGGACTCCCTCCAGATGATTTTCTGGAGACATTGTTGATCTTGATGGATAATAAATTGCCTGTACATTTTCTCGATATCAGCTGTCAGCACGTATTTGTAGCTTCGCCATTTAATGATGAGTGATAAAATATCCTTTTGCAAATTAGGCCCCTTTTCCATTAAGTCGTTCAAGCTAAAGCCGGAGTCTGTCTTCATAGATGCGTTAAAAACAGCTCGGAGTTTGGTCGTTGTTGAGCTATCTCGTAACACGCCGTGGTGAGGTAGGTAAACCTGTACTTGACTTTCAGAGGTCACAGGTTTCATGTGACCTAACTCAATGTACTCATTGATGAACTGCTTGTATAGTTTTGCAAAGCGTTCTTGTCTCTCCATTTTCTTTTCTAAATGGATAAATTGAGCGATAGCTTGAGGCTTTGAATTGCCAAGGCTTGCTTCATAGTTAATGGCATTTTCACTACGTATCGCCAGCTGCTTTGTCTCTTCGTTGTTTCTGTGTAATATTGTTCACAATATACGTCATTTGAAGTAGGTGCGGGTTCCGTTGGAACCTTTTCCACCTCCCAAAATCTTGACAGGTTGTCTAGTTCCGTCAGAGTTACTAGACAGTTAAATTGCTTAGTGGCACCACACAATATCCAACCCAACTTGGTTTGTTGTGCTACCGGCAAGTTGTTATTATGTTTCAGTAATTCCTTCCATTATGACATCAGAGTAAATATCTGCTCCTAATAGAAGATCAATCGGCCCAGAGATGTTGAAATCCGGACGTACGCCGTTCCATGCGAGTCCTAGTGTTTTACTGAACTCTTGTTGTTTGAAGTTGAAGTTTGTATGGCTTTTATCTTTGAGAATAGACGGCTCATTAGTAGCCCATTTTCGTAAAATAAAGCCTCCCTTCTTAAGCAGCTCGTCGAGCTCCTTTTGTAGTTGCCTTGTAGTTTCAATACTATGGTGGCCCGAAATGACGTCATCCATGTAAAATTCTTGTTGTAGCGTTTTTTGTGCTAAAGGGAAAGCGTTGCCTTCATCTTGAGCTAATTGTAGGAGTGTCCGCATTGCAATGAATGGTGCAGCTTTGGTGCCGTATGTCAGCGTACAGAGCTCTCTCCCTGAGTGGTTCTTTTGCGGACTCCCTCCAGATGATTTTCTGGAGACATTGTTGATCTTGATGGATAATAAATTGCCTGTACATTTTCTCGATATCAGCTGTCAGCACGTATTTGTAGCTTCGCCATTTAATGATGAGTGATAAAATATCCTTTTGCAAATTAGGCCCCTTTTCCATTAAGTCGTTCAAGCTAAAGCCGGAGTCTGTCTTCATAGATGCGTTAAAAACAGCTCGGAGTTTGGTCGT
Source organism: Xanthorhoe designata (assembly GCA_963582015.1). Taxonomy (NCBI): domain Eukaryota; kingdom Metazoa; phylum Arthropoda; class Insecta; order Lepidoptera; family Geometridae; genus Xanthorhoe; species Xanthorhoe designata. Next base: position 8,336,304 of record OY757032.1, read on the forward strand.
TGTTGAGCTATCTCGTAACACGCCGTGGTGAGGTAGGTAAACCTGTACTTGACTTTCAGAGGTCACAGGTTTCATGTGACCTAACTCAATGTACTCATTGATGAACTGCTTGTATAGTTTTGCAAAGCGTTCTTGTCTCTCCATTTTCTTTTCTAAATGGATAAATTGAGCGATAGCTTGAGGCTTTGAATTGCCAAGGCTTGCTTCATAGTTAATGGCATTTTCACTACGTATCGCCAGCTGCTTTGTCTCTTCGTTGTTTCTGTGTAATATTGTTCACAATATACGTCATTTGAAGTAGGTGCGGGTTCCGTTGGAACCTTTTCCACCTCCCAAAATCTTGACAGGTTGTCTAGTTCCGTCAGAGTTACTAGACAGTTAAATTGCTTAGTGGCACCACACAATATCCAACCCAACTTGGTTTGTTGTGCTACCGGCAAGTTGTTATTATGTTTCAGTAATTCCTTCCATTATGACATCAGAGTAAATATCTGCTCCTAATAGAAGATCAATCGGCCCAGAGATGTTGAAATCCGGATCAGCCAGCTTGATGTTATCGAGATGTGTCCAGTTCTCAGTATAAATAGTTGAGTTGAGCAGATTACTTATAAGTTTTCGCATTACTAATGCTTCAGTATGGAATGTGTTGTAATTCATATCAAAATTAGACATAATGCTGCCATCTATGTAATACTGTGTGTAAATTCTTGTACTTCATACGTGTGACAGATTATATAAAATAAATCATTCGATCATTCTGTTCTGTGTGGTCAGCAAAGCTAACAAGTTGTATTATTTATAGGTTATGAGCTCAGCCCATAGAAAAAACAGATTTAGCCAGTAAAAAGTTCAAGTTTTTATGTGTAGTGTTCGTAATTCGTATTTCGTAGCAAGTGTGTCATAACTGGTGCAAAATGTCAACGAACTACTTATTAAATGTGCCGAAATTAAAAGGACGCGAAAACTACAATAAATGGACTTTCGCCGCGGAGAACTTTCTTATCTTAGAGGACATGCTACATTGCGTGAAACCAGTTTCTGAGAAGCAGATTAGTGCCGCAGATGATGCGAGGACCAAGGCTAAATTGGTTTTGACCATTGATTCCTCATTATACGTCCATATAAAAAATGTGACTACGTCGAAGCAACTGTGGGAGAAGTTAAAGGCATTATTTGATGACTCCGGGTTTACGAGACGCATCAGTTTACTTCGTAACCTTATATCGATTCGCCTGGACAACAGCAGTACCATGACAAGCTATGTGACACAAATAGTCGAGACAGGGCAGAAATTAAGTGGAACTGGATTTAAAATCACAGATGAGTGGATTGGGTGTTTATTGCTTGCAGGATTGACCGATAAGTATTCGCCAATGATCATGGCTATTGAGCATTCGGGGATTCCGATCACAACGGACGCCATTAACACTAGAGTGCACGCGCGCTCTACTATAGTAGAACGCACTTACTTTTTTTGGCGCCATTCATTCATTCTTTCACCTGACCCCCCGCGCTCCTAGATAAGCCTCGTCAACAAAATTGCGGAAAGGATTAGTACGGCGCCCACTTGCAGCGTAAGTGCATGTTTTTGTAATTAGGTGTCAAAGTTCGGCTTCTACCATAGTAGTACATGCGAGTATTGGCGTAATTAAACTGAATGTAAGTAATCATTTTTGTTGTTGCCTTTTTTTATTCACGATGTATAAAAATTGAAAGTTTATGTCTATAATAAGTAACAATAGTATAGTAATTACTATTTAGCATGTTATTGTGTATATAATAATTATTATTACTTTGTTTCAGCGAAAAAATGGACCCAGACAATTTTCTTTACGATCTTTCGTACGAGCTGGTAAAACCCCTCATGGCAAGAAGATTGACCTTTGAAAATCTCCCCCGTGAATTAAAAAATAAAACAAAATGGCTTTTGAGACACAACAGATGAGGCGCCTCGCAATGATCCTCAAAGAATGGGAAGAGTAGGCAAATTTTGTATGTGCTCTCGAGCCCGAAATCGGTCCACGAAAAAGTGGTGTAAGCAATGTGCCAGGTGGATTTGTCCTGATCACCAAGTTGTGGTCTGTATCGAATGCGAGAATGGTGACCAATAAGACAGTCATCGCTTATTAGATATATTTTTTTTTGGAGCTGATCCCAAACATGCCAAAAATTTTGATTATTTTCTTGATCTCGTAAATTGTTCCTAAGTTAAGTATATTTTATTAAAATTTGTTTTTTTTTTAATAATTGTGTTTAATAATAAATAGATGACAAATGTTATTCAGTTTTATCATTTAAAAACCAACCATTTTATAAATATCCTAAATACTGTTTTCTACTCTGGTAGAGCATGCGAGCACCCATGTAAAAAAAAGGGGCGCGTGTACTGTAGTGTTAAATCGAAACTAATGGACATGGAAGAAACGGAAGTGATCGAGAATGGCAATGAAGTTAGTAGTGCATTTGCGAGTTCGCAGAGATGGCAACGTAAGAAAACGAATTTGTCTATGGTTAACAAAAATAGCGGAAAGATGGCGGAATCTGTAAACGTCAACGTCAAATCTCACGTCAAATGTTTTAGATGTAAACAAATGGGTCACTACCGTAATCAATGCCCAAATACTGAAAATACAACAAATAGTGAGAAGAAAACTATCAGAAAACAGACAAATGCGTTCAGTGCAGTATTTTTAAGTGGAAACTTCAACAGGAATGAATGGTATATTGATTCGGGTGCGAGTATACACTTAACAGCTAATGAACAGTGGATTACGAATGCTTGTTACTTAGAAAACAAAGAAATTATTGTTGCGAATAACAGTAAAGTAAAAGTTTTATGTTCCGGCAATGTGAACCTCGTAACTGAGACCCATGAATGTGAATACAGGGTGAATTTTTGAGACGGGACAGTAAGGGCAGGTACCTTAAACGTTATAGTTACAGGAAAACGTTTTTAGGAGACTATCCATTAATTTTTAAAATATTCTGAACTGCATTTACACATTTTGGAAAAAATGTACAGTCAGCAAGAAAATGGTCATTTTACACAAAAACTTTTTTTGATGCCAATCGATCCTGTTTCTTATAATGATCAAAAGTCTCTACTAGACCGACTGAGGTTTGAGTACTAGAAATGTCAGAAATCGCGAAAAACCTTTTTCGAAATTGTACGGTTTATACGGAAATACGCATAAGATAATTAGTGAGAGTCCTAATGGCGAGTGTCTAGCTGGCCTCGTGGCTTACTGTACCTAGAAGCAAAAGCGCCTACCTAAGTAGAAAATCATCAAAGTTGCATCGATAATCTTTTACAACATTAGGATTGAAACAATTAAAATAAAATAAATCATTTTAATATGTTGTACTTTAGACACAGACAAAAATAACTACATTTAGATGATCTACGAAATAAATTGCTCAAAATAATAAATTTTAAAACAAGAAGACTTGGGCAATACCAAAGAAGATTTATTGAAGAAAAAAATTAATGCTTTAAGAACCAACTTCAATAAAGAAATTCCTATTTTTTTTATTCATTCATTCCTTACACCATCGCCTCTTTCTTTTCTCTTTTTCTGTGATAGATACCGCTAGAGTTATAGCAAGGAATGCCTTGTCTGCGTTGGAAACTAATATTAATTTTTGTGACGACCACTCTCCTGAGCACAGGGCGGTGAACGACTGCGGCATGTGGACTTGACGGCACCTTCAAGTCGCGTCAAGTCTCTGGTCAAGTGAAATCGTCAAGCACGTAGACTTGTCAAGTGCACTTGATCGTCTCGCGGACCCATAACAATGACCTGAAACAAACCAAGAATTCGAATCGAATTCGAAGTTTGAAATTTAAAACTTTTTTACTGACCTATTTTTTTCAGCCAGCCTTTTTTTTCTTTATATCGGATTATAGCGGATCTACTTACCCATAACAAAAAGTTTGACTAATTTTGAAGTTTGGCTCTTTTACCGAAATGTATGGAAAAAGTTTTTTGCGATTTCTGACTTTTCTAGTACTCAAACCTCAGTCGGTTTAGTAGAGACTTTTGATCCTTATAAGAAACAGGATCGATTGGCATCAAAAAAAGTTTTTGTGTAAAATGACCATTTTCTTGCTGACTGTACTTTTTTTCCAAAATCTGTAAATGCAGTTCAGAAAATTTTAAAAATTTATGGATAGTCTCCTAAAACCGTTTTCCTGTAACTATAACGTTTAAGGTACCTGCCCTTACTGTCCCGTCTCAAAAATTCACCCTGTATAATGTGCCAGTTACCGGCGTCTTATGCGTTCCAGATTTAACGACGAATCTATTGTCTGTAAGCCAGTTAATCAGTAATGGTAATAAAGTAATATTTACCGTGAATGGATGCAGTGTTTATAATAGAGATGGCAAGCTAGTAGCCATGGCGATGTTAACTAATGGAGTTTATAAGCTAAGAATGCCTGAGAGTGTACTGGTTGTTACAGCTGAGACTTGGCATCGCAGATTGGGACACATAAACAGTGATTACATGAAGAAAATGACAAGTGCAGTTCAAGGAATGAATCTTGATGAAAAAGTAGATATTACTAAATCATCATGCACAGTTTGTTGCGAAGGTAAGCAATGTCGGCTACCTTTTAATCATGTTGGCTTGAGAAGCAGTGATGTACTCAGTGTTGTTCACACAGATATTTGTGGACCTATGGAGTCAGAATCACTTGCAGGTTCTAGATATTTCATACTGTTTGTAGATGATTACAGCCGTATGATTTTTGTGTACTTTCTAAAGCACAAAAGCGAAGCTTTATCATGTTTTAAAGATTTTAAAGCAAAAGCGGAAAATCAGACAGGCAAGAAAATTAAAACTGTCCGAAGTGACAACGGACGTGAATATTGTAATAAAGATTTTGATTTGTGCTTACAGAAATATGGTATTAATCATCAGAAAACCAATCCATATACCCCAGAGCAGAATGGATTATGCGAACGCACTAATCGCACAATTGTTGAAAAGGCACGGTGTCTTTTGTTTGATGCCAGTTTAAACAAAGAATTTTGGGCAGAAGCAACAAACACCGCTGTATATTTACAAAATCGAATTGTGGCTAATGGATTGAATAGAAAAACCCCGTATGAAATGTGGACCGGTAATAAACCTGATATCAGTAATCTACGAGTATTTGGAAGCATCGTCATGGTCCACATAGCCAAAGAAAAACGACAAAAATGGGATAGAAAATCAGAGAAACATTTGTTAATAGGATATCCAGATAATGTAAAAGGATATAGAGTTTTTAATTTGAGAACCAAAATTATTACAACCAGCCGAGATATAATAGTGATTGAAGAAGCAAAAAAACACTTTGTCACTATACCGATAGCAGAAAAGTCAAAAGAAGAAAGCTTGGTTTCAGTGGGGGAAACATTATCTGAAGATGAGGATACATTTGCTGACAGCATCACTGATCATTTAGATAGTACATACACTCCAAGTGAAGATGAAGATTCATCAGGATCAATCAAGACAGTGTGTGAAGTAAAGAGAAGCCAGAGAGAAAGAAAAAAACCAGAATGGTATGGTTACTCACATATGTGTACCAATGAGATTATACATGATAATGCTAGTGAATTAACTTTACAAGAAGCTTTGGAAGGATCAGAGAAAAGTCAGTGGTTAAATGCAGTAAATGAAGAACTTCAGTGTTTTGATGAAAACAGTGCATGGGAGTTGGTAGATGCTCCAAAAAACGGTACAATAGTGAAGTGTAAATGGGTGTTAAAAAAAAAATATGACAATGACAATAAAGTGCGTTATCGTGCGAGGCTTGTAGCCAAAGGGTTTATGCAAAAACATGGTGTGGACTACTCAGAGACTTTCTCGCCAGTTGTCAGGCACACAACATTGAGAATGTTGTTCGCATTATCAGTGCAGTTAGATTTAGATGTTACACATATTGATGTTACAACAGCCTTCCTAAACGGTGATCTTGAAGAGACGGTTTATATGCAAAAACCAGATTGTTTTCCTAGTTCAGAATGTGATGGAAAAGTTTTGAAATTAAAAAAGGCCATTTATGGACTGAAACAATCTTCAAGAGCATGGAATAGGCGGGTTGATGATTGTCTTGTTAGTATAGGTTATAAGAAATCCAAAATTGAACCATAAATAAATAAATAATAAATAAATATAAATATCCTTGGACATTTCACACGGCGTCATCTAGTCCCAAGCTAAGCAATTTAATGCTTGTGTTATGGTAACCAGATGACTGATAAACTACATAGATACATTTTTTTTTGTAAATACATACATATTATACATAGAAAACACCCAGACACGAAACAAATATTTGCAGATCATGCAAACATTTGTCCCGCAGCGGGGATCGAACCCGCAACCTCTGCGTCTCAGGCGGGCTTTCGCCCACTGCGCCACAGAGGTCACCATGTTTATATACTAAAATGAAAGATAACAAGAAAACAATAGTAACACTTTACGTTGATGATTTTTTTGTGTTTAGTAATGATACTATAGAAACTGCGTACCTACTTGCGTACCTACTTGGGCTTAATAATAGATAGTAAATTTAATTGGATTTATCATGTTGAACACGTTAGTAATAAACTAAGGCAATTTCTAGCGAATATAACTATTCTTAAAAATCGAATAGGTACCATATAAAATTAAACTTATGCTTTACAACTCACTAGCAGAATCATACATACAATACGGTCTTAGTAGTTATGGTCGAACCTATAAATCATACTTAGATAACATTTACAAATTACAATTAAAAATTATTAAAACCCTAGTATCACCTAAAATAAAAATTCAATTTCAAGACAATGAAGGTGGTCTCTTCAATCATTGTAAAATTTTACCTGTCCAAACCCAAGTCCACTACTCACTACTAAAAGAACAGTTTTTCAATAAATCACTACAAAATCATATTGAACACCCTGTATACACTCGATCCATTGCAAGGAACCAACTATGCACGCCGCGCGCAGTCAATGCGTATGGCGAGCGAACAACCGGTTATCTTGTGCCTCGGCTAATCAATTCCCTACCTTTAGATTTACGTACCAGCTTAACTTATAAGAATATAAAGTTTAAATTAAAAAAATATTTTATAGCAAATATTTAGCTAATAAGTAATACATTATAAGTACTTAAGCACACGGGAATCTACTCATGTAAAATTAGGTAAGTATAAGTACTCCCCCGATGGATTCCAATCTTGTCGCGATGGGGGAGCTCAGTAGCCGTGGTTGGTGCTCCACGGTGAAGCTAAAAGGAATCCAAGGAGGGGACGCTCCGAGTAGGCCTGGCGCTAAGCCCGCTCTGGATGCGTCCGAGGAGGGTGCGGGGACTGAGCTTTCTGTCCCTGCAGCCAGGAGGGGTCGCGGGAGGAGAGGCGTGTCGGTGTGTCGTTGCCGCTCGCCCTATCTTCCGCGACCAAACGGTGGCGCACCGTTTGATGCGTTGGTGGCGGGGCCGCAGGGGAAGAGGAGTGTCGGTGTGTCGTTGCCGCTCTCCCTGTCCTCTGCGGCCGTTTGGTGGTTTTGCGGCGGAGCCAAGGCATGATCCGCCGCGGAGAGCGGGGTGCCGGAGTAGGAGATTCCTCCAGTTTCTCCGGCCCCCAAAACACAGGCCGTGGCGGTAGTACCGGGGGGTACTACCGCCCTTGAAAGGCCTAGAGGTGGTGCGCGTGGGTGTTCCGCGCGCCCCTCTTTCTCCAGAGAGACGCGGTGGGAGGCAGTCGCCTCACCGCAGTAAGAGGAGCTCGTCATAGAGCAGACGCCGTCGGGGCCGCGGAAGAATGCGAAAGCGTACCCGTAGCCCCGGCAAATGGCGTTAAGAGGACCCCGTCGGTTTTTAGTGGGTGCGAGTCCCACATACCCCTTCCGCCGCCCCCACGGCGGGAGGGAATGCATAAGGCATTTTCCGACGCAAAAAAAAAAAAAAAAAAAAAAAAAAGGTAAGTATAAGTAGGTACTTAATGAAAATAGTTTGTTTAAGTTACCATTAATGGTGGGTGGGTATATTGTTATTTATATACTTACAATGGTACTTCCTAAGATACTACTACCGCAGATAATATAATACCTACTTACTAATACTAGCTACTACTTAGATTGTGTAAAAATAGTGTACCTACCTACCTACTTACTTACTGTACTGTTACTGGCGTAAGCGATAGTGTCAGACTAAACCTTAGTGGTTTTTAGATGCTATTTTATCCTATAAGATTTGTTAATGTTAAAATGGTAAATAAATGAAAAAAAAAAAAAAAAAACTTAAAAAATGTTTTATCATCAAACTTTAAAATAAAAGATTTAGGAGAGGTTAAGGAATGTCTTGGAATGAGTGTCAAAATTGATAAAATAAATGGTTCAATAACTTTAAATCAAAAAAATTATATAGAACAATTGTTACATAAATTTAAAATGATTGATTGTAAAGTGGCAGATACTCCTTTAGAAACAAAGTTAAATGTAAGTACAGAAGAAAATTGTAAAGGTCAATTTCCTTACCAGCAACTTATTGGCAGCCTTATGTATTTGGCAGTGCTAACTAGGCCAGATATAGCATTTTCTGTTGGATTCCTTAGTCAATTTAATAATTGTTTTAATCAGGAAATTTGGCACTATGCCAAGAGAATATTAAAATATCTAAAGAAAACAAAATACTATGGATTAAGATTTACTAGAAATGGTAATAAACAGTTAAAAGGTTTTGTAGATGCAGATTGGGGAAGTAATGCAGTGGATAGGAAATCATATACAGGTTTATGTTTCATGCTATCTGGGGCTGCTATTTCTTGGGAAACGAAAAAGCAAAAATCTGTTGCTCTCTCAAGCACAGAGGCAGAGTACATGGGATTATCAGAAGCATGTAGAGAGGCTATTTATCTGCGCAATTTATTTTATGAAATAACAAATGATTTAGGTACTGTTTCTATATTCAATGACAATCAGAGTGCTCTTAAATTGTCTGTTAATAATTTATTTCATAAAAGAACGAAACATATAGACATACGTTATCATTTTTGTAGAGAATGTATTAGTAATCAAATAGTTAAACTTGAATATTTGGAGACAGCTGAGATGCCGGCTGACTTATTAACTAAAGGATTAACTAGTGTAAAACATTATTATTTTATGAAGCTTTTGGGCATTCAGAGTGTTTAGTTATTTAAAAGGTTTTGTAATATAATAAATGTTCCCTGCATTTTGATATAGTGGGGGTGTTGTAATTCATATCAAAATTAGACATATGCTGCCATCTATGTAATACTGTGTGTAAATTCTTGTACTTCATACGTGTGACAGATTATATAAAATAAATCATTCGATCATTCTGTTCTGTGTGGTCAGCAAAGCTAACAAGTTGTATTATTTATAGAATGTATAATCAGAATGTATTGATTTACATTCTAGTTTGATCATTCCTTTGCTAGTTCCCATTATCGATCCAACCCCCGTGACGGAGGCGTTCATTTTGTTTCGAGGTAGATTCAGTCGTTGTGCCGCATTTTCTGTAATCAAGGTTACTTGGGAGCCCTGATCCAGTAACGCCCTTAGGATGACGAAATCTCCTTCTTTGTTTCTGACATTCTGAAGTGTTGTCAAAAGTATCTCTTGTTCACCGTTGATGTGATTAGATGTACGCTCAGCCGCCGTTGAGGTGGATGACCTTGATTTATTTGTCTTAAAATTATCATCATGTAGAAGAGAATGATGTTTTAAATTACAAAATCGGCATCTTTTCGTTGAAGTGCATTTATTTTCTCCATGACTAAAAAGAAAATTTTTGCAAACATGCAAATTGTTCGTTGTTTCATTGCGCTTGACGACACTCATGCTAATAAATGTAGGACATTGCCTCAGCGCGTGTTCGCTTTTGCAAAGTGGACAGTTTCGTACTGTAAAATGGTAGGTTTTTGCCCATTTATTAACTTTGTTAGCGTTCATTGATCTTTGCTCGGTAATATTTTTCTGATAGTTTGGTTTCTGATCACCCTTTTTGTTACGGACTGTTTCCAATGACATGAACTTCAATTCCAGGAACTCCATAAATTCGTCTAAGTCTGGCAGCTCTCTCGAATGTTTCATATCTTTAATAATAAATAAATATAAATATATCCTTGGACATTTCACACGGCGTCATCTAGTCCCAAGCTAAGCAATTTAATGCTTGTGTTATGGTAACCAGATGACTGATAAACTACATAGATACATTTTTTTTTGTAAATACATACATATTATACATAGAAAACACCCAGACACGAAACAAATATTTGCAGATCATGCAAACATTTGTCCCGCAGCGGAAAAAAATTAAATTAAATAAATAATAAATATCCTCAGACATTCCACACGGCGTCTTCTAGTCCCAAGCTAAGCAATTTAATGCTTGTGTTATGGTAACCAGATGACTGATAAACTACATAGATACATTTTTTTTTGTAAATATATACATATTATACATAGACTTGTTCGGGGAAAGCGTAGAGAGGTTTTTAAAAACTGATACAAAAATAATTGAAGTTGAATTATTTAATGTAAAGTTAAAGGTGTTTTACAATCAGTGGCTTGAAACAGAATGACTAAAATCTAGAGTGAAGCTCTGAGAGCGACAGCGCTACATCAGCAAAAATCACATGTCTGAATAACAGGATGCGCGTGGGCGATTACTGAGAACCAAGCCTTAGAATGCATGGTCAGCTGTAAAGACTGTGTGAGTGGTCGATGTAGGCAACGTAACTCCTCCCTCCATAAGTTCAAGATTATCTGAAGGATGAGGATTATCTTGAATTTTTCCTCATTTTGAATGAAATTGTTTTTAGTAGAGTTGGCTATCTGTGTGAACATACCCACCATTTCGGCAACGACTGTTAATTTATTTGAAATAGCTTTTTGTTTTGTCTTTACCTCATGAATTAACTTTTCGTACATTACAGCATCGTCATTATCTAGATTACCAGTGATAGTCTTGATTATTGAACCGATAGGGTTTATCAAACCACGCTTAGATCTTACTGATGGAATCAATTGCTTATACTTTACTATAGTCATATTCATAATGTAATCCGTTTGTGATCCTACTTCAATGAAGTCTGAATCAAAAGTGTTGATATCGAAACAGCTTTCAACTTGCCTTTTCAATCTTACGTAACTATCTATATTTAATTCTAGTTCCTCATGGAAAAGCCTTAAATCTAATATCTTAATGACAGTCCACGTGTCATGACTAATAACAGCTTGGCCTTCCTTTACAGGTAGCAGTCCAGGGTTCTTGTCAATCTGCTGCAGATGAAGGGCCTGGCTTCGGATCACTTGGACCGCTAGAAGTAATAACCTGTGGAGGACGCCTAATGTCTTTAATGGGAACTTTAGTATTCCGTTTATTCGTAATAATCGGTACTATGTTTCTTTCTATAGCTCCTATAACCTGTGCTTGCTGGTATCGCGGCTTATCTTTGCTACGTCTAGTATTCACTCCTTTAATAAATACTGTATCGCCTACGTCTATATCGAATTCTTTCTCGCCACCGCGTTTCTCTATTACAGCTCTCTTTTTGTCAATAATTTTATCTGTCAAATATTCATATAAATATTTTGTTCTCTTAACGTGTTCTCTAACCAATTGTTGGGTAAACTGTTTATTAAAATCTACATAAAATGTGCTGTTGGATTCGGTGTGACCGAATACTACTTCAAACGGGGTAAGGCCTGTAGTAGAATGAATCGAGTGGTTATATGACATCACTGCATAGCTCATGACAGATGCAGCGTCCGTTATTTTCTGTTCGTACTTCGCAATACGATATATTTCTATAATGGTCGAATGAAATCGCTCAACAATCCCCATAGAGTTAGGATTATGCGGGGTACCAATGTGAAGGTCGATCTTATAAAATGCTAACATTTCCTTCATTAATGTGTTGTTAAATTCCGTGCCAGGGTCCGAGCTGATTCTAGAAGGTGTTCCGTACAACGAGAAATACTTTATCAAAGCTCTGACTGCTTCCGGGGTGGACTTCGTGGTGATTTCAAATGCTTGGCCTAATTTGCTGAAGGCATCTACTACCTATTGTAAGGTAGTGTTTTCCATCAATTGAAAATGTATCTATAAATACTTCTTGGAATGGTCTAATTTGTGTTTGTGATAACTGTAATTCTGGTTTAAATGGTTTTCTGTCATACTTCATTTTCTTACATAATTCACAAGTGTTTAGTCTCACGCGCCTTACTAAATTGTCTGAGCATCCTCGCAAACTAATTGCACTGTTTAACTGTAAGGAGTAATATTAAAACATTGTCAGTCAGCCTACAACTGTTGTTCTGATTTCATCCCCCTTTTGATAAGTTTCACATAATACCTGGAATTATCCCAATCATTGGTCACTTCGAACCGGATTATTATTGCTTAAAAGTTCTACCAGTGAAAAAACTTGGATTTGGAGAGTGGACACAGGAAATTGGAGTTGTTCGATTGAGGCGATTGAGGCTTCCACGTGGATATTCAAGGAAAATTGATTTATAAGATTTAATTCGACAATTATCTCATGAGTGAAGCCACAAGTCATCAACAATCGTTTTAAGAAGTGTTTAATATTAATTTCTGACCCAACACTCCATTCAGGTATTAATTATTTGTAAAATAGTGGAACTCAAAAGGTTAGTAAAACCACAGTGGATTTTATCAGTCAGTTTATATTTACAGTTTACATTTAAATAAATCATTATAAGGGCAAAATTAAGATTGTATTCATTGTATTTGTTATAATAGTAAGTTAATCACAAAATAAAATTAATTTGTTGAAATTTGTGAAAAGTAGTTTGGTTATCTTATCATCTTAGTGCATATTTCTAATTAATTATAAGTAAGAAAGTAATAAAAATAATACAAAAAAGGAAATACTATTACACAAAAGATAAATAAGACAGTAAAGTTGTAAAACAAGTAGGTAATTGATAAAGCTAAGTGAATAACTAGCCATTGTATAAATTCCAGGTTGACTACTACAGCTTTCGCAATGCCTGATGAAAAGTTAGAAAAACTAATTAGAAAACGAGCCAGTTATAAAGGGCAGTTGACTACATTTTCGACTTACATAACCTCAATTACTGCATCGTCGTTGGAACCTGCTGAGGTTAATGAATTGCTGCTACGCATCAATCGAATGGAGCTCATGTATGACAAGTATGACGAGGTACAGTTAGCTTTAGAGTGTAATGCCGAGGATTTATCTTCTCAGATGTCCGAACGTAACGACTTTGAGAGCTTATATTATAAAATACTTTCTCAGGCAAAGAAGTTGATAGACGACTGTAAAAAGGAACAGACCGAATCAGAAATAGGTTCTCGTCGTTCTGGTAGTCACAATCCTGTCAAATTGCCTACTATAAATTTACCGAAATTCAACGGATCATATGGTTCTTGGATGGAATTTCACGACACATTTTCAAGTCTGATCCACCGAAATGACGATATAGATGATATAAATAAATTTCATTACTTGAGGTCTTCGCTGGAGGATGCAGCTGCGGTGGTTATCCAGTCGTTAGAGTTTTCGTCAAAGAACTATGCTGTTGCTTGGCAATTATTATGCGATAGATATGACAACAAACGGCTCCTAATACAAAATCACGTAGCTGCATTATTTAATTTAGAAGTAGTCACAAAGGAATCGGCTATTAGCTTGAAACGTCTTATAGATCAAACCAACAAAAACTTACGTTCATTAGAGTCATTAGGTGAACCTACTACTCATTGGGATACACTTCTCATTTACATTATCAGCAACAAACTCGATTCTAAATCATATCGTGAGTGGGAAGAGTTTAAAGGATCCTTAGCCAAAGATCAGAAAACGACGTTTGATGTTTTCGTTACCTTTTTGAGAAACCGAGCAGACTTCCTGGAGACCATTGAAATGTCTCAAAATAAGAAACCCTCCAGTCAGCCGGTGAAAGCGAGCTCAAACATCAAGGCGATGGTTTCTGTTTCAGATAGCAGCAACCATAAAAATAACCTCATTCCTAAATCCTGTCCAAAGTGTAGTAGTGATCACTCCCTTATTAATTGCCCTCAGTTCTTAGCACTCAACAACGAATCACGTCTCAAAATGTTACCAGAGTTCAAAGTATGTTATAATTGTTTAAACCGCGGTCATTACGCCAATCGATGCAAAAAACAAGGATGTAAAATATGTCGCCGCAAACATAACTCATTGGTACACATCTCAGATTATAACAAACCGGTTTCCACTGCCACTACACTAGGTACAGATAATCATGCCTGTAGTTCAATTGCGCATACGCCGGAGGTAGCACAACCACACACCACGGCGGCAAACATGTCACTGTCGGTGAGTGTCACAGCTCCGCCTCAATCTGATAACGGCGATGTGTTATTGTCAACAGCCTTAATTAAGATAAACTGTAATAACAATCGCCCGCATATCGTGCGAGCTTTGTTAGACAGCGGTAGCACTTCGTGCTTGATGAGTGAGGGTTTGTATGAGAAGCTGGGACTACCTTACAAACTTGTAAACAACTCAGTGTTAGGTATAAATAATGTTGAGTCAAACATTGATAAAATATGTAGCTTTAAGATAAAATCGTTGGACGAAAGTTTTTCTACAAACATTAATTGTTTTGTTCTGCCTGCGATTACCAATAATGTGCCTACTAAGCAGGTCGACATGTCCAACTTAAGGCTCCCTTCAAACATTTGCCTTGCAGATCCTCATTTTCATGCACCGGCCCCCGTGGACTTATTAATCGGTGCAGATGTCTTTTGGGACATTTTGGGATCTCAACGGATTAAATTAGGAGACGGACAACCGATACTCTGTGATACGAAGCTAGGTTGGCTCGTATCAGGCCCCATTCAAGGCGGCCATGTATCATCGTCTCAAATAAAATGTAATTTTATGAAGGTTTCCGATAGTCAGGTTTTTCATGATGATGATGATCTCCAAAGTCAATTAAGTAGATTTTGGCAACTCGAGGAGGTGAGAATAGGTTCTCAATACTCTTCGGAAGAAAAGGCCTGTGAGGAACATTTTGTACGGAACACTACGCGTTTAAAGGACGGTCGCTTTTGTGTACGTGTTCCCTTAAAACATACATCTGATTTATTAGGTGATTCTTTGCCTCGAGCAAAGCAGTGTTTTTTATCTTTAGAGCGCCGCCTTAACACTCAACCTACTCTAGGAAAAATGTATAAAGAGTTCATGAGTGAGTACGAATGTTTAGGACATATGTCCAAGGTTCAACCGAATGAGTTATGTCCGAGTGCTCATTACATTCCGCATCACGGAGTCTTGCGGGAAAGCAGTACCACAACAAAGTTGAGAGTGGTGTTCAACGCTAGCAGTCCCACTACCACCAGTATTAGTTACAACCAATTACAGATGGTTGGCCCGGTAGTGCAGGACGATCTCCTCTCAATATTACTCCGCTTCAGACAACATACTTATGTTCTTGTTGCAGATATCGAGAAAATGTATCGACAGATACAGGTCCATCAGAATGATCAACATATGCAACAAATTGTCTGGCGGCGTGATTCATCAGATCCACTGATTGCCTACCGATTAAACACCGTAACCTACGGGACTGCAAGTGCACCATTTCTAGCGACGAGATGCCTGAAACAACTAGGCTTAGAAAGCATAGACAAACAGGTTGCCGACGCAATCATCCACGACTTTTATGTTGATGATTGGCTGTCCGGTGGAGATGATATCACTGAGGTTATTAAGTTACGTGAACAAGTGACTTCCACACTCGCTTCAGCGCAGATGTACTTGCGAAAGTGGAAGTCAAACGAACCTCAAATTCTTCCAAAACCTGAGTTGACTCGCTCGTCGCTAGACTTAAATATTGGTGATGCAGAGCCAAGTAAGACATTGGGTCTAGGCTGGTTGCCGCAATCTGATCAGCTTTGTTTTCCGATTGGTGACTCAATCACTGGAGGTAAAACAAAGCGCGATATACTTTCTACAATCGCACAGATTTTTGACCCACTTGGATTGCTAGCACCCTGCGTTGTTGTGATGAAGATACTGCTTCAGAGATTATGGTTGCACAAAATTTCTTGGGACGATACGTTACCACAAGAGATCAACCAAACCTGGGTTGAAATATTGGCTAATTTGCCATTATTAAATCATATTAAGGTTCCCAGGCGTGTGATATGCAACTCACCTCAATCCATTGAACTCCACATTTTTACGGACGCTTCAGAGCGTGCCTATGGTGCATGTGTCTATGTACGTAGTGTCGATAATAACGGGGAGATTTTAGTTAAATTACTGATAGCTAAGAGTCGAGTTGCTACAATCAAGCCTTTGACCATTCCTAGACTCGAATTATGTGGAGCTTTAACGGGGTCTCGTCTTTATGAGAAAACAATGGCATCGTTGAGAATACATATTGCGCGAGCTGTTTTCTGGACCGACTCCACAATAGTTCTAGGATGGTTAAGGACCATGCCCAGTAAGTTACAGCCCTTTGTTCGGAATAGGATCGTAGACATTTTAGAAAGAACTGGAAATTCTCAGTGGAGACATGTTCCTACGGAAGATAATCCTGCAGACTACGTATCCCGCGGCGTGGAAATTACTTCGCTGTCCACTCTGGACAAATGGTGGTCAGGTCCAACCTTTCTGAAGAAAGATATCTCATGTTGGCCAACTAAACTATGCTTCGAAAATATTGACACACTACCTGAATTAAAGCCTAATGTCATCTTACATGGTCAAGTTACGGAACTTGTTCAGTCAAACAAGGATTCGTTTATACAGTTTGAGAGATTCTCAAACTTTATGAGACTAAAACGCGCTGTAGCATTTATGTTAAGATTTGTAAATCTTTGTCGAAATCAAAGAATTTCTGGTCACCTCCGTAGCGAGGAGCTACAAGTTGCTTTAAATTTAATTATTAAGACGTCTCAAGCTGTATCCTTTCCTGAGTACCACCTATTACTTCAAAACAAAGAGTTGCCAAAAAAGAGCCAATTACTTAAGTTTAGCGTTTTTTTGGATGATCAACAAATAATGCGCGTTGGTGGTCGTTTAAAAAACTCAGATTTTCCTTATGCAAAAAAGCATCCTATCTTATTACAGTCCACTCACAGATTTACAAAATTACTATTCGCTTACGAACATAAGAGATTGATGCATGCAGGGCCTCAATTGTTGCTTGCCAACATCAGAGAAAACTACTGGCCTATAGGAGGCCGTAGTTTGGCTAGATATTCCTATAGACAATGCGTTACTTGTTGTCGAATGAAGGGACAAACGATAGCTCCTATCATGGGTAATTTACCGTCTCAGCGCCTCGTAGCGGGATTTCCCTTTGAAAATGTTGGTTTGGACTACGCTGGTCCAATTTTATCTGCCTCACGTCAAGGACGTGGATGTAAATTAGTTAAAGTCTATATCGCCATTTTAGTGTGTTTCACGACTAAATCAATTCATTTAGAGCTCGTAGGTGATTTAACTAGCAAAACCTTTTTAATGGCATTACGTAGATTTGTGTCCAGAAGAGGTAAGCCTAAAAATATTTACACAGATAATGGTACTTACCTCGTTTACTGGTGCATACAATGAGCTATCGAAGTTTCTTAAATCTAGCTGTGATTCACTCTCTTCAGAGGTTGCTAATGAAGGAATCAACTTCCATTTTATTCCCGCATATTCTCCTCACTTTGCTGGGCTTGCGGAAGCTGGGGTGAAGTCAACAAAATATCATTTGGTCAGAGTGTTGGGAAATTGTCATCTAACTTATGAGGAACTAAACACTTCACTAGTACAAATTGAGGCAATTCTGAACTCCCGTCCATTAATGCCGCTTTCTTCGGATCCTGATGATTTGATGCCGTTGACTCCAGGTCATTTTATCATTGGCCGCCCATTGACCTCACTGCCATCTCCAGACTATCAAGACGATGCTACACCGTCCTTATCTCGCTTTCAACGCATTGAACAACTTCGCCAACACTTCTGGACTCGTTGGAGTAAAGAGTACATCTCAGAGCTTCAACTCAGGAACAAATGGCGCTCAAGCAAAGGTGCAAGCTTAAAGTTGAATCAACTCATCCTTCTGAAAGAAGATAACTTGCCGCCGTTGAAGTGGAAACTGGGTCGCATCGTCGCAGTACATCCTGGATCGGACGGGATTGTTCGAGTTGCAGATGTGAAGACATCGAGCAGCGTGCTTCGGAGGTCTTTCAGCAAAATTTGCCCACTCCCAGATGCAGATGACGTTCTTGGTTGAAAGGCATCCTTTCAACGCCCGGGGGCATGTTTAGTCTCACGCGCCTTACTAAATTGTCTGAGCATCCTCGCAAACTAATTGCACTGTTTAACTGTAAGGAGTAATATTAAAACATTGTCAGTCAGCCTACAACTGTTGTTCTGATTTCATCCCCCTTTTGATAAGTTTCACATAATACCTGGAATTATCCCAATCAACAAGCATTGATGATGCTAGCTACCGTTTGATCCATGTTATTCCAATAAAAGGTTCGTTTCAGATGAGCTAACGTTTCCTTAATTCCTCTGTGACTGTTTTTTCCTATGTGATATTTTAGTACTAGGTCTCGTTGTTCTCGTTCGCTTTCTACATAAACTACTCTCTTTGTACATTCGTAAAACTTTACTGTTCCTTTCTGAAATAGCAATAAAGAAGCCTCTGAAAACTGACTACGATGTATTTCGTCTTCAAAATAAAAGAAGTATTTTATTTTAGGCTTAATGTAAGATTTCAGAAATCTTTTTACTAGTTCCTTATTATTTAAAGGTAGGTGAACTTCTAAAACCTTTTGTTTGTCCCTTGATAAATCCTTGACTGCTAATTCATCCCTATTCCAAGTATGAATTGTTCAGGTTTAGAACATAAGGGAGACTAATTCTTTAGACAAATTAAACTCCAGCGTTAGATAATTCCTTTTAATTTAATATTTGTGTGTATGACACGTCCATGCAATACAGAGGGAACAACGAGAGAGAGATTTGACAACTAATCAATAAAATGGATGACAAACGCCTGATTAAATCAATATATCAAAATTGTAAAGGTGTGCTATTGCTATTACGAAAGCATAAGGCTTGGACTTGATGCTTGAACATCTTCCCGCGCCGGGAAAAAAAAAAAAGAAAGGTAGTTTTATAAACAAATGGCAAGACCTAATTTATAGTATTTTAACAGAATTGAAGAATTTATTGAAATTTACGTTAAGTTATTGGAAAATCTACTAAGTTTAATAATCAAAATCTTCAGCCGTGGGCAGTGGACAAATTCTAGTAAGAGGCCGTCGCAAGCAGCCTTTCGCCGTAGTGATGTCTGCAACTCTTGAGACGCCATCCGGTCCAGGGAAAAGACGAGCCACTCGTCCGAGACGCCAGCAAAGAGGAGGTACATTGTCTTCTTGAAGAAGGACGAGATCATTGAGCTTCAGGTTGTCGAAGCTGGCCTTCCATTTGGTCCTTTGTTGCAGCTCAGCAATGTATTCGTTCTGCCACCTATGCCAGAAATGCTGGCGGATTTGTTCAATCCGAGCATAGCGTTGTAGTGAGCTATCTTGACGGTCTTCTAGAGGCGCTGATGGCAATGCAGTCAGCGGTCTTCCGATCAGGAAGTGCCCTGGGGAGAGGGAAAGAAGGTCGTCAGGAGAAGAGGACAATGGGCACAAGGGACGACTGTTTAATATCGCCTTCACTTGAGCAAACAAAGTTGACAGCTCTTCAAATGTCAGATGACTATTTCCTATCACGCGTCGTAAGTGGTGCTTTGCGGATTTCACACCAGCTTCCCAAATACCACCGAAGTGGGGCGCGTAGGAGGGTGAGAAAAAGAATTTTATACCTTCCTGACTTGCAAAATCAGAAATAGGGTCAATATTGGTCTTTATAAAATCACCTATCTCTTTCGCGGCAGCTACAAAATTACCACCATTGTCGCAGAATATTTCCGCTGGCTTTCCTCTACGAGCAATAAATCGACGGAGTGTCATTATAAAATAATTTTTAGATAAATCGCTTACGCCTTCTAAGGCCGGTATTCAGAGACCTGACTCAAGCGTCGATTTGAACTCGGTTCAGCGGAACTCTGCTTAAGCATTGATTCGTTGCTTAAGTATCGTTTGTATTCAAGAACGTTGCTTGAGTAAATGCTCAGCTAAATCGAGTCTCAAGTGTCGATTCCTTTTTGTTTATGAATTCAGTCTGTTCTCATTTACATTTTTAATTTATTTTGTACTTCCATTCCGTTATACGCAGAAATTCAAAATGCCTGGATGAAAAATTAATGGCGACTCTCGAAAGTGAAGTAAAAATAACGTGTAACGGAACGACTTTAGAAAACTGACAAATTCATTCATTCATACGTCAGTCGTCAAGCAAGTCAATCAAATTTCAACAATCGCCAAATCGCGGGATGAAAATGTGAAATCAATGAATTTATTTTTACGCTTTGACCAAAGACAGGTAATACTGCTTGGTTATCGGCGGTAGTGCTTCTTGCCCTGGTCTGATGCATCATGTAGTGTTTGTAGACACAAACGTTGTGGAAGATAGCACCAGCACTCGTTGAAGATGACGAGACACGAAGGATCTCTCTCAAAAAGCTTAGCCTGGACATGATCTAACGATTAGCTGTTTCCCGTGACTCATATAAACTTTATTTAATACGTTTTAAATAAGTGTGTGTAAAATATTAAATAAAAACATTATGGTAGTTTTGTCAATATATTTTTTATTTTACCCCAGCCAAACCAAATGTGTTTAGGTTATGTACGTAGGTAGAATTTTCGACATAAATAAAGTAGGTAAGTAATCCTTATGAGTACCTACCTACCAAGACTAAACTAATAGTATTCTTTTATCTGTGCTAATACTAACTATAAATTCACAAGTCCTTATAACATTTGTCTGTATGAAACAGAAACAAGGTCCCCATGCATATTTTGAAGTCTTGTCTTGTGTGTCCGTTATTCTAGCATGCTTAGATGACCTCGAAAATACAACGAATCGAATATATTATCCATTTTTACTGAAAACAAAACAAAAATGCTATCTGAGTAAATGCTCAAGCGTGGTCCAGACCACTCTCAAGCATTTACTCAGATTCCTTTGAAAAATGTCAAACTCAAGCATCGATTTCACTTGATTGAGGTTTTTGAATAAGGAATTACTCAGGTGAACTCGACTCAGCTGAACTCGACTCAGCTGAACTCTGATCAGCAAAACTACTCTCAAGTAACGTTCTTGAATAAGAAACGATACTTAAATCGACGCTCAAGCACAGATCGACGCTTGAGTCAGGTCTCTGAATACAGGCCTAAGTGTATACATTTGTAACGTAAACAAACAAACAAGCAAAGATAACATTTTATCAAACGGCTACCTCGGCCTTTACGATTAAGTATGTGGAAAGGACCCGCCATGTCCACACCAACAGACACCCATGGGTAATTTGGTGTAATTCTCTGAGAAGGAAGATTACCCATCTTAGGTACCAACGTCTTACCACGTAAACGTCTACATCGTACACATTTATTTACGGTACGCCTAGACAAATACCTACCATTGACCGGCCATACGTACTCACGCACAGCGGCTAACAGTAGTTGTGAACCTGCATGCATATTACGTAAGTGTTCCTTATCAAATATTAATTTTGTTAGATGGTGTGACGCATGCATTAAAATCGGATGCTTCTTCTCG
Organism: Xanthorhoe designata; assembly: GCA_963582015.1. Lineage (NCBI taxonomy): Eukaryota > Metazoa > Arthropoda > Insecta > Lepidoptera > Geometridae > Xanthorhoe > Xanthorhoe designata. Next base: position 8,358,031 of record OY757032.1, read on the forward strand.
TAGGGGTACTCTGAAGCGCTGATACGTCCACCAACTCTGATCAAACCCTTACTGTCAAAGAATGGAGACAGAGATAATATTTTAGATTTACCGTGTAAAGGTTTATTGCTGTTTAAACAATCATATTCGATTGCAAATGATTCGCGCTGTGCCATAACACAAAGCGAATGAAATGACTCATTCAATTCATCGACAGTAAGAATTCCCGTTATTTTATTATTTTTATTTTTTAAGTTGTAAATAAATCTATTTACGTAAGCAAATGATCTTTGTAGTTTTATCAATTTAGAGTAGTTTTCAAATATTATTATCTTTTCTTTAATAGTTACAGTATGGCATTTTATTTCCGGTAAATTATTTTCTATTTTATTAGTTAGTACGGGCCATTCAGACTCGTCTTTAGTTAAAAAACTAGGGCCGATCCACCACATTTGCAAGGATAATAACTGGCAGGCATCCACCCCCCGAGAAATTAAATCTGCAGGATTGGCTGCGGTAGGTACATACCGCCAAGACGATTTGTCTGTAAGCTCTTTAATTTCGCTTATACGATTCGCAACGAAAGCCTTTAGCTTACTTATATCGCTGTTTATCCAAGCAAGTACTATGCTTGAGTCACACCAATGCACGACGCGCGTAGTTATATTGCGAAGTGATGCGATGACCAACCTACTCAGTCTGGCAGCGAGCAGCGCAGCACAGAGCTCTAAGCGAGGAATCGTCGTCGGTTTCAATGGCGTGACCTTGGATTTTGCAGTCAACAATCGAGTAGTGATGTGACCATTTGCATTTGTCGAGCGCATATAAATACATGCGCCGTATGCGTTTAGAGATGCATCACTAAATACATGCATTTCAATGCTATTAGGAGAATCACACAGAACCCTTCTAGGAATTTGTAGATCTCTAAGAAACGACATATTTTTAGCAAATCGTTCCCATTCGTTTCTCAGTTCGAATGGAACCGGCTGGTCCCAGTCTAATTTATGTTTCCATAATTTTTGCAACAACATTTTAGGTTGTATGATACAAGGACTCAATAAGCCTAAAGGATCGAAGATCTTAAATGACGACGACATAATGACACGTTTTGTTATTAGATCTGGCTGAGTTACATTTTTAATTGGAAAGTTAAACGTATCACTAGTCGGACACCATCCCAACCCTAGAGTGCTTGATGATTCACTTATTGTTAAGTTTTGTTTTGTATCAATGTTAGATTTTGTAAATAGATTATTCAAATTACTTTTAAATTTTCTTAAATTAAAACAGCCTGATTGCAATGTATTTGTAACTTCGTTTTGTATATATTTTAGCTGTTGTTCTTCGTCGGCGCCTGTAATAAGGTCATCGACATAGAAATCGTGCTTAATTATTGTTTTTATTAATGAGTCATTATGTTCCTCTCCTAATTGCTTTAGACAGCGCGTGCTTAGGTAACTTGCGCTTGCGGTTCCGTATGTTAAAGTATTTAATCTTAAGGTTTTTATAGGTTCTGTCTCATTTTCCCGCCATACTATGAGCTGCAAGTCGCGGTCTTCTTCAGCCACTTGAACTTGCCTGTACATTTTTTCAACGTCACCAGTTAATATGTACCTACTTGTATTGACGCGCTCTAATAAGTATGCTGAACAATGAGTCCTGAACGTTCGGGCCAACCATCAAGATATTGTTTAGCGAGTACCCTGATGATGATTGTTCCGAGCCACTAAAAACAACACGAAGCTTTGTCGATTCGCTTTCTTGCTTCAGAACTGCATGGTGACAAAAGAAATAGGAGGGAACCGGTTTTATTATCGCTGATTCAGATAAATGCCCGAGATTATCATATTCTTTAATGAATTTACTATATTCTATTTTTAATTCCTGATTCCGTTTAAACCTCTTCTCCAGATTATATAATCGCCGTTTTGCTAGACCGTAGGAATCACCTAGGCAATTTGGGGAAGTCGTTAAGGGCAATTTCACACAAAACCGACCATCGATTAATCTTGTGGTATTTTGTAAAAAATGTTTTTCACACAACTGGTCACTTTCGCTTAAAGTCTGTTTATTAGGCAATTCTTCCAATTGCCAGAATTTTTGTAAGGACTTATCTATTTCGTCTGACAAGTTATTTGTTGTCATAGCGGCGTGATTACATTGGACATGACTCACAGTACTTTGCGAATGGATCGGGCCGGATATTAACCATCCGAGTTTAGAGCTACGGAGTTTAGGCACGTTAGGGCCGAGAGATTTCACCTCGTTACCTAAAATGTCCCAAAAAACGTCGGCACCGATCAACATGTCTATGCTCGCCGGTTTATGAAAAGTTGGGTCAGCCAACTGAACATTGTCAGGTATCTTTAGCCTATCTACGTTTATCGCAGATCTCGGCAAGTTGCTTGTTAGCTCGTTTAGCACGAAGCATGACAATAACACACTGAATTGTGTATGAAGTGACTTTATTTGCACGTCACTCTTTTCGACTACCCTATCTGAACAATTATTGCCAATCCCAATGACTTTTAGTGCGTCTATGGGACATGAATTGAGTGATAGTTTTTGCTGTAGTCGTTTCGTTATAAAGGTAGACTGACTACCACAGTCCAACAGCGCACGAACCTTTTGTGTCTCCCTTGTTGCGGGATTCATTAGTTCGATCAACGCGGTGGACAACAAAACTTCATTGCAGTTTTGTTTAGTGAAGTTTACAGCTATTTCGTCCTGATCACATTCAGCGGAGGCGTGGTTTGCCACTGACTGCTCTGCGTCATGTAACAGGGAGTTGTGTTTCTTATTACAAATGCGACAAGGTCCCACACGACATTCGCGCTCAGGGTGCCCTTGTCGTAAACAATTAGAACACAATTTATAAAGCCTTACGTCTTTTAAACGTTCCGTAAGACCTTTGTCTTTGAAAACGGCGCAATCATATATTTTATGATCCTTACCGCAGATAACGCAAATGTAAGACGATTTTTGATTTTCGTAATGTACACTCGCGAATGATTTTGTTTGATTTATTTTTTCTTGTTTGTAGTACTTAGTTTGTATTATTGTTATTTCTATTATTGCTATTTTGATTTTTATTATTTTTGTATATGTTAGTTTGTACAATACCACGTGACGTTTCAGATACATTTTTATTATAGCTATTTGTAGTTTTATTTCGATTAAGTGATTCTAAAACGTCCGCGCGGTCGGTCAGTAATTTAAAGAAATCGCTCAGAGTCGGGTGATCAGTGAAAGTGTTTCTATGTTCCTCTCATTTGGCTAGTGTTTGAGGATCTAATTTCGACGACATCATAAAAATGATGAGTGTATCCCACTTGTCTGTGGGCTGACCTAGACTGCGTAAGGCACGTAAGTTTTTTGTTACGGTATCCACTAAAAACCGAAGAGACCTTTCAGTTTCATTTGCGGCCGGTTGAATACTAAACAAGGCATTTAAATGGTGATTAGTCAACAGCCTTTTGTTATTATAGCGGTCACAAATCAACTTCCAAGCCTCCTCGTACGTATCGGACGATATTTCTAAATTGGAAATAATTCTTCCAGCATCGCCTTCTAAATACGAGACTAAATAATGATATTTTTGTATCGCAGTGATTTTGTATTAACTTTAACTCACTGTGAGGTAGGTAATCTAGGCTACTCAAAAGAAAGAAAGAATGATATTAAGTAATTTACTTCAATATTATACAATAATTTAAACCAAGAAATAATCATAAAAAGTTATTAAAGGCAAACACAAGTTTACAACTCGACCGGCGGAAAAAAGTGCATTCGCCGGGTTGATATCGAATGCCGCCGCTCTGTCGCCAGTTCTGACGTCACGCGTCGTCATCAGCTTCTTTTGCCGAGTTGCCAACACGGCCCTCCTGCAATGTGCATGTCCTCAGGCACCACGCACCTGCTCACCAGATTTTAATGCTCATCATGTCTTGTAGGTAGTAGGTATGGCTTTTCTGAAATCATAGGTAAGTTTTGTAAGTAAGTACCTAAGTAGGTATAACTCTAAATGCTCGGCCAATCATGACTGCTTGCTGAATTTAATTAATCAGTAGGTAAATCAGTTCACTCTGGTGTGATCGACTGTTTCAGTTCAATCTTTTGCAGTGGCTGCACCAGTTCGTAACTATGTCCATAAAATGACTGTATCACTCAGCTCACTTTTATAGACCAAGGTTCGACTGTATTCAGCTCACTCTGCGGATCTATGACTGCGCCAGTTCATACCTAAATCCATAAAATGACTGTATTATTCAGCTCATTTTTATGATCCAAGTTGTGACTGTATTCAGCTCATTGTCCGGGTCTAAGAAGACTGTATCAGTTCGATTTTCTATTTTATGAAGTGACTGTTTACTATTTGTTTGTTCCCAACACACATTCAATTACTTTGTACTACCCACTGTACCTTACCTATAGATATTATAGTAGAGTACCTAGACATAACTCGAATATTTATGATTTATATTTTTAACATTATTATTTTAATAAGTAGGTAAATACCTTTAGTTGCCAACACGTCTTTTGGTCATTTTTAATCAATAGTCCAGTTATCAATCCTTATCCACGGCTTGATATTTTCAGCCGCTGCAACCCCTTCATATGCCTTTTTACTTCTTTCACTGCCTCTCATGTCTTTAACCTGATATCTATCTTTATCAAGACATTTCTCTATTTGGAATGGGCCTTTGAACACGGGTAATAATTTCCTGCTTCGACCGTCATTAGATTGGCTCTGTATTTTAATGAGAACCAAATCTCCTTTACTATACTGCTTGGCTTTACTGCGATTCCGGTCAAACCTTTCTTTTTGAGAATTCGCATTAGTTTGCAAATTCTTACTTACGCATTTTCTCAGTACCGTCATATCCGTAGTATGTTCGTCATCATCGTCAAACTCAGGTCCTAGGCTATCACTATCGGTACGAAGTCTATATCCGAACAATACTTCACTAGGAACAGCTTTAATAGTATGATGATAGGTACTAATTAATCGCCTGTTGAAGAGACGTTAAACAATTATCCCAACAATCTTCTTCTACGCTTGCGCCCATAGCTTTCATCGCCTCCAAGATTGTTTTATTCACCCTTTCAACCTGACCGTTCGATCTAGGCATCCCTGTAGCTATCGTATGCAAACGAATATTTTTGTGGACGCAATATTCTTTAAATACTTTCGATGTAAAGGCTGAACCAGCATCGGTGATAAGTCTCCGTGGATTACCAAATATTTTCGAAATATTATCGAGTTCGCTGACTACGTGACTGCTTTCAGTATTAGGCACCGCTGATACAAATACAAATTTAGTGAATGCGTCTATTGCTACTAATACGTATTTATTGTTGTTCTGTGTCTCCACAAAAGGACCGAGATGATCCAAATGTAGGGTGTGGAAGGGTTGTGCATGTTTTGGTATAGAGTACAACTCACTCTCTTTTGGGCCACCTTTGTTCTTGTAGTAAGCACAGTTTATACAATTTCTTATGTATTTGCTTACAGTATGACGCATTCGTCGGAGACAATATCGCGAGGAAATTCTCTCGACCGTCTTATCGACCGAAAAATGACCAAGATCATCGTGGTTGCATTTAATGATTTGCCATATGCATTGTTTCGGTACTACCCAACGACGGCCCTGTTCAGTTCGCCTGTATACTTTATTTCCTAAAAGCTCATATTTATCGAATATGTCTTGGTGGTTATGACGCTCGCCTGATTCTAATATTACTCTTAAATCTATTAGGTTTTGGTCTTGTAGTTGAACAGAAAGTAACCAATCTGCTTCCGTAACAGACATTATTATCTCAGTTTCTGATTTTTCTCCCGACTGTATTGGGTTTCTGCTTAGTGCATCAACGTGCTGCATTCGGGTACCCTCCCTATGAACTATTTCAAACGAGAACTCTTGCGTTGAAAGAACCCATCTCGATATTCGCGGTATGATGTCTTTTTTCGTCAAAGCATAACGAACTGCATTACAGTCGGTGACTATACGAAATTGAGTACCTAGTAGATAATGTCTAAACTTTGTCAGCGACTGGACGATTGCTAGCAATTCGAGTTCGAAAGAATGGTACTTCTTTTCATCTTCTGTGGTCTGACGACTATAATAATGAACAGGCCTTTCACCTTCTTTCGTAGCCTGCATCAATATTCCGGCTATTCCATCCCTACTCGCGTCTGTATAAAGTATGCATTCTTTAGATGGATCGAACAATGTCAAAACACTATCCGATGTTAACGAGTCTTTTAACGTCACGAAAGCGAGGTCGTGATCTGAGGTCCATCTCCAAGGGCTGTCCTTTCTCAGTAGTTTAGTGAGTGGACTCGATAGCAAGGCGCAGTTTTGAATGAACTTACGGAAATAGCTTATAAGGCCTAAAAATTGTCGGAGCTGGTGTACAGATTTGGGCACTGGGAAGTTTTTGACTGCATCTACTTTACTCTCAGTGGGTTTCAAGCCTTCAGAATTTATTCTATAGCCTAAAAACTCAATATCCGTTTTTAAAAAATGACACTTCTTTAAGTTAAGCGTGAGGCCGTTGCTTTTAAATATTTGAAGAACCTTTTCTAACAATTTTAAATTTTCTTCTACTGTTTCGCTAACAATCAGAATATCGTCAAGATACAACATTATTTTATCAAATCGTAGATTCCCTATGACCTGATTCATCATCTGCTGGAAGCATGATGGGCCATTGACCAATCCAAATGGAAGCCTTAAAAACTCGTAATGGCCGTCTTCAGTAATGAATGCTGTCTTATGAACAGAGTCATCAGACATTTTTATTTGATAGTAACCACTTTTTAAATCGAGACTCGTAAAGTATTTACAACCTTGAAGCCTGTCTACTAGATCTTCGATGCGTGGCATCGGAAACTTGTCCTTTATCGTGAGTTTATTCAGTGCACGATAATCTATGCACAACCTCTTTTCTCCATTCTTTTTACTAACAAGGAGAGCCGGACTAGCATAGGCAGATTTGCTTTCTTGAACTATGCCGTTCTCCAAAAGCTCGCTTACCATGTCCCTTACTATTTTCCTATCAGAGTTAGCTGTCCTGTATGGTCTAAATTGAACTGGCTTATTGTCACTTAAATTGATGACCATCTCATGACCAGTAACCTTTCCCAATTGTTTGATGTTGGCTGCAATGCATTGTTGATACTGAGAAAATAGTGCAGACAACTCACTATGATGGGAATCCGTATCCAAGCTTACATTTGATTCTCCTACAACGTTACAAAAATCCTCACTACCTTTTATAGATTTGAAAGTGAGGGATTCACCAATTCTAGTATACATCAATACAAAACGTTCAGTTACGTTACGTCCAATTAAAACTTCACATCCCGAGAGCTCTTCTAAAATATACATATCAACGTCATCAATAACAACCGTGTCTATTTTAACCTGCACTTGCGGGGCTTTTTGACGGGAATTCAAGATGGCATGTTGTCGTTTTTGTTTTATTTTCCGAAATTTGTGTTTTGGCGAATGTTAATATGTAATAATGGTGGATTATTAACTGTTAAGTGTTCGTGAACGTACATAAGTGTAGGCAAATGAAACAAAACTGTATATCATTGCATTTCGAGTTCTCTCAAGAAGTCCATGTAAAAAGCTGCAGTAAAGAACCCACATCTTTACTGACGCTGACTATGACTTTGACTTGACCTTGACTAAACTGACTAAAAATTTAAACACATGGTAGTGGCTAAATGCGTGGCACAAGCCGTGCGAAAGCCAAATATAAGAAGTGAAGTGAAGTGAAGTGAACCTGCACTTGCACCTTCTCTTTAACTGTTTTCAAACTATCTTTGGAAAACCCTTGCAAAATGACAGGGGCTTCTAACAAGATTTTCTGAAGTTGCATTTCAATCGATAGACGAGAGGTCATTATGGAACAGCTACTACCCGTATCTATAAAAGCATTATTCGGTAAATCATTAATGTAAACTGTCTTGCAAAATTTGTCTTTTGAATTAACTGATTTGACACACTTTGTTTCCTGTTTATCCTCATTTTTATCAAGTTTATCTAATTTAGAATTTTTTTTGTGAAAACATGTAGCTTCCGTATGTCCTCTCTTGCCGCAAAACTCGCATTTTACCGAACAGTGTACCCTTCTATGATTACCACCACAGTTAAAACACTCGATAGGTTTACGTCCCTGACCCGCATTGTTCACATTCGATGAAGAAACTACTGGCGTTGTTGTAGTAAAAACTGATGTTTGTGGCCCTGGGCTACGAACCGATGGATTGATTTTTGGGGTAATGTCACGAAAATTGCTAATCGGAGGCCTACTTGTTTTCGGTTTGAAAACCCGTCCATGCAAAAACCTGGCTAAGTTTTCGCAGGATATAGAGCTACTAGCTTCTACAGACGCTGTGATGTTGCTATCACCTATGTTCCCCAAAATTATTGAGACTATGTCCTGCTCTGTAAAGTTTAAAGACAATGCGTCTAATTTTGCCTTTTGTTCAAAGTAAAAATCATACAGCGACTGATTTTCTGTTGGCTTTCGATCAATGATTTCCCTAATTAAATCAAACATGTTACGTTTTACAGTAAATGTAGATGAAATTTTATTTTTCCAATCTACCCACAACCAAGATGTCCAAGCATGTTCGCTACGCAATAGCGAATCGTACCAAATTTTTGCAGAGCCTTTTAACTTGTTTAACGCCTGGTAACGAATCATACTATCGGACCATGAAAAGGTAGCTGCGTAGGATTCTATGACCTTTAACCATGCAGTAACGTTGTCCTTAAGAGGATCAAAATCGGGTATCATATTATTTAGAGTAATATTATTGTTTGTACTCACGGTTCCAACATCTTTTGTATGGGATACCTTTACTCTCTTGGCCCGGGGTTGCATTGGTGGCGTTCGCGATCCACTGCTACTGCTACTTGTGCTGGTACTGCTGCTGCTCGAAGAAGATCGAGCCCGCTTTTTTTTTATAATTGCGTTTACTCTTGCGCTTGCCTTTGTTTCCCATTATTATTTAATTAAACACAAACGTGAAATTCGATCCCTTCTGATATTAACTTTAACTCACTGTGAGGTAGGTAATCTAGGCTACTCAAAAGAAAGAAAGAATGATATTAAGTAATTTACTTCAATATTATACAATAATTTAAACCAAGAAATAATCATAAAAAGTTATTAAAGGCAAACACAAGTTTACAACTCGACCGGCGGAAAAAAGTGCATTCGCCGGGTTGATATCGAATGCCGCCGCTCTGTCGCCAGTTCTGACGTCACGCGTCGTCATCAGCTTCTTTTGCCGAGTTGCCAACATTTGTCATTGTCATGAATTAGAGTTTTATATGTATCGTGAAATTCAAGCCAGCGGAAATAGGAACCATCAAATTTAGCAATATTTATTTGAGGCAATTTAACACCAATCTCTTTGCGATCGTGAGAACACTGAGGAACTAAAATAGATTCCCGTCTTTGTTCATTTTCTGATTTTAAATATTTATCAATAGTATTTTTAGCTGCAGCAATATTGTGAATAAACTCATGCTCAATGCTCTCGCGTTCTTCTAACTCTGATTTTAAGTTTTTATGATTTAAGACCTCAATCTCTTCTTGCAAGTTGTCAAAACGTACCGACAATGTCTCAATCTTTTGGAGTTTCAACTGTAATTCAGTTAATTCAATAGCGGTAAACTGAGTTTTTTGTATTTGAGTTATTAGGTAGGCTTTTTGACGGGAATTCAAGATGGCATGTTGTCTTTTTTGTTTTATTTTCCGAAATTTGTGTTTTGGCGAATGTTAATGTGTAATAATGGTGGATTATTAACTGTTAAGTGTTCGTGAACGTACATAAGTGTAGGCAAATGAAACAAAACTGTATAGCATTGCATTTCGAGTTCTCTCAAAAAGTCCGTGTAAAGCTGCAGTAAAGAACCCACATCTTTACTGACGCTGACTATGACTTTGACTCGACCTTGACTAACGAAACTAAAATATATTATACACATGGTAGTGGCTAAATGCGTGGCAAAAGCCGGCGAAGCCAAAATAAAGAAGAAGAAGAAGAAGAGTTATTAAGTAGTTCCTAAACCTTGTAATTTGACCTTTTACAGAACTACGCTTTCTAAATAACTCCTCCAAAACTGGGGCACTATCGTCACCTTTCGACATCATTTAGGAAGTTAATTTAAATAATATTAAGAAAATTCTTATTCTCACGCTCCTTGCAATCTCGACGATCCGCACAGCACCACTCACGCGGCGCAATTCGCCGGCCGGCAAACAATAGATGACGTATCACCTAGCTCAAACCGCTCAGCTGATTTTAAACCTGTAACGCGCCGACAAGTCACGTTAATAAAGTGAATTTATAACAAGGAACGAGGTTTAGAGTTAATTTAATTGATATTTACGATGTGAAATACAATGGCCTACGTGACGTGACGACCACGTTGCAACGTATTCACTTTAAAATTATTGATTTATATAACGTAATTAACTGTATTTCTTTAATATATTGACACTGATTTTAATTAACTTGTTTATTATTTTGTTTAGCACAAGTTGGACAATTTAGATAGGAAATTAATAATGAATTAAAGGTTAGGAAGAACAAAGGAAAGGGCACTTATCTTTTCTCAGACTCCAGCTGCAGGCGTGAATCTTTAGCTGATCCACTGACCAATAACTTCACCGGTAATCTTGATAAATTGAACTCCTTGAATTTCGTTCTGGTTCGAAAAAATCTTCAAAGTCCAAAGTCCTTCACCAACCACGGGGAATCTCAAAGTTTCTTGATTTTCTGTTTTTATATTCCCCTCATGGGCCACCAATTTTTTTTTTTTTTTTAATAAAAATCTTTATTAGGAACAGATACAGTGGTACAACTTCATGAAAGTCGATGATATCTGCAGAAGTTAAAAAACTGTGTCGCAGACATCAACGCCCTCCTCCGATGTAAAAAACAGAGTTCCATATGTGAGTAGGTGCAAAAAACATATTAAGAAGATCAAACTAAAAAATCTAACAAAATTACAAAAATATTAGGTACTAAGAAAATATAATAATTTATGTTCAGGTTTAGAACATAAGGGAGACTAATTCTTTAGACAAATTAAACTCCAGCGTTAGATAATTCCTTTTAATTTAATATTTGTGTGTATGACACGTCCATGCAATACAGAGGGAACAACGAGAGAGAGATTTGACAACTAATCAATAAAATGGATGACAAACGCCTGATTAAATCAATATATCAAAATTGTAAAGGTGTGCTATTGCTATTACGAAAGCATAAGGCTTGGACTTGATGCTTGAACATGAATGAGTACCTATTTGATTTGGCTTGGTGTCTATAGCCTCCTGTAATATAAGCATACCGTCGGTATCTAAGTTGCGAGACGTATGTACTGTTTTAAAACTCTCATCGTCGCGTCCTTCAGATGCGGATGCTGTAGTACTACCCAAAGATGGGTTTGAGTAAGGTGACCGCGGTCTATTATGGATTACAGATGTGTTGCTTTTCTCTGAACCTGAAGAAATCAATATTGGAGATGGCGTTCGCTCGCGTGGTGTAGAAGCGCGAGATATGTTCCGATCTTTTTTGTCTACATTCACTTTCATTGACACGTCATCATCTTCACTTAAAACATTTAGTTTGATTCGCGATAAAGCATCAGCATTTAAATTTTGTTTACCCTGTTTGTGTTGAATGTCATAATCAAATTCCGATAGTTTCAATTTCCATCGCGTTAGTTTACTGTTAGGTTCTGTAATTGATTTAATCCAAGTAAGTGGTCTATGGTCAGTGTAAATAACGAATTTTTTTCCATATAAGTATGGTCGAAAATGCTTAGTAGCCCAGACTATGGCTAATAACTCTTTTTCTATCGTACTGTATCGAGTTTCGGCGTCGTTCAAAGTACGACTTGCGTATGCTATTGGTTTATCGCTACCAATTGATCCCTGTGAGAGCACAGCGCCTATGGCATAGTTGGACGCATCCGTCGTAAGGACGAATGGTTTAGAGTAATCGGGAAATTGCAAAAGTGGTGCGTTAGTTAAAAGCTCTTTACACTTTTCAAACGCATCAATGTACTCTTTTTTTGTCGGGTCAATTTTATTTTTCTTTTTCAAACACGAAGTTAGAGGTTGTGTTAGTTTAGCGAAGTCTTTAATAAATTTCCGGTAATACCCTACCAAACCTAGAAAACTCTTGATTTCGGTGGATGTTCGCGGTATAGGGAAATTTAAAACTGCTTTTATCTTATCATTATTAGGCATAAGGCCGTCTTTAGAGACAGTGTGTCCAAGATAAAGGACTTCCTTTCGCAGGAACTCGCACTTATCGAGTGTTACCTTAAGATTCGTTTTCCTAAGTCGATCAAATATCTTACGAAGTTTCTCAACGTGTTCCTCCAGACTTGATGAGAATACTATGATGTCGTCAAGATATACCAAACAGTGGATACCCTGAAGACCTCGGAGGACATTATCCATGGCTCTTTGAAAAGTTGCCGGGGCTGTTTTCAGACCAAATGGCATCCTTTTAAACTCATAATGACCTGATTGTGTTGTAAACCCAGTTTTAGCTCTATCCGCCTCATTTACTTCGATTTGGTGGTACCCGCTAGCAAGATCTATGGTGCTAAAATATTGAGACTTGCCTATTTTATCAAAGAGATCGGTTATATTAGGCAACGGGTATTTGTCATCAACTGTAATTTCGTTTAGACGTCGATAGTCGATTACCATTCTAAATTTCTTTTCTCCCGATGCATCTGTCTTTTTAGGTACCAGATGGACCGGAGCACTCCACGGTGAGTGAGAATCTATGATTACGTTATCTGCCAAAAGTTTATCTACTTGTTTTTGTATTTCCTGATTTATAACAGGCGGGTGTCTATAAGGTCGGATGTAAATCGGGTCTTCATTTGTTGTTCTGATGTTATGTTTCACTTGATTAGTGAAGGACAAAGGTATTTGGTCACAATAAAATATGTCACGATAATCATGACATAGTCCGTAAACTGCATCACGCTCTTCCTCATTCATATGATCTAATCGCAATTTGTTTAAATTTTGTTTCAGTAACTCATCATCATTCATGCAATCACCAGTTACAAAATTCACCTTACATTCTGAGTTATCAAATTTCGTAACTTCAAATGGTTCCTTGAACGTGATAATGATTTTATCGTTAGATACATTCTGTATAATTGTTTCGGCAAAATAGTTTTTACACGTTACAAGAGCGGTAGGCATACGAACGCCTTTCTCGAACTGTAAATACTCTAATATTGCTTCGCCTTGTTGTAAATTAGTTGGAATCCTAACTCTTGTTTCAGATCGTGGCGGTACATCAATCTCGTACGGCGGGTGGTAAATGATTGGAATCGTCGCATTGTGTGTCAGTAGTAGTTGATTACGCATGTCAATATTAGCTCCTAATTTCGCTAGAAGGTCGGATCCTATCAAGCCATCGTATAATCTATCAACATCATAAACGAAAAATTTATGAGGGAGTGTACTTTTAAAAGTCTTGAGCAATGGTATGTATATTATTTCATCATGTATGCTTTTAGCATGTGTGCTTATTACAGTGAACGGTTCGATGTACTTGAACTCACTAAAAAACTCGTTAGCTATTGCGGGACTTATAAAAGATCTACTACTTCCAGTGTCAATGAGAAACTTTGCGTTTATTTCAGGAATTACCACGTGAGGTAATTTTAAAATACTTTCGCAGTAATTCAAACTTATAACTTCTCCACATCTTTCGAGGCTGATTTCTGAGAATCCTGCGTTTCAGTTTCCGCACAGATGTTTTCCGGATTCGGGTATTTTTCCATGTACTGACACTCGTTAGACTGTACGTTATCGTTGTATGAACTATTTTCGTAGTCATAATCGTCGTAGTTGTAGTCGTCATACACCTGATTAGAGGTTTCGTCTGTATAGTAAAGATCGTTCATAGTCATGTTTTGTCTTATCGGGGCTGTTACCATGGTAATGTCAGAATCTTGCAACCTAGGTTCTTGCACCTGGCGTTGGCTGCCGAATTTATGATGATTGTTTGTTTGAGGTTGATTTTGAATACCGAACTTATGACCTTGCTGTTGAGGTATACCGAACCTGTAACCGCTGTGTTGGAATGGTGCGCGTTGTGTGAATGCCTGACCAAAGGTACGTTGGGGCTGGTTTTGACCTAACCCAAATCTATAACCTTGCGTGGGTGGCGCGAATCGCATTTGTTGAACAAAGTTTGGACGGAACCCACTTTGATTGTGTTGCGGAACCCCAAATCTAAAGTTATTTGGTTGTCTGAAACCGTTATTTGGCGCTGAATTAAATGCTGGTTTAAAACCTTGGGTTACTTACTGGATTGGATTTCATTGTGTTTTGAGAATATAATTGCGATGACGTTTGTTTCAAAAGTTAATTTTTGAATCATATTGAAATTTAAAGTTTACCTCTTCAGTCACAAATATGCTTAAAGCATCTTCCAGAGTAGAGCAACCTTTTAGACGCATAGCTGGGCATTAACTCGTTAATCCGTTAATCGTTAATTAACGAAGTTAACATTTTGATTAACGGATTAACTTTTAAGTTAACTTTCAAAAATGTTAACGGACACGTTAACTTCCGTTAATATGCGAGAAGTCCGTTAATCGTTAATCCAATGCCTAATAGTTACGCACGGCACCGACAAGTGCCGGGCGGCGCGTGGCAGTGAGTGAAACAAAAACTAAACTAGATATATTTTGCCAGCGCGTGCGAGTGAGAAAGAAAATCTGCGAAGAGATTTTGTTTCGTTTGATCATTTCATTACTTAGCGCCGGTGCTTAGTGTCTAGTGTTTTGTTCGTTTGTTTGTTGTTATTATAAATTACTGTCAGTGATCATTTTGCGTGTTGATAATTGATAAAGAAGAGTGCAGTGTAATTTAGTTAGATAGAAAAAGTGTACTGTGCAGTGTAGTAATTATAATAAATATTAGTAGCAGCTTTTTGTTTTGGCTAAACAATAGCTCGTGATATTATCTACATCCTTTGTCAGTACAGTACCTAATCATCAGTCAAACCAGAGAGATG
Organism: Xanthorhoe designata; assembly: GCA_963582015.1. NCBI lineage: Eukaryota > Metazoa > Arthropoda > Insecta > Lepidoptera > Geometridae > Xanthorhoe > Xanthorhoe designata. The sequence continues at coordinate 8,373,113 of OY757032.1, forward strand.
AAGCTAAAAATGTTATTCAACTATTTTTTAGACAGAGCATTAGCCTCGAGTGGGGTACCCGCCGATGTGCCCGGCGCCGGCGCAGCCTTATCGTTTTCGATTTTTTTTATTATTTTTAGTCTGTAGGTAATTGTTTTTTCATCTATTTCCTTCCGGTATTCCCGGCTGCTTTGATTGGTGAAGAATGTAGAGATGCTAATTTGATTGATAGTTTCAATTCAAAGTCAAACCGACATTTTATTTCTATAGTTTATATTTTATTATAGTGTTAAACCACACTTAGGTTTCGGTTCTTTAACCGAAATATCATCTTACTGATAGTTTCGTCTTCGGCGTCAAGGGTTTCGTGTTCGAGTGGTAAGGCAGCCCGGCTTAAGGGTGATCGCTTGTATCTCGCGGGTTTGAATCCCGTCGAAACCGTAAAACTTTTAGTAAGATTTTTCATTTGTAATTCTTTCAAATTTTTATAGATTTGTAATCTATAAAAATTTGTTTGTTTTCCGAATTTAGTGTGCCAGTTGATCGAGAAAAATATTATTTTTTCACGAAATATTACTAACCGGTGAGTTTCTAATACTTAAGGCTCAACTCACAACGTAACGGAATAAAGATGCAATTTTACACCATATTAACGGATTAACGATTAACGTTAACTTGCGTTAATTCTTCCGAAATGTAACGCTTTAACGTTTAACGAAGCTAACTTTTTTTGTAACGGATTAACGATTAACGAAGTTAACCATTTGATTAACGGTGCCCAGCTATGTTTAGACGCACAATTCGTAACATGTCTTCAGGTAAATTATACAAAAAAACATTAAGCGCGTTGTTGTTGTAAACGATCATTTTAGCTGCCTTGATTCCTTCATCGGTAAGTCTATTCACTTTCGCATACAAAGAACTCCTAACATTCTGAATTCTATGACAAAACTGTAGGTATGTACGTTTCGTTATGTTTTAACTTCAAAGTATCAAGTTGAATAGCGATGCATTCCTCCGATCGAGGGTCGCCGAAATGCTGTGTAAGAAGTTCTTTTAACCCTTCATATGTCGTAAATCGTAATATTCGGGTGATCACTCAATAGAGCAGCGGCTCTACCTGTTAATCGGCTTGATATGGCATGAAATAAATAAGTATTTTGTGCCGCATTTCCTATGATCTTACTACCACTAACTACATACTCACACTTAGATATGAATAAATTTAATAAATTCTCTTCTCCGTCATATTTAGGAATGAGCGATAATGTTTCTTTAGGAATGGCTTTGAATTCCATTTTTAAATTATACTTAATTATTCACTTAATTAATTGAATTACCGATTTAGTGTAAAACAAATTAAACCTAACTAAAACTATACAAATTAATTAACGCTTACTATCTGTAAATGTGGTACAAATTAGCTTGCCAAATCACGTGCAAACAAAATCAGATAAACGTAATTAATAGGTTCGACAATGTAAGTTCGAAAAATGTTGGAAAAGACACAGGAATATGAAAAACAGGAAGTGAAAAGGTTTACTCACAAGCTGCTCGATCCCATGTCCTCCAGGTGATTCTGTCACTTATTATCACTGATTTCTCACGCTTTTCCAGAGACGAGGAGTCTTATTTATTTGGTTCGATATTTTCCACATCCGCTAATTAGTCGGTTTCGTACGAATTTCTATGTTCGTGATACTGATGTGAGAGTTTCACGACCGTAGATTTCCGGGAAATCGTGGAAAATCCTACCGGCTGCGCCAGACTTGTTCGGGGAAAGCGTAGAGAGGTTTTTAAAAACTGATACAAAAATAATTGAAGTTGAATTATTTAATGTAAAGTTAAAGGTGTTTATCAATCAGTGGCTTGAAACAGAATGACTAAAATCTAGAGTGAAGCTCTGAGAGCGACAGCGCTACATCAGCAAAAATCACATGTCTGAATAACAGGATGCGCGTGGGCGATTACTGAGAACCAAGCCTTAGAATGCATGGTCAGCTGTAAAGACTGTGTGAGTGGTCGATGTAGGCAACGTAACTACATAGTAAACACCCAGACACGAAACAAATATTTGCAGATCATGCAAACATTTGTCCCGCGGCGGGGATCGAACCCGCAACCTCTGCGTCTCAGGCGGGCTTTCGCCCACTGCGCCATAGAGGTCGTCGTAATGTAGTCACCGTAGGTGACATCATCTAGCTTTGATGATAAAAGGTGAACGATAAGTGGTCCCCATATGGGGATATCTATTCCCATGTTTTCCAGCGCATTTAGACACTCTTTCGTGGTGTCATGCAGCTTCATCAAGTTAGATGAGTTTGGTATAACGATCGTTGATTGATTGAGAAGCGTATCTATGTATGAGGTAAATAGAAGTCGCTTATTGTCAAAGCGATGCTGTATGATATCCAGGCATGCGTCATAGTTCTCGAAACTAACTGGAAGGTGTTTTATCAATCGCTCCGCTTCTCCTTTCAACTTCGATTTGAGAAATTTCATCTTCTGAGTTTTATTCAATGTTGGATTGTTGTGAATCATCCTCAAAGAATAAGTCTCTAAAAGGTATCCAATTATTGTAGGCTCCGTTAAACTCTAGTAACTCCACCTTTGGGGTTGTTTTTTCATAGTGAGATGTCTCAAAGATTTTTCTGTTTAGATTTTCCTTGAGTTCATCGTAAATGTGCTCCCAATAGTCATCCCAGTAGTCATACTTTTCGTCATACTCTTTATCGCTTCCTTGTAACAAGTAGCTGAGTTCCCAATGGATCTTGTCAACTGGTGCCCATTTGGCTTGGATAGTGCTTAAGTGATCTTGTAGTTGCCACTTTTCTTTTGTATCATATGGATTTATTTTAGAAACAGCTCGTTCAAAAGCGTTAAAGTTGAACATTTGATTACGAAATAGCACTGACATTTGCTTGTCCGTGTCTTCAGCTGTAGGTTGGTAACCTTTAGATGTGCCAAATTTCAGTGTTCCGTAAACATCTGGCACTTTCTGCTTCGGTACTTCCGAGGCTCCAGGCGTAGCCTTTAATAACTCGTTTTGTAATCGAGTCATAGATTCCATTGTTTCGTCGAACATGGTTTTAGTTATTTCGTAAATGTTCTCTTTGTAGTAGTCATGGTCGCTCTTGGCTAACTCATACTTCTTCAGGATCTCGTGATTCGAAAGAAACGCTGGTGTACAGCGTGAAAAGAAGAGGGGAAAGGATGGAGCCTTGGGGGACTCCGGCGCGAATCGAGTGAGGGGGGGACAGTGCACCTTCTACTCGGTAGCGAAAGCTCCGATTGAGGAGAAAGTCTCGTAGGATGTGCACGAGTCTGTCTGGCACACCAAGAATGGAGAGCTTGTAGATCAAGCCGTTGTGCCAGACTTTATCGAATGCTTTCGCCACGTCGAGGAAGACGGCGCACGTGTTTGCGGGGTAAGGACCCGTGAATTTGGAGAGCACGTGTTCCGTGAGACGAAGGACTTGCTGAGGGCACGAGTGTCTGGCACGGAATCCAAACTGTTCGTCGGGTAGGATTTTGAGTTCGTTGACTATAGGCCAGAGACGATTCAGAAGGAGTCGCTCATAGATTTTGCCTATGCAACAGAGAAGACTAATGGGGCGGTAACTAGAAGGATCTGATTTTTCCTTACCCGGTTTAGGAATGCCAATGACGGTGGCTTGTTTCCAGGCGTCTGGAAAGGAGCAATTCTCCATAGCCGCATTGAAGATGCTGACCAGGAGATATATAAGGGCTACTGGGAAATTTTTAAGCACCCTGTTACTGATACCGTCAGCTCCAGGGGCCTTCCGCGGGTGTAGGCGCTTGATTACCATCTGGACCTCCATAGCTCTAATGGGAGTTAGAGGGGGTGCGGAGGGGGGGAGAGAGGACAACCTTTCGACTTCGCGGTCCACCGTATCGAGGTGGTCAGGGTCTATTGGGGCGAGACTAGGTGAACATTGTGACTCGAGGCTTTCAGCTAAGCATTCGGCCTTTTCATCGTCATCGAACGCGCGACTGTTGTCAGAACGGGTCAGGGGAGGCATGACGGAGTAGGTGTCCCCTTTCGTCCTTTGAGCCAAGTTCCAGTAAGCCTGGTGGCCTGGCTTGATCTCAGTCACGGTCTCTATGTTGACGAATGCGGGTCCTAACTAGGCGCTCGAAGGCGCGAAGCCTACGAAGGTTTTGCTCTGTCGGCCAAGAGCTATAGTGACGGGTTGCTGCGTGCTTCTCCGTGATCAATCGTCTCACGTCATCTGGCAGGACTTCGCGGCGGTCGGTGACCACCACTGGGACCTGCTTAGATGCTCCGCTGATAGCGGCAGTGACATGATTGGTCAGGGAGTCGACCGCAACAGTGACGTCATCGGGGGACTTAATGTCTTCGGGGATCCTCTCTAAATCCGGTGAGTGAATGTTCTCGAGGGCTTTCCCGAGCTTGTGCCATATCACTACCAATAACATGGATAAAGAAAACCGCGTGCTGCTTGCAGCACGCGCACCACGCAAACTAGTTATTATTATAATATATAAACCTAAACTACCACTCATTCACTGACTCACTCATTGACTCACTCATTGACACAATTGTTCTCCATGATGGTGGATGGGGAGGTGGGTATATTTTGATGGATTCGTATAGAGGTAGGTCTGGTGAGTTGGGGAAAAATCCCAAACCCCCCCTTTTTGCCCCCCTTCCCCCCCCTTTTGAGGATCCCCCTTGGGACAAATTGTATGGGGTTTGGACTTGGAAACTTGAGGGTAATATTTTTTTTTCTTAAATTTTTTTTTTCTGAAATTTTATAAGGGTCTCTCTACTTGTCAAAAATAGGAAAAAAATACCGCGAGCTGCTTGCAGCTCGCGCACCACGCAAACATCAAACAGGTCGGAGGTCCTGAGTGGAGCGAACCTACGAGACCTGAGTGGAGCGGAGGGGGGAGGTGGCGAGCGAAGCGAGCCGCCGACCTCCGTAGCGTAACGAAGGTCGAGTGGGTGAAGCGTAACTCAGGGCCGACGACTTGGTTAATTTTTTTTCGTTTTTTTTTTTCTTAATGGTTTAGGGCTCCTAAAGGGTTTTCATACTGATTTAGGGCTTCCCATAGCGGTTTATTAAATATTTTATATCTCCTATGGATTCTCAAAATTTTAGAAGGGTATTACCATCTGTCAGAAACATGGAAAAAGAAAACCGCGTGCTGCTTGCAGCACGCGCACCACGCAAACTAGTTATTATTATAATATATAAACCTAAACTACCACTCATTCACTGACTCACTCATTGACTCACTCATTGACACAATTGTTCTCCATGATGGTGGATGGGGAGGTGGGTATATTTTGATGGATTCGTATAGAGGTAGGTCTGGTGAGTTGGGGAAAAATCCCAAACCCCCCCTTTTTGCCCCCCTTCCCCCCCCTTTTGAGGATCCCCCTTGGGACAAATTGTATGGGGTTACGACTTGGAAACTTGAGGGTAATATTTTTTTTTCATAATTTTTTTTTTTTTTTTTTTTTTTTTTATAATTTTTTTTTTTTTCATAAATTTTTTTTTTCAAAATTTTTTTTTTTCAAAATTTTTTAAGACTTGTCAAAAATAGGAAAAAAATACCGCGAGCTGCTTGCAGCTCGCGCACCACGCAAACATCAAACAGGTCGGAGGTCCTGAGTGGAGCGAACCTACGAGACCTGAGTGGAGCGGAGGAGGGAGGTGGCGAGCGAAGCGAGCCACCGACCCCCGTAGCGTAACGAAGGTCGAGTGGGTGAGCGTAACTCAGGGCCGACGACTTGGTGAATTTTTTTCTTTTTTTTTTTCTTAATGGTTTAGGGCTCCTAAAGGGTTTTCATACTGATTTAGGGCTTCCCATAGCGGTTTATTAAATATTTTATATCTCCAATATATTCTCAAAATTTTAAAAGGGTAAACCTACCTGTCAAACACATGGATAAAGAAAACCGCGAGCTGCTCGCAGCTCGCGCACCACGCAAACTAGTTATAATATATAAACTTAAACTACCACTGACTGACTCATTCACTCACTCATTGACATAATTGTTCTCCATGATGGTGGATGGGGAGGTGGGTATATTTTGATGGATTCGTATAGGGGTAGGTCTGGTGAGTTGGGGAAAAATCCCAAACCCCCCCTTTTTGCCCCCCTTCCCCCCCCCTTTTTTTGGATCTTGGAAACTAAGAGACTTGGAACAAATTTTTTTACGGAATCGGATAGAGGAGGCTCGGGGAAGTAAAAATTTTTTTTCAGTGTTGCCCCCTTTGCCCCCCCTCTCCCCCCCTTTTGCGGATCTCGACAGCCTTAAGACTTGGAACAAATTTTTTTTCAGATTTGTATTAAGGGGAACTTAGTTAGACAAAATATTTTTTCAAAACTCCCCCCCCCCCTCCCCAACCTCCCCTAAAATTGAAAGAGCTGTAACTTCACAACGGTTAGAGATATCCATTAGGTGTTTGGACTAATATTATAGTAGGTAGGCGTCGGAGGTCCTGAGTGGAGCGAACCTACGAGACCTGAGTGGAGCGGAGGGGGGAGGTGGCGAGCGAAGCGAGCCGCCGACCCCCGTAGCGTAACGAAGGTCGAGTGGGTGAGCGTAACTCAGGGCCGACGACTTGGAAAATTGAGGGTAATATTTTTTTTTTATTTCTTTTTTTTTTTTTCAAAATTTTTTTTTTTCAAATTTTTTTTTTTTTTTTTAATTTTTTTTTTTTCTTAATTTTTTTTTTCAAAATTTTTTTTTTTCTAAATTTTTTAAGGGTCTCTTACTTGTCAAAAATAGGAAAAAAATACCGCGAGCTGCTTGCAGCTCGCGCACCACGCAAACATCAAACAGGTCGGAGGTCCTGAGTGGAGCGAACCTACGAGACCTGAGTGGAGCGGAGGGGGGAGGTGGCGAGCGAAGCGAGCCGCCGACCTCCGTAGCGTAACGAAGGTCGAGTGGGTGAAGCGTAACTCAGGGCCGACGACATGGGATTTTTTTTTCTTTTTTTTTTTTCTTAATGCTTTAGGGCTCCTAAAGGGTTTTCATACTGATTTAGGGCTTCCCATTGCGGTTTATTACATATTTTATATCTCCTATGGATTCTCAAAATTTTATAAGGGTCTCTACCTGTCAGAAACATGGAAAAAGAAAACCGCGTGCTGCTTGCAGCACGCGCACCACGCAAACTAGTTATAATATATAAACTTAAACTACCACTCACTGACTCATTGACTCACTCATTGACATAATTGATCTCCATGATGGTGGATGGGGAGGTGGGTATATTTTGATGGATTCGTATAGGGGTAGGTCTGGTGAGTTGGGGAAAAATCCCAAACCCCCCCTTTTTGCCCCCCTTCCCCCCCTTTTGCCCCTTTTTCGAATGTTAAGAGACTTGGAACAAATTCTCAGGGGCGACTTGAAAACTTGAGGGTAATTTTTTTTTTATAAATTTTTTTTTTCTCTTTTTTTTTTTTTTTATTTTTTTTTTTTTAATAAATTTTTTTTTTATAAATTTTTTTTTTCTTAAATTTTTTTTTCTTAATTTTTTTTTTTTTTTTTTTTTTAATAATTTTTTTTTTCTTAAATTTTTTTTTTCTGAATTTTTTTTTTTTAATTTTTTTTTTCTTAAATTTTTTTTTAGTAATTTTTTTTTTCAAAACTTTATAAGGGTCTCTACCTGTCAAAAATAGAAAAAAAATACCGCGAGCTGCTTGCAGCTCGCGCACCACGCAAACATCAAACTAGAATTTTTTTCTTTTTTTTTTTTCTTAATGCTTTAGGGCTCCTAAAGGGTTTTCATACTGATTTAGGGCTTCCCATAGCGGTTTATTAAATATTTTACATCTCCTATGGATTCTCAAAATTTTAAAAGGGTAAACCTACCTGTCAAACACATGGATAAAGAAAACCGCGAGCTGCTCGCAGCTCGCGCACCACGCAAACTAGTTATAATATATAAACTTAGACTACCACTGACTGACTCACTCACTCATTGACATCATTGTTCTCCCTGATGGTGGATGGGGAGGTGGGTATATTTTGACAGATTCATAAACAAGTAACTCGGGTGAGTTGGGGAAAAATCCCAAACCCCCCCTTTTTGCCCCCCCTCCCCCCCCCCTATTGAGGATCTCGGAAACTAGGAGACCCGTAATTTTTGTTTTTTGCGGAATCGGATAGAGGAGGCTCGGGAAAGTAAAAATTTTTTTTCAGTGTTGCCCCCTTTGCCCCCCCTCACCCCCCCTTTTGCGGATCTCGGAAGCCTTAAGACTTGGAACAATTTTTTTTTCAGATTTGTATTAAGGGGAACTTGGTTAGACAAAATATTTTTTCAAAACTCACCCCCCCCCTCCCCAACCTCCCCTAAAATTGAAAGGGCTGTAACTTCACAACGGTTAGAGATATCCATTAGGTGTTTGGACAAATATTATAGTAGGTAGGCGTCGGAGGTCCTGAGTGAAGCGAACCTACGAGACCTGAGTGGAGCGGAGGGGGGAGGTGGCGAGCGAAGCGAGCCACCGACCCCCGTAGCGTAACGAAGGTCGAGTGGGTGAGCGTAACTCAGGGCCGACGACTTGGAAACTTGAGGGTAATATTTTTTTTTATAATTTTTTTTTTTCTTAATTTTTTTTTTTTTTTTTTTTTTTTTCCAAAATTTTTTTTTTCTTAATTTTTTTTTTCTTAAAATTTTTTTTTTTTCAAAATTTTTTTAGGGTCTCTACTTGTCAAAAATAGGAAAAAAATACCGCGAGCTGCTTGCAGCTCGCGCACCACGCAAACATCGTTGGTCGGAGGTCCTGAGTGGAGCGAACCTACGAGACCTGAGTGGAGCGGAGGGGGGAGGTGGCGAGCGAAGCGAGCCGCCGACCTCCGTAGCGTAACGAAGGTCGAGTGGGTGAGCGTAACTCAGGGCCGACGACATGGGATTTTTTTTCTTTTTTTTTTTCTTAATGCTTTAGGGCTCCTAAAGGGTTTTCATACTGATTTAGGGCTTCCCATAGCGGTTTATTAAATATTTTACATCTCCTATGGATTCTCAAAATTTTTAAAGGGTAGCTACCACCTGTCAAAAACATGGAAAAAGAAAACCGCGTGCTGCTTGCAGCACGCGCACCACGCAAACTAGTTATAATATATAAACTTAGACTACCACTGACTCACTCACTGACAGAATTGTTCTCCCTGTTGGTGGATGGGGAGGTAGGTATATTTTTACGGATTCGTATAGAGGTACGTCTGGAAACATCGGGAAAAATCGCAAACCCCCCCTTTTTGCCCCCCTTCCCCCCCCCCTATTGAGGATCTCGGAAACTAAGAGACTTGGAACAATTTTTTTTGCGGAATCGGATAGAGGAGGTTCGGGGAAGTAAAAATTTTTTTTCAGTGTTGCCCCCTTTGCCCCCCCTCTCCCCCCCTTTTTCGAATCTCGAAAACCTTAAGACTTGGAACAAATTTTTTTTCAGATTTGTATTAAGGGGAACTTGGTTAGACAAAATATTTTTTCAAAACTCCCCCCCCCCTCCCCAACCTCCCCTAAAATTGAAAGGGCTGTAACTTCACAACGGTTAGAGATATCCATTAGGTGTTTGGACAAATATTATAGTAGGTAGGCGTCGGAGGTCCTGAGTGGAGCGAACCTACGAGACCTGAGTGGAGCGGAGGGGGGAGGAGGCGAGCGAAGCGAGCCGCCGACCCCCGTAGCGTAACGAAGGTCGAGTGGGTGAGCGTAACTCAGGGCCGACGACTTGGTAAATTTTTTTCTTTTTTTTTTTTTCTTAATGGCTAAGGGCTCCTAAAGGGTTTTCATACTGATTTAGGGGTTCCCATAGCGGTTTATTAAATATTTTAAATCTCCTATGGATTCTCAAAATTTTAAAAGGGCAACACTACCTGTCAGACACATGGAAAAAGAAAACCGCGTGCTGCTTGCAGCACGCGCACCACGCAAACTAGTTATAATATATAAACTTAGACTACCACTCACTGACTCACTGACTGACAGAATTGTTCTCCCTGTTGGTGGATGGGGAGGTAGGTATATTTTGACGGATTCGTATAGAGGTAGGTCTGGTGAGTTGGGGAAAAATCGCAAACCCCCCCTTTTTGCCCCCCTTCCCCCCCCCCTATTGAGGATCTCGGAAACTAAGAGACTTGGAACAATTTTTTTTGCGGAATCGGATAGAGGAGGCTCGGGGAAGTAAAAATTTTTTTTCAGTGTTGCCCCCTTTGCCCCCCCTCCCCCCCCCTTTTGCGGATCTCGAAAGCCTTAAGACTTGGAACAAATTTTTTTTCAGATTCTTGTATAGGGGAACTTAATTAATTAGAATATTTTTTCAAAACTCACCCCCAACCTCCCCTAAAATTGAAAGAGCTGTAACTTCACAACGGTTGGAGATATCCATTAGGTGTTTGAACAAATATTATAGTGGGTAGGCGTCGGAGGTCCTGAGTGGAGCGAACCTACGAGACCTGAGTGGAGCGGAGGGGGGAGGAGGCGAGCGAAGCGAGCCGCCGACCCCCGTAGCGTAACGAAGGTCGAGTGGGTGAGCGTAACTCAGGGCCGACGACTTGGTAAATTTTTTTTTTTTTTTTTCTTAATAGCTAAGGGCTCCTAAAGGGTTTTCATACTGATTTAGGGGTTCCCATAGCGGTTTATTAAATATTTTAAATCTCCTATGGATTCTCAAAATTTTATAAGGGTCTCTCTACCTGTCAGAAACATGGAAAAAGAAAACCGCGTGCTGCTTGCAGCACGCGCACCACGCAAACTAGTTATAATATATAAACTTAGACTACCACTCACTGACTCACTGACTGACAGAATTGTTCTCCCTGTTGGTGGATGGGGAGGTAGGTATATTTTTACAGATTCGTATAGAGGTACGTCTGGAAACTACGGGAAAAATCGCAAACCCCCCCTTTTTGCCCCCCTTCTCCCCCCCTTATTGAGGATCTCGAAAACTAAGAGACTTGGAACAATTTTTTTTGCGGAATCGGATAGAGGAGGCTCGGGGAAGTAAAAATTTTTTTTCAGTGTTGCCCCCTTTGCCCCCCCTCTCCCCCCCTTTTATGGATCTCGGAAGCCTTAAGACTTGGAACAAATTTTTTTTCAGATTTGTATTAAGGGGAACTTAGTTAGACAAAATATTTTTTCAAAACTACTCTCCCCCCTCCCCAACCTCCCCTAAAATTGAAAGGGCTGTAACTTCACAACGGTTAGAGATATCCATTAGGTGTTTGAACAAATATTATAGTGGGTAGGCGTCGGAGGTCCTGAGTGGAGCGAACCTACGAGACCTGAGTGGAGCGGAGGGGGGAGGAGGCGAGCGAAGCGAGCCGCCGACCCCCGTAGCGTAACGAAGGTCGAGTGGGTGAGCGTAACTCAGGGCCGACGACTTGGATGAATGTTTTAGGGCTCCTAAAGGGTTTTCATACTGATTTAGGGGTTCCCATAGCGGTTTATTAAATATTTTTAATCTCCTATGGATTCTCAAAATTTTATAAGGGTCTCTCTACCTGTCAGAAACATGGAAAAAGAAAACCGCGTGCTGCTTGCAGCACGCGCACCACGCAAACTAGTTATTATAATATATAAACTTAGACTACCACTCACTCACTGACTGACAGAATTGTTCTCCCTGTTGGTGGATGGGGAGGTAGGTATATTTTTACGGATTCGTATAGAGGTACGTCTGGTGACTTCGGGAAAAATCGCAAACCCCCCCTTTTTGCCCCCCTCCCCCCCCCCTTTTGAGGATCTCGGAAACTAAGAGACTTGGAACAATTTTTTTTGCGGAATCGGATAGAGGAGGCTCGGGGAAGTAAAAATTTTTTTTCAGTGTTGCCCCCTTTGCCCCCCCTCTCCCCCCCTTTTTCGAATCTCGAAAACCTTAATACTTGGAACAAATTTTTTTTCAGATTTGTATTAAGGGGAACTTGGTTAGACAAAATATTTTTTCAAAACTCACCCCCCCCCTCCCCAACCTCCCCTAAAATTAAAAGGGCTGTAACTTCACAACGGTTAGAGATATCCATTAGGTTTTTGAACAAATATTATAGTAGGTAGGTGTCGGAGGTCCTGAGTGGAGCGAACCTACGAGACCTGAGTGGAGCGGAGGGGGGAGGTGGCGAGCGAAGCGAGCCGCCGACCCCCGTAGCGTAACGAAGGTCGAGTGGGTGAGCGTAACTCAGGGCCGACGACTTGGAAACTTGAGGGTAAAATTTTTTTTTTATAAATTTTTTTTTTTCTTAATTTTTTTTTTTTTTTTTTTTTTTTTTCAAAAAATTTTTTTTTCTTAATTTTTTTTTCTTCAAATTTTTTTTTTTTTCAAAATTTTTTAAGGGTCTCTACTTGTCAAAAATAGGAAAAAAATACCGCGAGCTGCTTGCAGCTCGCGCACCACGCAAACATCAAACAGGTCGGAGGTCCTGAGTGGAGCGAACCTACGAGACCTGAGTGGAGCGGAGGGGGGAGGTGGCGAGCGAAGCGAGCCGCCGACCTCCGTAGCGTAACGAAGGTCGAGTGGGTGAAGCGTAACTCAGGGCCGACGACATGGGATTTTTTTTTCTTTTTTTTTATTCTTAATGCTTTAGGGCTCCTAAAGGGTTTTCATACTGATTTAGGGCTTCCCATAGCGGTTTATTAAATATTTTATATCTCCTATGAATTCTCAAAATTTTAGAAGGGTATTACCATCTGTCAGAAACATGGAAAAAGAAAACCGCGTGCTGCTTGCAGCACGCGCACCACGCAAACTAGTTATTATAATATATAAACTTAGACTACCACTCACTGACTGACTGACTGACAGAATTGTTCTCCCTGTTGGTGGATGGGGAGGTATGTATATTTTGACGGATTCGTATAGAGGTAGGTCTGGTGACTTCGGGAAAAATCGCAAACTCCCCCTTTTTGCCCCCCTTCCCCCCCCCCCTATTGAGGATCTCGGAAACTAAGAGACTTGGAACAATTTTTTTTGCGGAATCGGATAGAGGAGGCTCGGGGAAGTAAAATTTTTTTTTCAGTGTTGCCCCCTTTGTCCCCCCTCTCCCCCCCTTTTGCGGATCTCGAAAGCCTTAAGACTTGGAACAAATTTTTTTTCAGATTTGTATTAAGGGTAACTTGGTTAGACAAAATATTATTTCAAAACCCCCCCCCCCCCTCCCCAACCTCCCCTAAAATTGAAAGGGCTGTAACTTCACAACGGTTAGAGATATCGATTAGGTGTTTGGACTAATATTATAGTAGGTAGGCGTCGGAGGTCCTGAGTGGAGCGAACCTACGAGACCTGAGTGGAGCGGAGGGGGGAGGTGGCGAGCGAAGCGAGCCACCGACCCCCGTAGCGTAACGAAGGTCGAGTGGGTGAGCGTAACTCAGGGCCGACGACTTGGAAACTTGAAGGTAATATTTTTTTTTATAAATTTTTTTTTTCTTAATTTTTTTTTTTTTAAATTTTTTTTTTTTTTTTTTCATAAATTTTTTTTTTCTTAATTTTTTTTTCTTTCAATTTTTTTTTTTTTTTTTTTTTTTTCAAAATTTTATAGGGGTCTTTCTACCTGTCAAAAATAGGAAAAAAATACCGCGAGCTGCTTGCAGCTCGCGCACCACGCAAACATCAAACAGGTCGGAGGTCCTGAGTGGAGCGAACCTACGAGACCTGAGTGGAGCGGAGGGGGGAGGTGGCGAGCGAAGCGAGCCGCCGACCTCCGTAGCGTAACGAAGGTCGAGTGGGTGAAGCGTAACTCAGGGCCGACGACATGGGATTTTTTTTTTTTTTTTTTTCTTAATCCTTTAGGGCTCCTAAAGGGTTTTCATACTGATTTAGGGCTTCCCATAGCGGTTTATTAAATATTTTAAATCTCCTATGGATTCTCAAAATTTTAGAAGGGTATTACCATCTGTCAGAAACATGGAAAAAGAAAACCGCGTGCTGCTTGCAGCACGCGCACCACGCAAACTATTATTATTATTATAATATATAAACTTAGACTACCACTGACTGACTGACAGAATTGTTCTCCCTGTTGGTGGATGGGGAGGTATATATATTTTGACGGATTCGTATAGAAGTAGGTCTGGTGACTTCGGGAAAAATCGCAAACCCCCCCTTTTTGCCCCCCTTCCCCCCCCTCTTTTGAGGATCTCGGAAACTAAGAGACTTGGAACAATTTTTTTTGCGGAATCGGATAGAGGAGGCTCGGGGAAGTAAAAATTTTTTTTCAGTGTTGCCCCTTTTGCCCCCCCTCTCCCCCCCTTTTGCGGATCTCGAAAGCCTTAAGACTTGGAACAAATTTTTTTTCAGATTCTTGTAAAGGGGAACTTAATTAGTCAGAATATTTTTTCAAAACTCACCCCCCCCCTCCCCAACCTCCCCTAAAATTGAAAGAGCTGTAACTTCACAACGGTTGGAGATATCCATTAGGTGTTTGAACAAATATTATAGTGGGTAGGCGTCGGAGGTCCTGAGTGGAGCGAACCTACGAGACCTGAGTGGAGCGGAGGGGGGAGGTGGCGAGCGAAGCGAGCCGCCGACCCCCGTAGCGTAACGAAGGTCGAGTGGGTGAGCGTAACTCAGGGCCGACGACTTGGAAACTTGAGGGAAATATTTTTTTTTTATAATTTTTTTTTTTTTCTTAATTTTTTTTTTTTAATTTTTTTTTTTTTTTCAAAAAATTTTTTTTCTTAATTTTTTTTTCTTAAAATTTTTTTTTTTTCAAAATTTTTTAAGGGTCTCTACTTGTCAAAAATAGGAAAAAAATACCGCGAGCTGCTTGCAGCTCGCGCACCACGCAAACATCAAACAGGTCGGAGGTCCTGAGTGGAGCGAACCTACGAGACCTGAGTGGAGCGGAGGGGGGAGGTGGCGAGCGAAGCGAGCCGCCGACCTCCGTAGCGTAACGAAGGTCGAGTGGGTGAAGCGTAACTCAGGGCCGACGACATGGGATATTTTTTTCCTTTTTTTTTTTTTTTAATGCTCTATCGCTCCTAAAGGGTTTTCATACTGATTTAGGGCTTCCCATAGCGGTTTATTAAATATTTTTAATCTCCTATGGATTCTCAAAATTTTAGAAGGGTATTACCATCTGTCAGAAACATGGAAAAAGAAAACCGCGTGCTGCTTGCAGCACGCGCACCACGCAAACTAGTTATTATTATAATATATAAACTTAGACTACCACTCACTGACTGACTGACTGACAGAATTGTTCTCCCTGTTGGTGGATGGGGAGGTAGGTATATTTTGACGGATTCGTATAGAGGTAGGTCTGGTGACTTCGGGAAAAATCGCAAACCCCCCCTTTTTGCCCCCCTTCCCCCCCCCTATTGAGGATCTCGGAAACTAAGAGACTTGGAACAATTTTTTTTGCGGAATCGGATAGAGGAGGCTCGGGGAAGTAAAAATTTTTTTTCAGTGTTGCCCCCTTTGCCCCCCCTCTCCCCCCCTTTTGCGGATCTCGAAAGCCTTAAGACTTGGAACAAATTTTTTTGCAGATTCTTATAAAGGGGCAGGTGGTTAGTCGAAATCATTTTCAAAACTACCCCCCTCCCTCCCCAACCTCCCCTAAAATTGAAAGGGTTGTAACTTCACAACGGTTAGAGATATCCATTAGGTGTTTGGACAAATATTATAGTTGGGGTCGGAGGTCCTGAGTGGAGCGAACCTACGAGACCTGAGTGGAGCGGAGGGGGGAGGTGGCGAGCGAAGCGAGCCGCCGACCCCCGTAGCGTAACGAAGGTCGAGTGGGTGAGCGTAACTCAGGGCCGACGACTTGGTAAATTTTTTTCTTTTTTTTTTTTTTCTTAATGGCTAAGGGCTCCTAAAGGGTTTTCATACTGATTTAGGGCTTCCCATAGCGGTTTATAAAATATTTTAAGTCTCCTATGGATTCTCAAAATTTTAAAAGGGTAAACCTACCTGTCAAACACATGGAAAAAGAAAACCGCGTGCTGCTTGCAGCACGCGCACCACGCAAACTAGACTACTACTAGACTGACTCACTCATTGACATAATTGTTCTCCCTGTTGGTGGATGGGGAGGTAGGTATATTTTGACGGATTCGTATAGAGTTAGGTCTGGTGAGTTGGGGAAAAATCGCAAACCCCCCCTTTTTGCCCCCCTTCCCCCCCCCCTATTGAGGATCTCGGAAACTAAGAGACTTGGAACAATTTTTTTTTGCGGAATCGGATAGAGGAGGCTCGGGGAAGTAAAAATTTTTTTTCAGTGTTGCCCCCTTTGCCCCCGCTCTCCCCCCCTTTTGCGGATCTCGAAAGCCTTAAGACTTGGAACAATTTTTTTTTCAGATTCTTGTAAAGGGGAACTTAATTAGTCAGAATATTTTTTCAAAACTCACCCCCCCCCTCCCCAACCTCCCCTAAAATTGAAAGAGCTGTAACTTCACAACGGTTGGAGATATCCATTAGGTGTTTGAACAAATATTATAGTGGGTAGGCGTCGGAGGTCCTGAGTGGAGCGAACCTACGAGACCTGAGTGGAGCGGAGGGGGGAGGAGGCGAGCGAAGCGAGCCGCCGACCCCCGTAGCGTAACGAAGGTCGAGTGGGTGAGCGTAACTCAGGGCCGACGACTTGGAAACTTGAGGGTAATTTTTTTTTTTTATAAATTTTTTTTTCCTTAATTTTTTTTTTTTAATATTTTTTTTTTTAATTTTTTTTTTTTCATAAATTTTTTTTTTCTTAATTTTTTTTTTCTTAAATTTTTTTTTTTTTTAATTTTTTAAGGGTCTCTACTTGTTAAAAATAGAAAAAAAATACCGCGAGCTGCTTGCAGCTCGCGCACCACGCAAACATCAAACAGGTCGGAGGTCCTGAGTGGAGCGAACCTACGAGACCTGAGTGGAGCGGAGGGGGGAGGTGGCGAGCGAAGCGAGCCGCCGACCTCCGTAGCGTAACGAAGGTCGAGTGGGTGAAGCGTAACTCAGGGCCGACGACTTGGTTAATTTTTTTTTTTTTTTTTTCTTAATGGTTTAGGGCTCCTAAAGGGTTTTCATACTGATTTAGGGCTTCCCATAGCGGTTTATTAAATATTTTATATCTCCTATGGATTCTCAAAATTTTATAAGGGTCTCTCTACCTGTCAGAAACATGGAAAAAGAAAACCGCGTGCTGCTTGCAGCACGCGCACCACGCAAACTAGTTATAATATATAAACTTAAACTACCACTCAGTACCAAGATGTTGCAGTACCAAGCTGAGCTAATGGCTATTTCATCACCACGAACACATTTTTGATGTTAATGTTTGTCTTTAATTTTTTAATAGGTAAGTAAATATATTAACATTTAAGCATTGTATCCTCTTACTGTATAATAATGTGGTGTTTTGAAATAAATATATATTCTATTCTATTCTATTCTATTCTACCACTCACTGACTCATTCACTGACTCATTGACATAATTGTTCTCCATGATGGTGGATGGGGAGGTGGGTATATTTTAATGGATTCGTATAGGGGTAGGTCTGGTGAGTTGGGGAAAAATCCCAAACCCCCCCTTTTTGCCCCCCTTCTCCCCCCCTTTTTTGGATCTTGGAAACTAAGAGACTTGGAACAATTTTTTTTACGGAATCGGATAGAGGAGGCTCGGGGAAGTAAAAATTTTTTTTCAGTGTTGCCCCCTTTACCCCCCCTCTCCCCCCTTTTTTCGAATCTCGAAAACCTTAAGACTTGGAACAAATTTTTTTTCAGATTCTTTACAAGGGACATCTAGATAGTCGAAATATTTTTTCAAAACTCCCCCCCTCCCTCCCCAACCTCCCCTAAATTTGAAAGAGCTGTAACTTCACAACGGTTAGAGATATCCATTAGGTGTTTGGACAAATATTATAGTAGGTAGGCGTCGGAGGTCCTGAGTGGAGCGAACCTACGAGACCTGAGTGGAGCGGAGGGGGGAGGTGGCGAGCGAAGCGAGCCGCCGACCCCCGTAGCGTAACGAAGGTCGAGTGGGTGAGCGTAACTCAGGGCCGACGACTTGGAAACTTGAGGGTAATTTTTTTTTTATAATTTTTTTTTTCTTAATTTTTTTTTTTTTTTTTTTTTCTAAAATTTTTTTTTTCTTAATTTTTTTTTTCTTAAAAATTTTTTTTTTCAAAATTTTTTTAGGGTCTCTACTTGTCAAAAATAGGAAAAAAATACCGCGAGCTGCTTGCAGCTCGCGCAGCACGCAAACATCAAACAGGTCGGAGGTCCTGAGTGGAGCGAACCTACGAGACCTGAGTGGAGCGGAGGGGGGAGGTGGCGAGCGAAGCGAGCCGCCGACCTCCGTAGCGTAACGAAGGTCGAGTGGGTGAAGCGTAACTCAGGGCCGACGACATGGGATTTTTTTTCTTTTTTTTTTTTCTTAATGCTTTAGGGCTCCTAAAGGGTTTTCATACTGATTTAGGGCTTCCCATAGCGGTTTATTAAATATTTTTAATCTCCTATGGATTCTCAAAATTTTAGAAGGGTAATACCATCTGTCAGAAACATGGAAAAAGAAAACCGCGTGCTGCTTGCAGCACGCGCACCACGCAAACTAGTTATTATAATATATAAACTTAAACTACCACTCACTGACAGAATTGTTCTCCCTGATGGTGGATGGGGAGGTAGGTATATTTTGATGGATTCGTATAGAGGTAGGTCTGGTGAGTTCGGGAAAAATCCCAAACCCCCCCTTTTTGCCCCCCTTCCCCCCCCCCTTTTGAGGATCTCGGAAACTAAGAGACTTGGAACAATTTTTTTTGCGGAATCGGATAGAGGAGGTTTGGGGAAATAAAATTTTTTTTTCAGTGTTGCCCCCTTTGCCCCCCCTCACCCCCCCTTTTGCGGATCTCGAAAGCCTTAAGACTTGGAACAATTTTTTTTTCAGATTCTTGTAAAGGGGAACTTAATTAGTCAGAATATTTTTTCAAAACTCACCCCCCCCCCCTCCCCAACCTCCCCTAAAATTGAAAGAGCTGTAACTTCACAACGGTTGGAGATATCCATTAGGTGTTTGAACAAATATTATAGTGGGTAGGCGTCGGAGGTCCTGAGTGGAGCGAACCTACGAGACCTGAGTGGAGCGGAGGGGGGAGGAGGCGAGCGAAGCGAGCCGCCGACCCCCGTAGCGTAACGAAGGTCGAGTGGGTGAGCGTAACTCAGGGCCGACGACTTGGTAAATTTTTTTCTTTTTTTTTTTTTCTTAATGGTTTAGGGCTCCTAAAGGGTTTTCATACTGATTTAGGGGTTCCCATAGCGGTTTATTAAATATTTTAAATCTCCTATGGATTCTCAAAATTTTATAAGGGTCTCTCTACCTGTCAGAAACATGGAAAAAGAAAACCGCGTGCTGCTTGCAGCACGCGCACCACGCAAACTAGTTATTATAATATATAAACTTAGACTACCACTGACTGACTGACTGACAGAATTGTTCTCCCTGTTGGTGGATGGGGAGGTATGTATATTTTTACGGATTCGTATAGAGGTACGTCTGGAAACTTCGGGAAAAATCGCAAACCCCCCCTTTTTGCCCCCCTTCCCCCCCCCTTATTGAGGATCTCGGAAACTAAGAGACTTGGAACAATTTTTTTTGCGGAATCGGATAGAGGAGGCTCGGGGAAGTAAAAATATTTTTTCAGTGTTGCCCCCTTTGCCCCCACTCTCCCCCCCTTTTGCGAATCTCGGAAGTTAAGAGACTTGGATCATTTTTTTTTTCAGATTCTTGTAAAGGGGAACTTAATTAGTCAAAATATTTTTTCAAAACTCACCCCCCTCCCTCCCCAACCTCCCCTAAAATTGAAAGGGCTGTAACTTCACAACGGTTAGAGATATCCATTAGGTGTTTGGACTAATATTATAGTAGGTAGGCGTCGGAGGTCCTGAGTGGAGCGAACCTACGAGACCTGAGTGGAGCGGAGGGGGGAGGTGGCGAGCGAAGCGAGCCGCCGACCCCCGTAGCGTAACGAAGGTCGAGTGGGTGAGCGTAACTCAGGGCCGACGACTTGGAAACTTGATTGTTGATTATTTTTTTTTATAAATTTTTTTTTTTCTTAATTTTTTTTTTTTAATTTTTTTTTTTTTTTTTTTCATAAATTTTTTTTTTCTTAATTTTTTTTTTTCATTAATTTTTTTTTTTTTTTTTTTTAATTTTCTAAGGGTCTCTTCCTGTCAAAAATAGGATAAAATACCGCGAGCTGCTTGCAGCTCGCGCACCACGCAAACATCAAACAGGTCGGAGGTCCTGAGTGGAGCGAACCTACGAGACCTGAGTGGAGCGGAGGGGGGAGGTGGCGAGCGAAGCGAGCCGCCGACCTCCGTAGCGTAACGAAGGTCGAGTGGGTGAAGCGTAACTCAGGGCCGACGACATGGGATTTTTTTTCTTTTTTTTTTTTCTTAATGCTTTAGGGCTCCTAAAGGGTTTTCATACTGATTTAGGGCTTCCCATAGCGGTTTATTAAATATTTTTAATCTCCTATGGATTCTCAAAATTTTAGAAGGGTAATACCATCTGTCAGAAACATGGAAAAAGAAAACCGCGTGCTGCTTGCAGCACGCGCACCACGCAAACTAGTTATTATAATATATAAACTTAAACTACCACTCACTGACTCATTCACTCACTCATTGACATAATTGTTCTCCATGATGGTGGATGGGGAGGTAGGTATATTTTGACGGATTCGTATAGAGGTATGTCTGGTGAGTTGGGGAAAAATCGCAAACCCCCCCTTTTTGCCCCCCTTCCCCCCCCCCTATTGAGGATCTCGGAAACTAAGAGACTTGGAACAATTTTTTTTGCGGAATCGGATAGAGGAGGCTCGGGGAAGTAAAAATTTTTTTTCAGTGTTGCCCCCTTTGCCCCCCCTCCCCCCCCCTTTTGCGGATCTCGAAAGCCTTAAGACTTGGAACAAATTTTTTTTCAGATTCTTGTATAGGGGAACTTAATTAATTAGAATATTTTTTCAAAACTCACCCCCAACCTCCCCTAAAATTGAAAGAGCTGTAACTTCACAACGGTTGGAGATATCCATTAGGTGTTTGAACAAATATTATAGTGGGTAGGCGTCGGAGGTCCTGAGTGGAGCGAACCTACGAGACCTGAGTGGAGCGGAGGGGGGAGGAGGCGAGCGAAGCGAGCCGCCGGGGTCTCTATTTTGTCTCCGAAATTTTATACCCCTAAAATAAAAATCTATAAATTGGGTTTTCATAATCATCGATTGCCCGTATAATCAGGATCTATAATATAAGGATCCCTAATATAGTTACGGCTAATATCAACATCCCTAATGTTTAAAATACATAAAATCATTCTCAATAAATAATATAATCCATAATGTAACTAACTCATAATTTTATTTTCATAATAGTTTATGAGCATAATTTTAACATAAGAGCATTGTGTCTCAAGCACAAGGCAGCATAGGGAATGTAACTGATTTCGATTTGGGTGGCTGACTGATTACTTTTATTCCACATTTTATTGGCGCTTCGGCGGCCGCTACCGCGGCACGCTCGCTACGCTCGCTCGCCTCGCGCGTTAGTGGTCACTGTTCAAACCTAACCTAACCAACTGATTTCGATCTGGGTGGCTGATTACTTTTATTCCACATTTTATTGGCGCTTCGGCGGCCGCTACCGCGGCACCCTCGCTACGCTCGCTCGCCTCGCGCGTTAGTGATCACTGTTCAAACCTAACCTAACCAACTGATTTCGATCTGGGTGGCTGGTTACTTTTATTCCACATTTTATTGGCGCTTCGGCGGCCGCTACCGCGGCACGCTCGCTACGCTCGCTCGCCTCGCGCGTTAGTGGTCACTGTTCAAACCTAACCTAACCAACTGATTTCGATCTGGGTGGCTGATTACTTTTATTCCACATTTTATTGGCGCTTCGGCGGCCGCTACCGCGGCACGCTCGCTACGCTCGCTCGCCTCGCGCGTTAGTGGTCACTGTTCAAACCTAACCTAACCAACTGATTTCGATCTGGGTAAATACAACCGAAGTTTGTGTTTTACTTACATAATTTATAAACGTTCGAAAACATTATGATTCGGAAGTGGAAGTTTTATGATTCTTTATTATTATGACACATATGTTTATAACGATGAAAATTGGGGATTATAATATTAGGTAACATAAATTTATGGATTAGGAGCATAAGGATGAACAATACCTTATTACAAACTATAGTTATGGGACCATAATATTATGGATTCCTATGTTTCGGAGACACTTGTTATTGATTGTGATTTACGGACAATCGATTTTCGGAGACGAAATGGGTTCCCGAGCCGCCGACCCCCGTAGCGTAACGAAGGTCGAGTGGGTGAGCGTAACTCAGGGCCGACGACTTGGTAAATTTTTTTTTTTTTTTTTTTTTCTTAATGGCTAAGGGCTCCTAAAGGGTTTTCATACTGATTTAGGGGTTCCCATAGCGGTTTATTAAATATTTTAAATCTCCTATGGATTCTCAAAATTTTATAAGGGTCTCTCTACCTGTCAGAAACATGGAAAAAGAAAACCGCGTGCTGCTTGCAGCACGCGCACCACGCAAACTAGTTATTATTTTATTATTATAATATATAAACTTAAACTACCACTGACTGATTCACTCACTGACTGACTCACTCATTGACATAATTGTTCTCCATGATGGTGGATGGGGAGGTGGGTATATTTTGATGGATTCGTATAGAGGTAGGTCTGGTGAGTTGGGGAAAAATCCCAAACCCCCCCTTTTTGCCCCCCTTCCCCCCCCTTTTGAGGATCCCCCTTGGGACAAATTGTATGGGGTTTGGACTTGGAAACTTGAGGGTAATTTTTTTTTTGCATAAATTTTTTTTTCTTAAATTTTTTTTTTTAATTTTTTTTTTTTAATTTTTTTTTTTTAATTTTTTTTTTTTTTTTCATAATTTTTTTTTTCTTGAATTTTTTTTTCTAAAATTTTTTTTTCTAAAATTTTTTTTTTTCGAAATTTTATAAGGGTCTCTCTACTTGTCAAAAATAGGAAAAAAATACCGCGAGCTGCTTGCAGCTCGCGCACCACGCAAACATCAAACAGGTCGGAGGACCTGAGTGGAGCGAACCTACGAGACCTGAGTGGAGCGGAGGGGGGAGGTGGCGAGCGAAGCGAGCCGCCGACCTCCGTAGCGTAACGAAGGTCGAGTGGGTGAAGCGTAACTCAGGGCCGACGACTTGGTTAATTTTTTTCGTTTTTTTTTTTCCTAATGGTTTAGGGCTCCTAAAGGGTTTTCATACTGATTTAGGGCTTCCCATAGCGGTTTATTAAATATTTTATATCTCCTATGGATTCTCAAAATTTTAGAAGGGTATTACCATCTGTCAGAAACATGGAAAAAGAAAACCGCGTGCTGCTTGCAGCACGCGCACCACGCAAACTAGTTATTATAATATATAAACTTAAACTACCACTCACTGATTCACTGACTGACTCATTGACATAATTGTTCTCCCTGATGGTGGATGGGGAGGTGGGTATATTTTGACAGATTCGTAAACAAGTAACTCGGGTGAGTTGGGGAAAAATCCCAAACCCCCCCTTTTTGCCCCCCTTGCCCCCCCCCTATTGAGGATCTCGGAAACTAGGAGACCCGTAATTTTTGTTTTTTGCGGAATCGAATAGAGGAGGCTCGGGGAAGTAAAAATTTTTTTTCAGTGTTGCCCCCTTTGCCCCCCCTCTCCCCCCCTTTTTCGAATCTCGAAAACCTTAAGACTTGGAACAAATTTTTTTTCAGATTTGTATTAAGGGGAACTTGGTTAGACAAAATATTTTTTCAAAACTCCCCCCCTCCTCCCCAACCTCCCCTAAAATTGAAAGGGCTGTAACTTCACAGCGGTTAGAGATATCCATTAGGTGTTTGAACAAATATTATAGTGGGTAGGCGTCGGAGGTCCTAACTCAGGTAACTCAGGGCCGACGACTTGGAAACTTGAGGGAAATATTTTTTTTTATAATTTTTTTTTTCTTAATTTTTTTTTTTTTATTTTTTTTTTTTTTTTTCAAAAATTTTTTTTTTCTTAATTTTTTTTTTCTTAAATTTTTTTTTTTTCAAAATTTTTTAAGGGTCTCTACTTGTCAAAAATTGGAGAGAGGGCGCCACTTTCAACGTATTAACATCGGCTCTCTAATTTATTGCATATTAAAATTAAAAGTCAGCAGTGTAACGAGTTTCAAATTGCGATTTCTGTAAAGAAAGTTGTGAATTACCCGGACAAGTGTGGACAGTACGAAATAATCCAAGTTTAAAGAGAATTACTGCAAAAACTATTCTGCAGCGGAAGAGTCTTCGAAGTTACCTACGACTACTAGCAGCCTCGGAAGTACAGCTGACCACTATATAAGAAGGTTAGTTGGCCATCTTGCTTGCTGCAGAAAGTTTTTTTCTCATCTTCTATAAAATATTAAAAACTGCCGATATCAAAAGTACAGAGTCATCCTACCAGACAAAGCCATCCGAAACTTGGCATTTGCGCCATCTAGCGGAACGTAGCGTAACTCCGTAACACATCACGTTTAATTGGTATCGACTTGTTAATTTAGTACAAAGGAGGATACAAAGAGGGCGCTAGCCAAACTGAAATGGATGAAATAATGAAAGTACTGAGTAAAATACAAAAAGAGCTCGCACAAAACAGAAAAGATATGGAAGCGATGGGAGAAAATATTAAGGAAAGTATTATAAGCAACATGGAGGACAAGTTCAATCAAATACAAACTACACAAAAAATGCTAGAACAAAAATGTGAAAAGCAGCAAAATGAGATAAACTTCCTAGATAGACAAATTCGCAAAAAGAATTTGGTTTTTTTCGGCCTAGATGAAACTGAAAATTCTTACGAAGATTTGCTCAATATAATACTTCAAGTAGTTAATCAAAGAATGAAACTATCTTGCACCGCCTCCGATATAGAGTCAGTAACAAGGATTGGGAAAAAACATACAAAAGCTAGACCAATAATTGTGACAACAGTAACTTTGCTCAAGAAAATAGAGATTTTAAGAAGGAAGAAAGCTTTAGATAGTTCCGGTATTTACATCAAAGAAGATTTCTCACCAGCTGTTTTACTCAAGAGAAAAGAACTACAAGAGGAATTGCAACGTGAAAGGCAAGCGGGAAACAAAGTATTTTTGCGCCAAGACAAGATCGTGAAGCTTGGAATAACAAAACATGTGCCCCCAAAAAACAAAAGGTACTTATCTGAGTCACCGGAAGTAGCCGGCGTAAGAAGAAATGAAATTAAAGACGCTGTGAAACAACTACCTAAAAAGAGCAAATCGCAAAACATCACGAGCTTTTTACGTACATCGTCACCCAATTCTGAAGGCAGCCAAATTTATGAAACGCGTGAAAATCAAAAAAACTGAAAGTCCCTCCTCCTTCCCCAAGCCGGCAGGTCACCGTGGGAGAGTATGACCATAGCCCCCCGAAAAAAATACAAAGCTTTAAGCTCCAACAAGTTTCAAAACAAATCATACACATTTCGTGCCTGAACGTAAGAACGCTTTTGCAAGACAGTAGAATTACAGAGCTCTGCTATGCAGTGAAGGATATTCACTGGAATATCATTGGTTTAAGTGAGGTAAGAAGAGCAACAGAAAAGATAGAAGAATATGATAACTTCATTCTCTATCATTCAAAGGGAACTAAAGGACGAAATAGTGTAGGGTTTTTAATAAAGAAAACACTAAAAAGGAGTATTATATCCTTTAGATCATTTTCAGATAGAGTAGCATTACTAGAGATAAACATTTATGAAAATCAATGGAGCATTATCCAGGTATATGCGCCAACAGAGGACTACTCACTTGAAGAAATACAAACTTTCTATGAAACAATAGAACAGGCAATGCAATGTACAAATAAGAAGAATTTAATATTAATGGGAGATTTTAACGCGCAGATAGGAAAAATAAGACATGGAGAAGAAAGAGTTTTTGGCAAATTTTCAGCCGGAAAGAGAAATAGAAATGGACAAAAACTTATCGATTTCATCTTGGAAAATAACTTGACAGTTGTTAACAGTCTATTTAAAAGAAAATCTCATAGGAAATGGACATGGACAACACCAAACGGAATACACCATAACGAGATTGATTTTATTCTAACGAATCAATCAACTTATGCACAGAACTTCGATATTATTAACAACCTTAATTTTGATACCGATCATCGATTGATACGAGCCAAACTATCAATTACACAAAAGCAAAAGCACAGATTTTATATACAAACAAGCCATAAACATGCGACAAAGTTACCTATTATTCCCAGAGAAAATGGTTTAGAACTAGAAAACAGGCTAGTACAGTGTGTAAATGTTTCAAATAATATTCAGCATCAATACGACACCCTGGAAAAAGAAATGAAAATTACTATCGCGCATCTGCCAAAGTTAGAAAAACGAAAGGAGAGCTTATCAACACATACAAAAAATCTATTGGAAAATAGAAAACTATTATACAAGAAACAACGAACCAAATCAGTGCGCTATCAAATCACACAAATAAGCAAGGAAATAAATAGAAATATAGCAAAAGATAGAAAGAATTGGAGACAAGAAAAGCTAAAATATTTTATACAAAAATTTGGAGCTGTGAAAAAAGCATACAAGGAACTAAGAAATAAGAAAGAATGGACGGATTGCTTGAAAGATAGAGCTGGAAATAAAATCACCAAACGACCAGCTATAATAAATGAAGCTACACAGTTTTACAAAGAATTGTACAAAAATAAAACGGATAAAGAAAATTGCCAACCTTTTCCAACCATTCAACTCGACTCTACCGTACGTGTAACTAGAACTAGACGGCTTTGCGCTGACCAAACCATACTCAAAAGCGAAGTAAGCAATGCAATAAGATCACAAAAAACAGATAAAACACCAGGGGAAGATAATATTACGAATGAAGTTTTGAAATCTTTTTCAGAAACATTGCAGGTTCCACTACAGACTCTTTTTAATAATATTATTATCGATGGATCCGTCCCCCAACAGTGGAAGACATCTACGATCATATTACTACACAAAAAAGGAAATGTTGAAGATCTAAATAACTACCGCCCCATCAGCATCATGTCTAACCTTTATAAGATATTTTCTAAAATAATACTCAATAGACTAACGAAGACCTTAGACGAACATCAACCTCGCGAGCAAGCAGGTTTTCGAAAAAGTTTTTCAACTATAGACCAAATTCACGTAGTCACACAAGTTATAGAAAGAGCCAAAGAATACAAGAAAACATATTACTTATGCTTCATTGACTATCTGAAAGCTTTTGATTCAATAAAACATGATGCTATATGGACCTCACTAGAAGCACAAGGAGTCGAAGCAATTTATATTGATTTACTGCGTCACTTATACAGCAATCTTAGTGCGAAAGTGAGACTAGAGAGGGATGGCCAAGAATTTCCTATTGAAAGAGGCGTCCGGCAAGGGGATCCCATATCACCAAAAATTTTTTCTGCCGTACTGGAGTCGATATTTAGGAACCTGGAATGGGAGGAAAAGGGTATTCTGATTGGTGGGGAATACTTGAGTCATCTCCGGTTTGCAGACGACATAGTGGTTTTCGCAGAAAGCTCTACAATATTGGAAGAAATGCTTAATGAAATTGCGATTGAAAGCAAGAAAGTGGGCTTGGAACTGAATACTAAAAAAACAAAAATAATAACTAACGGACAACAGGACAATATAATAGTGGGAAACGAATTAATAGAGTATGTAAACCAGTATATATACCTAGGACAAATGGTATCCTTCGAGAAATGTACAGGTGACGAAGTTCAACGACGAATAGCTATTGCCTGGAGCAAATTCTGGAGCTTGCAAGAAATCATGAAGAACAAAGAAATTGACATAAATGTTAAGAAAAAACTGTTTGAAGTTACCATTATACCATCTTTAACGTATGGCTGCCAGTGCTGGTCCCTAAGGAAGGAGGACGAGAATAAGCTAGCAGTCTGTCAACGAAAAATGGAACGGCATATGTTAGGAGTAAAACTAAAAGATAAAATCAACAACCAAAAAATAAGAGAAAGTACTAAAATTAGAGATGTCACAGAGGTCATAAGGTACATGAAATGGAACTGGGCTGGACATATATGTCGAATGAGTCATCACGCCTCTGATTCTTGTGTCCGATGGACGAAAAGAATTACAGAATGGTTTCCAAGAGATACTACAAGACCAAGAAGCAGACCGCCAAAGAGATGGCATGATATTTTTATAGAGAGAGCAGGTCCTAACTGGATGACAAAAGCTAGGGATAGAGAAGCATGGAAGGAAATGGGGGAGGCCTACGCCAAGGAGGCGACTGCTACCTAAACAAAAAATAGTTTTGTAATAATTAAGTATAGATATTTTGTGAATTTAAGTGAGTGTTAGATTAAGTCATATTTTAGTATCTATGTAAGTTGATTTTGTAGTAGAAATAAAGGCTATTTTTATTTTATTTTATTTATTTATTTTACTTGTCAAAAATAGGAAAAAAATACCGCGAGCTGCTTGCAGCTCGCGCACCACGCAAACATCAAACAGGTCGGAGGTCCTGAGTGGAGCGAACCTACGAGACCTGAGTGGAGCGGAGGGGGGAGGTGGCGAGCGAAGCGAGCCGCCGACCTCCGTAGCGTAACGAAGGTCGAGTGGGTGAAGCGTAACTCAGGGCCGACGACATGGGATATTTTTTTCCTTTTTTTTTTTTTTTTTAATGCTCTATCGCTCCTAAAGGGTTTTCATACTGATTTAGGGCTTCCCATAGCGGTTTATTAAATATTTTATATCTCCTATGGATTCTCAAAATTTTAGAAGGGTATTACCATCTGTCAGAAACATGGAAAAAGAAAACCGCGTGCTGCTTGCAGCACGCGCACCACGCAAACTAGTTATTATTATATTATTATAATATATAAACTTAAACTACCACTCATTCACTGACTCACTCACTCATTGACATAATTGTTCTCCATGATGGTGGATGGGGAGGTGGGTATATTTTGACAGATTCATAAACAAGTAACTCGGGTGAGTTGGGGAAAAATCCCAAACCCCCCCTTTTTGCCCCCCTTGCCCCCCCCCTTTTGAGGATCTCGGAAACTAGAAGACCCGTAATTTTTGTTTTTTGCGGAATCGGATAGAGGAGGCTCGGGGAAGTAAAAATATTTTTTCAGTGTTGCCCCCTTTGCCCCCCCTCTCCCCCCCTTTTTCGAATCTCGAAAACCTTAAGACTTGGAACAATTTTTTTTTCAGATTCTTATAAAAGGGCAGGTGGTAGGTAGAAAAAAATTTCAAAACTTCCCCCCCTCCCTCCCCAACCTCCCCTAAAATTGAAAGGGCTGTAACTTCACAACGGTTAGAGATATCCATTAGGTGTTTGGACAAATATTATAGTAGGTAGGCGTCGGAGGTCCTGAGTGGAGCGAACCTACGAGACCTGAGTGGAGCGGAGGGGGGAGGTGGCGAGCGAAGCGAGCCACCGACCCCCGTAGCGTAACGAAGGTCGAGTGGGTGAGCGTAACTCAGGGCCGACGACTTGGAAACTTGAGGGTAAAATTTTTTTTTTATAATTTTTTTTTTTCTTAATTTTTTTTTTTTTTTTTTTTTTTTTTTTTTTCAAAAATTTTTTTTTTCTTAATTTTTTTTTTCCTAATTTTTTTTTTTTCAAAATTTTTTTAGGGTCTCTGCTTGTCAAAAATAGGAAAAAAATACCGCGAGCTGCTTGCAGCTCGCGCACCACGCAAACATCAAACAGGTCGGAGGTCCTGAGTGGAGCAAACCTACGAGACCTGAGTGGAGCGGAGGGGGGAGGTGGCGAGCGAAGCGAGCCGCCGACCTCCGTAGCGTAACGAAGGTCGAGTGGGTGAAGCGTAACTCAGGGCCGACGACATGGGATTTTTTTTCTTTTTTTTTTTTCTTAATGCTTTAGGGCTCCTAAAGGGTTTTCATACTGATTTAGGGCTTCCCATAGCGGTTTATTAAATATTTTTAATCTCCTATGGATTCTCAAAATTTTTAAAGGGTAGCTACCACCTGTCAATAACATGGATAAAGAAAACCGCGTGCTGCTTGCAGCACGCGCACCACGCAAACTAGTCTTTATAATATATAAACTTAGACTACCACTGACTGACTGACAGAATTGTTCTCCCTGTTGGTGGATGGGGAGGTAGGTATATTTTTACGGATTCGTATAGAGGTACGTCTGGAAACTACGGGAAAAATCGCAAACCCCCCCTTTTTGCCCCCCTTCCCCCCCCCCCCTATTGAGGATCTCGGAAACTAAGAGACTTGGAACAATTTTTTTTGCGGAATCGGATAGAGGAGGCTCGGGGAAGTAAAAATTTTTTTTCAGTGTTGCCCCCTTTGCCCCCCCTCTCCCCCCCTTTTGCGGATCTCGAAAGCCTTAAGACTTGGAACAAATTTTTTTTCAGATTCTTGTAAAGGGGAACTTGATTAGTCAGAATATTTTTTCAAAAGTCACCCCCCCCCCTCCCCAACCTCCCCTAAAATTGAAAGAGCTGTAACTTCACAACGGTTGGAGATATCCATTAGGTGTTTGAACAAATATTATAGTGGGTAGGCGTCGGAGGTCCTGAGTGGAGCGAACCTACGAGACCTGAGTGGAGCGGAGGGGGGAGGAGGCGAGCGAAGCGAGCCGCCGACCCCCGTAGCGTAACGAAGGTCGAGTGGGTGAGCGTAACTCAGGGCCGACGACTTGGAAACTTGAGGGTAATAA
The DNA here is from genome assembly GCA_963582015.1 of Xanthorhoe designata. Lineage (NCBI taxonomy): Eukaryota > Metazoa > Arthropoda > Insecta > Lepidoptera > Geometridae > Xanthorhoe > Xanthorhoe designata. Next base: position 8,403,826 of record OY757032.1, read on the forward strand.
TTTTTTTTATAAATTTTTTTTTTCTTAATTTTTTTTTTTTTTTTTTTTTTCATAAATTTTTTTTTTCTTAATTTTTTTTTTTTTAATTTTTTTTTTTTTTTTTCAAAATTTTATAGGGGTCTTTCTACCTGTCAAAAATAGGAAAAAAATACCGCGAGCTGCTTGCAGCTCGCGCACCACGCAAACATCAAACAGGACGGAGGTCCTGAGTGGAGCGAACCTACGAGACCTGAGTGGAGCGGAGGGGGGAGGTGGCGAGCGAAGCGAGCCGCCGACCTCCGTAGCGTAACGAAGGTCGAGTGGGTGAAGCGTAACTCAGGGCCGACGACATGGGATTTTTTTTTTTTTTTTTTTCTTAATGCTTTAGGGCTCCTAAAGGGTTTTCATACTGATTTAGGGCTTCCCATAGCGGTTTATTAAATATTTTAAATCTCCTATGGATTCTCAAAATTTTAGAAGGGTATTACCATCTGTCAGAAACATGGAACAAGAAAACCGCGTGCTGCTTGCAGCACGCGCACCACGCAAACTAGTTATTATATTATAATATATAAACTTAAACTACCACTCACTGACTCACTGACAGAATTGTTCTCCCTGTTGGTGGATGGGGAGGTATGTATATTTTGACGGATTCGTATAGAGGTACGTCTGGAAACTTCGGGAAAAATCGCAAACCCCCCCTTTTTGCCCCCCTTCCCCCCCCCTTATTGAGGATCTCGGAAACTAAGAGACTTGGAACAATTTTTTTTGCGGAATCGGATAGAGGAGGCTCGGGGAAGTAAAAATTTTTTTTCAGTGTTTCCCCCTTTGCCCCCCCTCACCCCCCCTTTTGCGGATCTCGAAAGCCTTAAGACTTGGAACAAAATTTTTTTCAGATTCTTATCAAGGGGCATCTAGATAGTCGAAATATTTTTTCAAAACTCACCCCCCACCTCCCCAACCTCCCCTAAAGTTGAAAGGGCTGTAACTTCACAACGGTTAGAGATATCCATTAGGTGTTTGAACAAATATTATAGTGGGTAGGCGTCGGAGGTCCTGAGTGGAGCGAACCTACGAGACCTGAGTGGAGCGGAGGGGGGAGGTGGCGAGCGAAGCGAGCCGCCGACCTCCGTAGCGTAACGAAGGTCGAGTGGGTGAGCGTAACTCAGGGCCGACGACTTGGAAACTTGAGGGTAATATTTTTTTTTATAAATTTTTTTTTTCTTAATTTTTTTTTTTTTAATTTTTTTTTTTTTTTTTCAAAATTTTATAGGGGTCTTTCTACCTGTCAAAAATAGGAAAAAAATACCGCGAGCTGCTTGCAGCTCGCGCACCACGCAAACATCAAACAGGTCAGAGGTCCTGAGTGGAGCGGACCTACGAGACCTGAGTGGAGCGGAGGGGGGAGGTGGCGAGCGAAGCGAGCCGCCGACCTCCGTAGCGTAACGAAGGTCGAGTGGGTGAAGCGTAACTCAGGGCCGACGACATGGGATTTTTTTTTCTTTTTTTTTTTTCTTAATGCTTTAGGGCTCCTAAAGGGTTTTCATACTGATTTAGGGCTTCCCATAGCGGTTTATTAAATATTTTTAATCTCCAATATATTCTCAAAATTTTAAAAGGGTCTCTCTACCTGTCAGAAACATGGAAAAAGAAAACCGCGTGCTGCTTGCAGCACGCGCACCACGCAAACTAGTTATAATATATAAACTTAAACTACCACTGACTGACTCACTCATTGACATAATTGTTCTCCATGATGGTGGATGGGGAGGTAGGTATATTTTGACGGATTCGTATAGAGGTAGGTCTGGTGAGTTGGGGAAAAATCCCAAACCTCCCCTTTTTGCCCCCCTTCACCCCCCCCTTTTGAGGATCTCGGAAACTAAGAGACTTGGAACAATTTTTTTTTGCGGAATCGGATAGAGGAGGCTCGGGAAAGTAAAAATTTTTTTTCAGTGTTGCCCCCTTGGCCCCCCCTCTCCCCCCCTTTTTCGAATCTCGAAAACCTTAGGACTTGGAACAAATTTTTTTTCAGATTCTTGATAAGGGGAACTTGGTTAGACAAAATATTTTTTCAAAACTCACCCCCCCCCTCCCCAACCTCCCCTAAAATTGAAAGGGCTGTAACTTCACAACGGTTAGAGATATCCATTAGGTTTTTGAACAAATATTATAGTAGGTAGGCGTCGGAGGTCCTGAGTGGAGTGAACCTACGAGACCTGAGTGGAGCGGAGGGGGGAGGTGGCGAGCGAAGCGAGCCGCCGACCCCCGTAGCGTAACGAAGGTCGAGTGGGTGAGCGTAACTCAGGGCCGACGACTTGGAAACTTGAGGGTAACTTTTTTTTTTATAAATTTTTTTTTTCTTAATTTTTTTTTTTTTTTTTTTTTTTTTTTTTTCATAAATTTTTTTTTCCTAAATTTTTTTTTTCTTTAATTTTTTTTTTTTTTTTTTTCAAAATTTTATAAGGGTCTCTTTCTGTCAAAAATAGGAAAAAAATACCGCGAGCTGCTTGCAGCTCGCGCATTACGCAAACATCAAACAGGTCGGAGGTCCTGAGTGGAGCGAACCTACGAGACCTGAGTGGAGCGGAGGAGGGAGGTGGCGAGCGAAGCGAGCCACCGACCCCCGTAGCGTAACGAAGGTCGAGTGGGTGAGCGTAACTCAGGGCCGACGACTTGGTTAATGCTACCGTGCGAGCGAAGCTACCTTACGAGCTAAGCGTTCTTCGAACCAAGAAAGCGCAGCGAGCAGATTTTTTTAAAATACAATTGCATCATGATGAACCACTTGATTTTGCTTAATATGGTGCTTTTAGAAAAGGCTGACTAAAGGTAGGTTCCTTTTAACTGTGTCAGACCATAGAGTCTGACACAGTTAAAAGTGTGGGTAAGTAAGTGAGCTTTGAACCAAGCAGCGCAGCAAGATTCATAGATCGAACTTTTTTAGGACAGATGCGTCATGTGACACTTGATTTTGCTTATGATGCTTGTTGTTGTGGCTGGCTGTTGGTCGGTTTCTATTCTATGGTCTGAAACATTTAAATTTTCTTGCAATATATTTAAGCTGACTTCGAATCAAATGAATCATGCCAGCGTAGAGAGCTTTTTATACTTGAACTTTGACACCGCATTTCACCTTTTTTAATAGTTTTGTCGAAGAACTCCGAAACAATGTTTGTGTCGATTTATTTTGTACTAGCTTACACACCTGCGGATTCGCTCGCTTCGGTCGGTACCTACCTTGATAAAATATAGCCTATGAAAAAATATTATGTATATTCGGAATGTCCATCCTACACATCGATGAAAGAATTTTTGAAATAGAATGAGTAGTTTCGGAGATAGCCCTAAACATATAAAACACAATCAAACCAACTTTACCCCTTTATAATATTAGTATGGATTACTCGCCCGCGGCTTCGCTCGCGTGGTGCCTACTTTGATAAAATATAGCCTATGTTCATTCGGAAAGTCCATGCCTAGGTACACATCGGTGAAAGAATTTTTGAAATCGGATGAATAGTTTCGGAGATTACCTACTCTAAACATACAAACAAACAAACAAACAAACCAACTTACCTCTTTTTAATAGTAGATTGAATTATTGATCTATCTATAGTAACTATCCAACAGAGTTCAAAACACCTACCATTAATACGTTTCACTTAAAACTTTGGCACTGCATTTCACCCTTATTAAGTTTATTCGCAAAATCATAAAAACATTAGTTGTTGTCGAAGTACCTAGTTAGAAGCACGTTCAAACATATCATATTTTGGCCTAAGCCCACATTAATTGTCATCAGTACCCTGCCAACTCCGGGTGAACAAGGCAACAAAGGTTAGCGTCAACAAAAATCACCGTGGAGAAAGGTTACTAAGGCGCTTTGGACCAAGCCAACCAGAAAATATTACACGGATTAAGGAAACAAGCGACAAAAATGGGGGAAATAGCAGTGTTAAATTAATTAAAAGTACTTGGAATGATGAATAGGATGTTATAAAAAAAAATAAAAAAAAAAATTCATTAAAAAGTTGAAAACTCATCGAAATATTAAGAAAAAACCGCCTCCTGTAAAGTTGGTGTTTTGCAACTGTTTCCTTTTTCGTAGGATACGACGTTATGACCTAAGTATGATATTTCCGATAATCCTATTTTACATTTTTGTTTATTCAATTTTATATTTATCTCCCTACATCTTTGTAAAACTGCCCGTAATCTTTGATCATGAATTTCTTTATTTGGTCCATTACTAAAATATCATCAATAAATTGAATGACACCTTCAAGATCATCCAAATGTTCATATAACTTTTTATGAAAGACTTCGGAAGCTGAACAAATGCCAAAAGGTAATCTCAAAAATTTGAATCTTCCAAAAATTGTGTTAAATGTACATAAATCTGTTTCTTCTAACTTAACTTGCCAAAATGAATGTTTTGCATCTAATGTACTAAATACCGTGGCCCCAGATAAACGAGTCGTAACTTCTTCAAAAGTTGGTAGTTTAAAATGTTCTCTCCTAATCGCATTATTTAAATCACGCGGATCTAAACATATCCGAATATCACCACTTGGTTTCTTTACCACCGTCATACTATTTACCCAATCTGTTGGCCCCTCTACTTTTGCTATAATACCTTGTTGCTGCATTTCTGTTAATTTCGTCTTTACCTGTTCCGTGAGAGCTTTCGGTAATTTTCGGGGTGGATGTATGACCGGTTGAGCATTCTCCTTTAACTGAATTCTATGTACTCCTGGTAAACACCCAATGCCTTCGAAAACGTCCGTAAACTCATTTAACAAGCTATTAGGGCTACAGCTAACTGACATAATTCTTTTTACTAGGTTTAACTCTTCACAGGAATTCTTACATAAAATCGGCACCGATTCCACATCAGCTACAATGAATTTCAAAAAATAAAAATTCTGCTTATATCTTACTTTTAAGTAACACTTACCTATTACATTTATTACACTACCTGAGTAACCCTGTAGTTTTATAGACGTGTGCGTTAAATCACATTCGGAAACATCGATATTTTTTAAAAATCTCTTAGGAATTATATTGACATCAGCTCCAGTATCCAGTTTAAATTTAATTGACGCATTGTTAATAAATAATTCCGTAAACCACTCATCTCGATTCTGTTTTTTATGACATTTAGAAGTTTTTACCTGATCAGTGGCCACCCCGCGGTCTTCCTCGTGTACCGCATACCTACACTCTGCACATCCTCGAAAAATGGTTCATCCGATTGCACTTAAAACACTGTTGACCATACGCCGGGCATTCATAGCCCCTATGCTTTCCACCACATTTTTGACACTTATCAGACCGGCACTCTGATACGAACGTCCGCGAGCACCGAAATTCGTATTCACACGATACTGATTAGAATTCGTTGCACGGCGCGGCGGACCGGCGCCGCCAGCGCCGGCAGCAGGGCCAGCACCTCCGGCGCCGCCGCGAAAAGATCCTTGCCCAGGAAACATCCTACGAGATTGTCCACGTTGGTTTCTTCCTATCCAGTGCACCTCCTCCGAATGTTTCTGCGTTTCCTCGTAGCTTGCGTTCACTCCATGAACGTGATGGCTGCTATTAATTTCTGTTTTAATATTACCAGCTTGAACTCGTGACATTTCGGCCAAACGGCAAATATCTATTGCCTTTGATAATTTTAAATCAGCTTCGCGCAATAATCTCTCTCTTAGTGTTCCATCCCTCAATCCAAATATCATTTCTAGGAAAAGATAATTATTACAACAGGTTTTTGCAAAATATGGCGATAATATTGAAACCATTGTATGATTGTTTAAAAAAAGATAAATTTGATTGGTCAAAGGATTGTGATGAGTCATTTAAGCAAATAAAAAAAGCACTGTCAAACACGTCTTCTTTATCACATTTTGATCCCAATTCAATGGTAATATTAACATGTGATTCAGCAGATGATGGCGTAGCTGCTGTGTTATCAATAAAGGATGGTAGTAATGTCATAAAGCCTGTAGCATTTGCAAGTAAAAAACTAAATGATACACAAATTAAATATCCAATATTAGAAAAAGAGGCTTATGCTATTGTTTTTTGGAGTAACTAAGTTTTATGAGTTCCTATATGGCCGAAAATTTATTTTGCAAACTGATAATGAGGCTTTAACAAAAATATTAGGGCCAAAATATGGTATTCCCAAAATGGAAACTGTGATGGAAACTGAAAGAAGTAGATTTTTTTAGGTATTTTTCCTAGGGTCCCATATAAGCTAAGAACCGAAATCTGTAACTATTTTACATATTTATATTAAAAAAAAACCCGTCGAATTAAGGGTTAATTAATAGTATTGTCACCTTGGTAATTCACGATTAACGAGGGACTTCATGACCTTCGTGTTGATTCACGACCAACCCCCAGGTTGTATTTTGATTCTCGATCAAGATACGAATTTAGTGATGGAGAAACCTTCGTGTTGATTCTCGACCAACCCCTAGGTTTTAATATTTCAATAATATCCTGATAACCTTCGTGTTGATTCTCGATCAACCCCCAGGTCAAGGACAGTTAACACTTTTTGTCGGTAAAATAAAATGGTATGAACTTACCGTTGTTATACTCAGAATCAGATGATTCCGATGACGATATTATTCGCCGTCGTCGACTGCCCACTTCCTTTACTTCTAACTTTCGTATTTTTTCTTCGTAATGTTTAATTTTTGCTTCTGCACTTCTTTTCGACATTTTCTTGAGCTGTGGGTAGTTTTGTAGACAGAGTCTGATACGTGTGCACGCTACCTTGCACGAAAAAGGAATGAAGAAGCAGGGATGCCGCGGCAATAGGGTTGCCGTAAGTAAATCGTTTTGCGAAATCGATTGTAAAATCGATTCGACTTTTAAAAAATCGTGCAGTCTACCTTGTAGGTTACAGGTACTACGTTTGGAATATACTTATATTGAGAATGAAAAGACGTAATATTATTTTATAATATATAAACTTAGACTACCACTGACTCACTCACTCATTGACATAATTGTTCTCCCTGTTGGTGGATGGGGAGGTATGTATATTTTGACGGATTCGTATAGAGGTAGGTCTGGTGAGTTGGGGAAAAATCGCAAACCCCCCCTTTTTGCCCCCCTTCCCCCCCCCCTATTGAGGATCTCGGAAACTAAGAGACTTGGAACAATTTTTTTTTGCGGAATCGGATAGAGGAGGCTCGGGGGAGTAAAAATTTTTTTTCAGTGTTGCCCCCTTTGCCCCCGCTCTCCCCCCTTTTTGCGGATCTCGAAAGCCTTAAGACTTGGAACAATTTTTTTTTCAGATTCTTGTAAAGGGGAACTTAATTAGTCAGAATATTTTTATATTCTGACTATCCTACGTCCATTATACTGGACATTGTCAAGTTCATAAGAAATTAATGGAATCCAACCATGTGCAGTATATTTCCCTCTGTCGAAGAGAAATAATAAAAGAAACTAGTGATTTTGTAGGAAAATATTCATTATATTTTGGTAAATTAAATAAATAAATAAATATACTTGGACATTCCACACGACGTCATCTAGTCCCAAGCTAAGCAATTTAATGCTTGTGTTATGGTAACCAGATGACTGATATACTACATAGATACATTTTTTTTTTTGTAAATACATACATATTATACATAGAAAAACAACCAGACCCGGAACAAATATCTACAGAACATGCAAACATTTGTCTCGCGACGGGGATCGAACCCGCAACCTCTGCATCTCAAGCGGGCTTATTAGTCTCATAGTTACATTGGTTTACGCTTACAAAATAGTAACTTTGAAATCTTACAAGTACAAAAATATCACTTATGTTTTGAACATAATCATTAGCTAAGTATCTATAAAGTCTTCATAATAATCAACATTTAGCTTACTTATTCAAAAATAGCCTTATACTTTTTAAAAACATCAAAGATATCACTGTAGATTGATGTATAAAATCATTCATTGTTTTAGTCACTCCCTACTTACTTATTGTGGAAATTATAAAAGCAATTTCTTTTAGCCACTAAGCACAACCTCTGCTTGCATTTGGAACATTGCATGTTCGTTTTATTGTTCTTACAGAACTTGCACCGTCCATATGTCGTATATTCAGGCCAGTGGTTGTATCCATCATAGCGCACAGATACTGGGGGCCTCGGTGCACTTGGGTTTTGGATCAGCGCTTTTTTCGGTACAGGACTTGGTGGTTCCGTCTCCATCGATCTTCCTTTTTGCCTCAATTCGACTGCCAACCTATGCCTAAACTTTTTCAGGCTTAGGTTTTTCAGGCTCCTCATGTTGCATTTTCTCCTGTAGAGCAGCCAAGCATTGTTTACCGATATATCTAACATTTGACCAAAAATGTTCATGTACCAACGACGGCTCTTGAACGATGTTTTGTAGAGAGCGATCAACATGTCGCACAGGTCAACGCCTCCCATATGTTGATTGTAGTGTCTTACTAACTGCGGACACGTTACACTAACTTTTCTTTTTTGTTCTTTGCTCCATCTCTTTATTTCTTGAACTGGATAAGCATCTGCATAGGAACAGGCCAAAGTCACAACTTTATTGTCAAACCATTTGACAATGGCGATCTTTTTATCGTTATCTACGACTTGGCTAAAAGAACCTCTGCCTCTTTTCTTTAGTTCTTTGTCACTTAATAGTCCTTTGATACAACCTTTCAATCTATTTTGACGTATGGTTCCGAGACTAAAAATCCCTCGGTGTTCACGTAGATACCAGATCAAGTCGAGCGTTGTAAAATAATTATCGAAATAAACAGCACATCCTGCAGTCTGAATCGTCTTGCAAAGAGCTAATACCAATTTAGCACCTAAGGTCATCTGCTCTTCCTCCTCACTAAAATCGATATACCGGAAAGTGTCATCGCCTCCGTACAATAGAAAATCATAGACGATTCCAGATGCACCAGCACGTACTAAGTTCTTGAATCCCCATTTGTTAGGTTTCATAGGGTTATACTGTCTCCGGTTACCTGCTTTAGTCCCTTTATACGGTATTGTCATCTCATCAATGCTAAATTTCGTCTCTTCTTCTGTTGCGAGGCAGTTTCTCCTTATTTTTTCAATGAATGGTCGTATCTTGTAATATCTGTCTTCATCCGAATAGGCGTTGTCCACAAAGTGAATGTTGCGTCAAATCAGCTCAAATCGTTTCAATGGCATGACGTCAGCCACTTGAGCATATCTGAATTCTGTAGACCAATAGTCTAGATAGGAAGGCATGTTCACTATACCCATGATAAGAAGAATCATGAGAAAGTCTTTTAACTCCTCGATTGTCATTTGGATGCATTTGCCCGTTCTTTGGGTTGAGTACAAGTTCGTGTTGTCGACGATATCAACGAGTATATCTGGAGAGAAGAACCGGTAAAAAAAGTCAATAGGAGAGTCAGTATCCGGTAAATCAAACACAAAGTCGTCTGATGGAATGTCAGCCTTATGTCTAAATTGTCCCTTTTTCCATTTGTAGCTCACAATGAGTGTTTTCTTGCTCTTTTTTGCTCGGACATTTGGCACAGCTCGTATTGGTATTTGTCTTTTACGCCTGGTTGTTCTCGATGTTGATGGACTAGCAATAGATGAAGCATCTGAGGACGGAACCGACAATAACGAAGCAAAACTTGGTATTGCATAATAATTTACTTCGCCAGAAGGTGGTAGTACGTTGTTAATAATAGGGGTCAATGGAGATCGCTCATCGTTCAAGTTGTCTTCGACTTCTAACACAGGGTTGTTCTCATTGCCATTGACGCTAGGATGGTCCTCTGTTTGAAGATTTTCATTTCCTGTGACCATGAAAGTATCATCTTCAACGTGAGTCTTATCACTATCAGTTGAAATATTGTTTTGTGTATCATTTTCGGAACTGTCTAATATATTCATGCGCTCTAGGCATGAATCGATGGAAGGGCAAGGTGAGGAGGAGAACTCTTCAGTTCTATTGACTGCAAATTCCTCTTCATTCTCAGGTTCAGAACCAGTATCTATATCAGAAGGAGCATTTTCAGGAGGCACCAATGCTACTATGCGTTGTCCTCTAGACTTGAAGTTCTGAAAAACGAAAAAAAGTAAGACACAAAACATTTTATTTGCGAATCCCTAAAATTATAAGAAACTAGCTAACTTGCCCGTGGCTTCGCTCACGTGGTACCTACCTTGATAAAATATAGCCTATGTTCATTCGGAAAGTCTAAGCTACAAATTGGTGAAAGTATTTTTGAAATCGGATGAGTAGGTCGTTTCGAAGATTACCCCAAACATACAAACAAACAAACAAACAAATCAACATTACCTCTTTATAATATTAGTATAGACAAGCAAAGTATATATTTTTTTATTTTATTTACAGAAACTAAACTATTACATATTTACATAACTGTACAAAATACAATTAGAACCAGTTGAGCCACCTAACAATCGTTACAAACGATCTATTGTTACATTAACTCTAATTGTCATGATGACATCTTCATGAATGATAACTGGCAACCCACCATCAAAGGGGTATAGTAGTTTTAGCGTTGGCAATACTAGTTGGTAATGGTGGGAAGTATTAGTGGGGGTAGACGGTTAAAAAGGCCAGACGGCGATTCGAGAGGGGTCTTCTCGTGCGATCACTTGTTCGTAGAACTTATGCTCGAGCCTTGTGCAAAAGGAATAAAGAATTAATAAACGTTACATAGTTATATTCAGATATTCAGATTGTTTTACTTTACTGCTACAAATTCATTGTGAACGAGAGTTAGTGAAGCGGCGTTTCAACTCAGAAGTTGGATCACGATAACAAGGTATGTAAAGTGTTTTTTTTTTTTTTCTATATACAAAAATTAGTCTGCTTACATTTTATTTGGTTACTAAGTTATCGTCCATTGCCCACAACACAACGTATTCGACTTTTAATCTAACGACGGGTACCTTCAGATAACGTTAAAAATTGCGTACTTAATAATATTCTATTAACTTGGCTAGATTCGGCCAGGGCACTCCCTGGTAGTCTGGCCGGGTGATTAGGTTATTATTTGTAAAAGTGTTCTATGATCTTGGCGACATTTGGCCAGGGCACTCCCTGGTAATGCAGCCACGTGATTAGCTACTCAGATACCTACTTAAAAGCATCAGTTGAGGGTACTTTCTAAGAACTATAATATTTTGCAATAAATGGTCTATGAACCTGGCTAGATTAGGCCAGGGCACACCCTGGTAGTCTGGTCAGGCGATTGGATTTATTTTGTAAAAAGTATTCTATGAACACGGTGGCATTTGGCCAGGGCACTCCCTGGTAATGCAGTCATGCGATTAGTTACTTGGATGCAAATAATTATAGCAACAATAATTGAGGTTAATAAGAACTTGACTAGATTGAAATATAGGTTAAGTATAAAAGAAAAGAAAAAAAAAATCAGTTGAGGGTACTTTCTAAGAACTATGATATTTTGCAATAAATGATCTATGAACCTGGCTAGATTAGGCCAGGGCACACCCTGGTAGTCTGGTCAGGCATTGGATTTATTTTGTAAAAAGTATTCTATGAACACGGTGGCATTTGGCCAGGGCACTCCCTGGTAATGCAGTCATGCGATTAGTTACTTGGATGCAAAGAATTATAGCAACAATAATTGAGGTAAATAAGAACTTGACTAGATTGAAATAGGTTAAGTATAAAAGTAAAAAATATATATATATATAATGAACTTTTTACGGTAATTGTTGATCCAGTATGAATTCTGAACTAATGTTGATCCGCCTATTTCATGTGTACATTTGACTCTAGATCAAGAAAACAGATATACTTTGATCCGATGCAAAAGAGTACCTGGCGAAGGTGGATCTACATGAATCGGTTTTAAAGATACTTGCTACCGAAATATCACAATTTTGTTGATCCACTAACGGCCAAAAAAAATACACAGAAACGTCATTTTCAGATCCATTACCTATTTGATTTATATGTAACATTAGCGTAGACAATGTTGATCCGGAGATTGTGGAGCCACAAATGGCTAGTTCGTTTGCTCGCTCTTATTTTCAAAGCGGCAACGTCGCATACGGTGATGGGGCTAGTTTCGGGGCTTGATTGAAGATCGGTCGGCCGTCTGTTTAGTCGCGACTCCAGAGCAAATTGTGTTGTGCTTTTGTTATTGCGAGATGGAATGTTATGTTTACCATAGCAGATGAATCAGATGAAGGGATCATCAGATGGAGAGAGAATGGACGGAATGAATAGGGTAAAATCTAATTTGTATCACCTGTATGGTGACTATACCTAATGGTACTAAGAAAATTTGGTAAAAATAACTTTTATCTTTTATTTTTAAAACTACCTCTCAAATGTAAGGGCTTGTATTCATCAAAGCTTGTACCTATTAACTTCTATTTAAAGTGGTGACCTACGTTGATTTTTCTTACAGTGCTCATAGAAAAGGCTGACTGTTTGTCTGGCACAGTAAAATCTGCTCTCTAGGTATTCAAGAAGCTATCGTGCGAGCGAAGCTAGTTTCGAACCAAGCGAGCGCAGCGAGCCTTTATTCTCGGAAGCGAGCCGAATTTTTTTATTTTTTTTACAAATATGCGTGACTCTTGATTTTGCCTATTTCGTCCATAGAAAAGGCTGACTATTGGTCGGTTCATATTCTATCGTCTGGCTTAATTAAATTCCGCTTACAAAATATTGTTTTACTTCAAACTTTGACGTCGCGTTTCACTCTTTTTAGAAGCGCCCGTGACGAAGCTTGCTAAGCCGTTTTTCATAGATCGTGGAAGTTAAGCAACAATCTGAGTGGTCACAACTTGGATGGGTGACCGCAAGTGGCGTTAACACCTGAGCGCTTCCGTGCTTCGGAAGGCACGTTAAATTGTCGGCCCCGGCTTTTAAAGTCATTAAGCCATGACGGAGGCCTGTAGGCGGCCTAAAAACTTCTTCACCAGCTCATACGAACGAACGAACGAACTCTTTTTAAGGTTTTTTCGTTAAACCCTTAAACACGGTGTCTCTTTATTTTGCATTTTAAGTATTGCAATGACTGTCATGCAAATCGCTCCACCCTTTAATACTTTTCACTTCTAACTTTTTATATGGGTTTTGTCAAAAAATCCTTAAACAATAATAATTGCCCAATTTTGTATTTTAGTACTCAAATCGAGTTTCCAGTCAATCTCAGTCAAAACAATAACTTCAAACTTTTGACATCGGATTACACCCCTTTTTAAGGGTTTTTTGGAGAAACCCTTATGTCGTCGTATCCTACGAAAAAGGAAACAGTTGCAAAACACCAACTTTACAGGAGGCGGTTTTTTCTTAATATTTCGATGAGTTTTCAACTTTTTAATGAAATTTTTTTTTTATTTATTTTTATAACATCCTATTCATCATTCCAAGTACTTTTAATTAATGTAACACTGCTATTTCCCCCATTTTTGTCGCTTGTTTCCTTAATCCGTGTAATATTTTCTGGTTGGCTTGGTCCAAAGCGCCTTAGTAACCTTTCTCCACGGTGATTTTTGTTGACGCTAACCTTTGTTGCCTTGTTCACCCGGAGTTGGCAGGGTACTGATGACAATTAATGTGGGCATATGCCAAAATATGATATGTTTGAACGTGCTTCTAACTAGGTACTTCGACAACAACTAATGTTTTTATGATTTTGCGAATAAACTTAATAAGGGTGAAATGCAGTGCCAAAGCTTTAAGTGAAACGTATTAATGGTAGGTGTTTTGAACTCTGTTGGATAGTTACTATAGATAGATCAATAATTAAATCTACTATTAAAAAGAGGTAAGTTGGTTTGTTTGTTTGTTTGTTTGTATGTTTAGAGTAGGTAATCTCCGAAACTATTCATCCGATTTCAAAAATTCTTTCACCGATGTGTAGGCATGGACTTTCCGAATGAACATAGGCTATATTTTATCAAAGTAGGCACCACGCGAGCGAAGCCGCGGGCGAGTAATCCATACTAATATTATATATAATACCAAATAAATGTTATTCTATTCTATTCTATAAAGGGGTAAAGTTGGTTTGATTGTGTTTTATATGTTTAGGGCTATCTCCGAAACTACTCATTTTATTTCAAAAATTCTTTCACCGATGTGTAGGATGGACATTCCGAATATACCTACCTACATATTTTATATACATATTTTTTCATAGGCTATATTTTATCAAGGTGGGTACCGAAGCGAGCGAATCCGCAGGTGTTAGCTTAAGCTAGTACAAAATAAATCGACACAAACATTGTTTCGGAGTTCTTCGACAAAACCATTAAAAAAGGTGAAATGCGGTGTCAAAGTTTAAGCGTTCAAGTATAAAAAGCTCTCTACGCTGGCATGATTCATTTGATTCGAAGTCAGCTTAAATATATTGCAAGAAAATTTAAATGTTTCAGACCATAGAATAGAAACCGACCAACAGCCAGCCACAACAACAAGCATCATAAGCAAAATCAAGTGTCACATGACGCATCTGTCCTAAAAAAGTTCGATCTATGAATCTTGCTGCGCTCGCTTGGTTCAAAGCTCACTTTTCTCGCACGGTAACTTTTGAATAGTTTGCCAGCAAATTTAACTGTGTCAGACTCTATGGTCTGACACAGTTAAAAGGAACCTACCAGCAGTCAGCCTTTTCTATAAGGACCATAATTAAGCAAAATCAAGTGTTACATCATGATGCAATTGTATTAAAAAAAAATCTGCTCGCTGCGCTTTCTTGGTTCGAAGAACGCTTAGCTCGTAAGGTAGCTTCGCTCGCACGGTATCTTCTTGAATATTTTGCAAGCAAATTGAACTGTGTCAGACCATAATTATAATAGAAACCGACCAAAAGTCAACCTCTAAGAACACAGTAAGCAAAATCAAGTGTCACACTACGCATTTGTCTTTAAACAAATCGGGTAATGTCTAAGAAAATTTCACGGTAGCTTTTTGAATATTGTGCAAGCAAATTAAACTGTGTTAGACCATTATAAAAAGAGCACAGCAAGTCAGCTTTTTTTAAGAACACCGTAAGCTAAATCAAGTGTCACATGACACATTTATTCTAAATAAAATGTCTTTAAGCTTTAAAAAGCTCGTTGCGCTCGCTTCATGAAAGCTTCTTCAATATTTCGCAAGTAAATTTTACTCTGAGACCATAGATTAGCAACTGGCCATCAGTCAGCCTTTTCTATAAGCACCATTTATGCAAAGTTAAGTGTCACATGACGCATATGCCTTAAACAAGCCTATTTAAAAACTTTTTAGAAACAAGATTTAATAAATAATAAAGAGAACTAAATAATACAGACTGAATAATAAAGAGAACTAAACTTTTAAAAATCCAGCACCAAAGTAGGTAGGTACTCGTCAAGACCAATCAAATGAGCTGAAACTCGATGGGGTTGTGTAGTTTCTTTGAGTTCCTATGACCACCTTCTAGTTCCATCATCAGATCAGACCCTGGTAGCCATCTAAAAATAAAATACTCGCCAAGACGAAACAAACAAGCCGTAACTCGAAGGAGTTGCGTCGTTTCATTACAGAGTTCCTATGACCACCTTCCAGTTCCATCATCAGATCAGACCCTGGTAACCATCTAAAAATAAAATACTCGCCAAGACGAAACAAATGAGCCGTAACTCGATGGAGTTGCGTCGTTTCATTACAGAGTTCCTATGACCACCTTCCAGTTCCATCATCAGATCAGACCCTGGTAACCATCTAAAAATAAAATACTCGCCAAGACGAAACAAACGAGCCGTAACTCGATGGAGTTGCGTCGTTTTATTACAGAGGTCCTATGACCACCTTCCAGTTCCATCATCAGATTAGACCCTGGTAACCATCTAAAAGTAAAATACTCGCCAAGACGAAACAAATGAGCCGAAATTCGATGGTGTTGCGTCGTTTCATTACATAGTTCCTATGACCACCATCCAGCTCCATCATCAGACCCTGGTTAACATTGAAAGACAAACTACTCGTCAAGACGATTCAAATGAGCCCAAACTCGATGAGGTTGGGTCGTTTCATGGCGAAGTTCCTTTGCCCACCTTCACCTTCCAGCTCCATTATCAAATCAGCACCATCTCATCATAATATTGCATTGTCACGCGATTTACACGTGTATGCAAAATTTCAGCTCAATCAGTAACCGGGAAGTGGATTCAATTTAATTTGCAAGATTTGATAACAAACATCGGGACAGGAGAAACTAAATAAAAGCTTGTAAAAATAATAACTTATGAGCTCGCTTCATTGTAAATTCATGATACTCCACTCACGCATGTCCGCACTCCACGGTAATCTTGGACGAGTAAAGCGACAGTTGCGTTTATCACCCGTGCTCCGCCCGTCGCACTCGATTTCGCGCGTGGAACACAGCTACCAGAGCGTTTGTTTCCGTATTCGCCGAGAGAAATTCAGCAATGTAATTGTAACCGAATTTTAAAACTTTAATAACTTATTGAAATAAATTTATTTTTGAACTTTTTTTGAACTGATTAGATGTAAATGATAGTGAAGATTCCAAAAATGCAATAAAAATAAAAGGTGACAGTGGCGTCTGTTTCCTTATTCGTAGGATACGACGATGTGTGTCTATTTATTTTGCATTTGAAGTACCTACCTATTGCAACTGAGTTTCAAATAAATCGCTAAACCCGTTTAAAAGTTCACATTCAAACTTAGACACCCCACTTTTTACCCCTTTTAGGCGTTTTTTGAAAATTCCTGAAACACGTGTCCAATTATTTTGTTTATGGTATCCAAACCGAGTTTAAAACCAATTGCACCTTCTATTACTTAATACGTTTCAGTTCAAACTTCGACACTGTTTTAAATATTATTTTTTAATTTCACCCTTTTAAAGGTTTTTTCGAAAAACCCCGAAACACATTTATTTTTCATTGTTAGTATTGCATGCAACCGAGTTTCAAGCAAATCGAACCACCCATTAAAAAGTTCCCATACAAACTTTGACACTACATTTTACCCCTTTTCAGGTTTTTTTTTTAAATCCTGAAAACCCTGTAATAAGTAGGTATTTATCATTTACATATCATATTACACGCTCGTGGCGAAGTTGGCTAAGACGTTCTTGATAGATCGTTGAAGTTAAGCAACGTTCAGAGCGGTCACAACTTGGATGGGTGACCGCAAGTGACATTATCAGCTGAGCGCTTCAGTACTTCGGAGGGCACGTTAAATTGTCGGTCCCGGCTTTTAAAGTCGTTATAAGCCATGACGGAGGCCTTTAGGCGGCCTAAAAACTCCGTCACCAGAGTTGGCCACTTCCTCATACGAACTTACTTACTTTTTATCATTACAATAATTATAAGTACCAAGTTTGAAGCAAATCGCTTCACGCATTAAAAAAATTGCTAAATGCCGCCGTGATGCAGTAAATTTAATTTAATTTACCTACATGTACCTAGGTATGGTACTACTTTCATAAAAAAAACATAGGTAGGTAGGTAGAAGGTAGACAGATAATTATAGTAAGCGTTGATATTGTCGTGGAGTTTCATCTGCACAGATCGGCAACGTTGCAGCCACTATCAACCAATGCGACGTTTACTGCGTTCTCATTGGTTCATTTGAATCGGATCAACATTTTTAAGGTGGATTTGTATATTGGATCAACAAGCGGTGACGCAATACCAGCGCTACTAGAGTCCAAATGTTGATCCGGTCGGAGCCACATTTGTTAGTAAAAATGCATATCAGATCAACAAATGAAGCCGTGATCAACATGTGTTTTCGGATCAACAAAGTGTTCACCTGAAGTCGTCACTGATCAACATTTACCGTAAAGCCATATCTATATATATATATATATATATATATACCTACCTACTGTGTCTGATTTGGTTTTTACGTTGTCCTTTAAATTTTAAATTATTTATTTCTAAAGTAACGGGTTGCTTTACCAACTTCATTTTTCTTTCTGGTTAGTGAAGACACTATTACTACATTTATAATAAATTATGATGTTATATGTATAGTTTTTATGTTCTTAGATATTAATATAGACTCATATAGACTATTATATAATTCTATCTTTATATCCTATGAAATGTAGGAATTGATCAATACCGCTGACTATAATAAATCTATATAAAATCAGATTATTATAAGCACTAATAATAGGATTAAACGAACTAAAGTGAAGTTCTATCCTTATTATTTAATTTGCTTATTCTGGAATGACCACTTAGTAGTACTCGCTGCTCTCGCTATCTTTCGCGTGTCCAAAGTGTTGCCCTGCAACTAAAAAAATTTTTGATGCCTGCAACACAACCAAATCACATCATTACGTTCAGAGATAAATAAATGAGTAGACCCATGGGAAGAAGCTATGCGCATAATAGCTTTGGGATGGGTAGGGAAATTCTCATTCCAGAATAAGCAAATTAAATAATAAGGATAGAACTTCACTTTAGTTCGTTTAATCCTATTATTATTTTGCTTTGCTTATTCTGGAATGACCACTTAGTAGATGTTTAGAGTTAAACCTTAAAAACCCATTCAATGTAGTAACATTATAGGTACCTAAGTACTTAATTTATTACAAATGATACTTCCATATTAAATCACCAAGGTAAGTAGGTAGAACATTTACTATGGTTTCTACATTATACTGTTAACTAGAGGCACCCCATATGCCTTAACAAAAGAAACTTGAAAATCTTTACTATTTGAAGAGTTCTAAACTAATACCTACAATTAAATTGCTTTGCAAACATCCATTATCAAGAGGTTCACCCTACTGACTTAAAAACGCTGTAAGGACTTGTCCCACCGAGACCTTTCTAGTTTCTACTGATAAACTAGGATGTGGCTCTCTTAAGAGGTCTCTTAAAAAGCAATTTGTAATTAATATTTTAATAGTTCATCATCACATCTTAGTTGTTTAGTACCTATTTACCAATCATATGAAAGGTATTTTAAAAGACAATAACTGGCTTGGCAAGATACATCTGCTCCAAGCAGTTGATTTCTTAACTAGGTAGGTATATAACAAAACAAAAAGAACTCTGTTATAACTGTTAACATTTAGTGTTTGGACTCTGCTATGTAGGAGTCAAAAACAAAGCAGTCTTTTTAATCAAAATTTTCTTAATAAGAGAATGCCACTGTCTTATGAAAAACAGAACCATAATGTGGCTCCTATGCTCCCAATCCCAAGTGGCTTTATATTTTGGCACATAGGTTTTATTCTTTAAAATCCTTTAGAACCACGTTTAAGGCGACCATCTGTTTCAAAATGATTAATAGATTATGTATTAAAAGTGACAGACAAAGCTAAACAATTTGCAGTTTAAGAAGCACCTTTAACAAAGACGGTCATTAAATAACAAAATTAAAAATAAAACATAAACACTATTTTCTGATTTCCTAACTTACCATACCTACTGCCACTATTTTTCGAATCCTAGTTTTTATTTTTACTTCTATTGCGCTTTGTCCTACCATTATTTCCTTCATAATTATTATTGCCTAATAACAAGCCCCCTAGGTAAGAAGAGTTGAGTTGACTTTGAATAAAGATTTTATAGATTTTCACAAGGTGCAAAAATGTATCTAAACACGCTTGATTACTCTTGAATACCCATACCTGAAAAGGCCAAATTAGAAACAATAAAATACTTATCTTTAACTACCTAATAAGTACCTTAAGCCTTTTATACCTTTTAAGTAACATACGTAATCATTTTTAAAGTGACCTTCACTTTTTTAAAACATGTAGAAATGCATTAAAGAAAAGTTTCTTTAATTCAAAGTAGAAGCACTACCATCCAAGTAAAAGGATTACCATGTCAAGCTATAGGTACAATCGGAATATTTCTCACATTTTTTATTTAGCCTTAAGCAAACAAATAAATGTCTGGAGGACCAAGTGTCCACAATCCTTACAAAAATGTACTGGCTTTCTTACTTCTCATTCTGTATCTTGATTTGAGAGACAAGATTCAAATTTAGTTTTTGTATTGTCTAGATATCTATGTTAATACTGAAAATTGCCAGGTAGGGTCATTAAATTGAGGAATTTGACTATTTGGATGAACTTACTTAATTTTAACCATATTTTTAAGTATGTCTCAACCTCTAAAATGCATAACACTTCCATGCAAAAAAATAATAATAATAATAATAACAATAATACCTAATATTGCTTAAAGGGACCTAAGCTACCTTCCGCTTTCATAATATTTCATCTAAACAAACCTAACGTAGGTCAATTTTTTTTTTTTTTTTTTTTTTTCCTAGGCTAGCAAAAACAACTACCAACTATGTTCTGATCTTATTCTGCCAAATAGAAATAAAACTTTGCTTCATCGGTTCGGTTATTTTCATTAATCTACTATCATAGTACCCCCCCCCCCCCCCCACAACGTACCAAAGCTATGAAATTTTATTTTTACAAAACCATAAGAAAATATTCACCATAATAATTTTTATTTGTATAATAAAAGTAGGTACCTACTTAATTAACAACTTTATTATTGATATTATTTAATGATATCCAAGGAAATCAATTTCTTTGACCTTGTTCTCTCATTATGTTCTATGACCCTCTTGTAAATGTAAACCCATTACTAAGAAAGTATAATATCCATTTATTTGATTAAATATTTTTATAGTTTGAATTAATTGAATCTAATTAGTATGATTTTCCAATTCTATTTTACACAAAGTAAAACCAATTTTAATTAGCCTTGTGTTTAAAGTAAGAAGTTTCAACAAACTTAGTTATATAAGTTTAAACTCATCTTAAAATAAAGCTACAGGTACCTAGTGTCCATCCTTTTTTGGGGATACTAAATCATACATATTACCTATGTACTGGACCAAAATTAATCCTATTCAGCTTTGCATTCTGATATGACACAATCATTATTTGATTTAAAAGTTTTATTATCCCTTATGGAATATCAATTTTTTAGATTTGGTTACATAATTATTATTATGTGGCATAAATGATTGTTCAGGCAAAGCATGAAAAGTTATCCTTTTAACCAACTAAGATAGTGGAATCTTGTGCAATTCTGTCCCATCCAGCATCCATAATAAATAAATACATACCTTAAAGCACACCAACAAAACAAACCTCCACGGATATTTGGCCCAGCTTTTGTTGGATAGGCCTGGGTGGTGGCATAAGCCCGTCGTTTGGCTGTTCTGGTACTTATGTTAGGGCTGTTGGTAGTTCTTTATTTTATAACCAACCATTTTTATAGAAAAGCTTCCTAGCTTTTATAGGTCATTAGTATAATTAGGGCCAATTCTTATACAGTTTCTTCCTCTAAAAAATGTAATAAATACCCAATGTGTTCATTGGTAGGTAATCTCTTTCCAACGGAGAGAGTGCCATCTTGCCTTTGAAAGATATTTTTGGCCCAGTTTTGTTTCATGTTGACTGTCTAATTTTTGTTTTATGTTCTTGAAGAAGTCTATGTCATGCTTTTGCTGTTAGGTTCAGAATACCTGATAATTCCACATTTAACTTTGGAGCCTCCCACAGTTTGCCATTTCAAGGGGTTTTTATTTCATTGTTTGTCAACTTTAGTCCGACTTTTTATTAGTAAGGATTCCATTTGAAAGCCCTTGTCTTAAAGGCTTTCCCGAGGCTTCAGCTGTTGTTACCTCTTTACTCTGAGGTTTTAATCTCAAGCATTTCTAATTCAAATTTCAAAATTGACCGTCATAAGTAAGATTAAAAAATCTAAGTTCTTCAGAACAAGCATACCATGTATGAGCTGTTTAAGTCACTCTCTGCCACGTACAATTGTAAAACACACAATTTGTAGTCACAATAGGTAGTTAGTACTTTAATGTTGGTTCATTTTTTAGATTTCTTGAGTTCAACCTCCTCAACGGAGAGGATTATTATATATACATATTTTATTACATGTCATGTTAGGAACTGTTTGCATGATTCTCTTAGTAGGTGCACCACCCCTCCACCGGAGGGGATACATATTGTACCACAATACATATTTTATAACATTATAACATGTTGAGAACCTTATTGTTTGCTTGTTTCTCTTAGTAGGTGCACCACCCCTCCACCGGAGGGGATACATATTGTACCACAATACATATTTTATAACATGTTGAGAACCTTAGTGTTTGCTTGTTTCTCTTAGTAGCTACGTGCACCACCCCTCCACCGGAGGGGATACATATTGTACCACAATACATATTTTATAACATGTTGAGAACCTTATTGTTTGCTTGTTTCTCTTACTAGGTGCACCACCCCTCCACCGGAGGGGATACATATTGTACCACAATACATATTTAATAACATGTTGAGAACCTTATTGTTTTACTGTACAACCCTTTCAACGGAGGGGATATAATATTGTCACACATTATATATCATTTTACGTGTTAAGTTCCTTATTTTTACTTGTTCCACTTTATGTACAACCAATCCAACGGACTGGATACTTAATGTAACACAAAAAGTATTATTTTACGTGTAAGGTAGCTACTAAGGATTTCCCCGAAAAAAGCTCACGATGTACCTGGAAAACAAAAAACAAATCGCCCAAAAACGTTGAACTTGAAGGTTAGGCCATCAAGATGGCGATCGGCCTTTGCCGATTTCACAGCCAGCCACGGTTGGTGAATTTGACAATTTCTTGGGAACAATGAGACAATCGTTATTATTGAGACTTTTTGATAAATAAGTAGATGTCTTACCACTCCTGTGTGGATTGTATAATAACGTAAAAAGGGATAAAATAGCCCTTAGCTTCCATTACTTTCATCCTTGCGCCTTTCCAATTTTTCCAACATCTTGGCATTTTGACCAGCTCTGGATGTTATCCACACTTTGCAAATGACCACTATAACTTATTAAACCACTACAACACAAGATTTCGGAAAGAAACTATTATTTCTTTGCTTTTTAAAATTTTCGATAAAAAATCGACGACACCGCGAGTGAACGCGAAAGAACGAATGATGTGATTTGGTTGTGTTGCAGGCATCAAAAATTTTTTTAGTTGCAGGGCAACACTTTGGACACGCGAAAGATAGCGAGAGCAGCGAGTACTACTAAGTGGTCATTCCAGAATAAGCAAAGCAAAATAATACAATGGGGGGGTATCATTAGTGTGTCAGATATTTTAGAGAGCGCACGCTTAATTACCAGTCAAGTAAGTATAATTTGTTGATTTTTTATTTGATGAGTACCTATTTTAGAATACAAGAGCTTTTTGTAACTTAATTCTCTCGATAATATTACTTTTTCATTGTAGAAATGAGCAGCATTACTTTTGAAGATGACACCAACCCCATAACTAACCCGTTTTATTACGCTCAAAATATGGATGCCGTTTATGAGTTGGAGTATCAGAAATTACGAAATCAAATACAAGATGAGCAATTGAAGAATGATGTCGAAGAAGAAGCAAATAAACATGAGCAAGAAGCTGTCGAAAGCAAAAAAAAAGAAATCAAAATTATCATTAAAAAAAACCATAAGTAAACCTATGGCTTCCACATCTTCGTGCACATCATACGTTATTCGTAAAGAGATCGGAAAAGCCCGTCATTTAATAAAAATAAGTATTGAAGAAACTGGTGCCAATTTGTGTGAAATAAACTCTGACAATGTGAATGTGAGTGTTCAGTACCTAGTTAAGAATAATTTTGATGACATAATGGAAGACACAGAGCGTTTAATTAGTAAAATTGTAAAAAAAATAAGTTTATGTAATTAAATTAAAATTAAATGACTGGGAATAATACTTCTGTGTTTTTATTAAATATGCAGTCCCATGAAATTGGGTAACTCTATTATAAGTAATTATAGATAAAGGTAGGTAAGATAGGATTTTGAAACAATGAAGTAATTTTTTATGAATTCCAATAAGCATTCAAACAAATAATAGAAGTAGTACGAGTATATTCACATAAATAATGCAAGTATTTTTAATAAAACAACAAAAAGGAATGTTAGCCATAAATAACAATTAAACGTTATGAAGTAAAATATTTTTTCTTTTATATATTCTTTTATAATGCCCCCCAAGCCGTAGTAAGAATATTATTTAGGATTATAAGCAAATAACCTAGGACATTTGCTCATACGAATTTGCTTACTTTATTTTGTAGTAATCCATATTTAGTTTCATTGCGCTTATTTATAGATAAAGTCAGTATTCAAATAAATAAGTATTCACAACTTTCATTGCTGCATTATACCAGGTAGGTAGGTAGCTAAGCTACTCATTCTTGTGTGAGTGAGTTTCGTACGAAAACAGCGCGTCAAATAGCTTTCTTTATATGGAACATTCCATCACTCCTTAAATAGAATATACTTATAACTAATGCATTGTTTTTTGATGTTTAAATTCACCTGACTGATGCTTTAGAATATAATATGACAAACTAGAAAAAATATATATAATTTTTATAAAAACAACTTTCAATTTCGTAAGAGAAATTTCGTGCGCTCTCGAGGTGCATCAGGTGCTTTACATAACTTTAAAGATCCTCGTCAGATTCTCAAGTTTGCTTTTTTCGCATCAAACCTCACTTACTTAGTAGTTAGTAATCATTTCGAATCGACAGCTAGGTATGTGTAGTAGGTAGGTAGGTCTATACAAACCTTTTGAATCTAGCTTCCACTTATTAAACACATTCAATTATCAATATCATAAAGGTATGATAATCCAAGTTTATACTTATCTACAAAATTGCATACAAAATTGCAACTTGAATAAAAAATTACAAACTTTTTGCTGGTTTAAGGCAAATGGCGTTGGAACAGGCAATAGAGTCACTAGCATGTAAGACGTTTCTGAGTGATCCATGAGGTCCTATTGAAATAAATGATTTTGAGTTTTGAATTTGCGTTTTTTTATAGTAGATTTAAGTAAAAAGTGTGAGGCAAAATAAATCGAGATAATTTAATTTAAAACTGTTGCATTTTTAGGTAGCTATCTGTATGAGCGAGGTTCGACCACAGCAACAGAGTGTCATGTCACTTTCTGTATATGGCACATACCAACATTCCTGTGGATAGGATGACCTAGCAATGCATCTTGTTTTGAGTGAATTAATTTAGCCGACTATCGTTTTAGGAAAGGGGTTATATGTTTTTCTATGCACAAAGCCGCACCTAAACTTAGTCGATGCCTTGACCCGAGACAGCTGTACCTACCTGACTCAACTGTATGTGATGGTAACTTAGATAGCGCCAAAATTAGTTATTTTCTTATTAAGTAAATATACCTAGTACCTACCTAATTTAAAACCAAGTCGCTTTTTATGAAGATATTTTTCTTTATTCGCAATCCCCTAGGCTATGCTATATAGATTTTGATTGGGTTTTCAACGTTAGCCCCACATTTTTGCGCGAAAGGTTTTTTTAGTCAACATCATGAAATTAAATATGAGCGAAGCTGTGATGAAACTAGTAAGTAACAATCATTCGTTTTACAATTACACAATTAAATTTATTTAGATGTAAGTAAAGTCATACGCAAACATTAGTTGTTTGATAAGATTCATGTTTCGTTCTTAGGATCATGGATTAAGATGCAAATTGCTGTCCTTAGATTTTTGATGAATTTCGCTGACTTTACATTTTAACACTAATGAAATGTGTAATAATTACAGGCTTCACACAGGTGAAGACGATTTATATAAAAGGAATCCTTCAGCAGCGAACCGTTACCACTTGCCTGACAAATATTCATTGAAGAACACCTTAGTGTTGACGTGCCTATCCCGTGACATCCCAGTTCACCATCGAGTTATCAATCATGTAAGTTTTCAATATCTTTATTATTCAGTGTGTCTCATTTATTCAAATACACTAGGTACCTACTTAGTTTTCAACATAAGCAATTCATTTGTGTTGCAGTATTTGAATAGCCCATAATTTAAATTATGTTTTTTTAATTATGGTCTAATTCCTTCATTATTCAAAATTTTACTTTTCCATATTTTTTCTATAGAAAGAGTCTCTTAAATAAATAGTTTAAATAATTTCATACACAAGTGCAAAGTAGAAAACATAGTTATTTAGTTGTGAACTTAATTGTTTCAATAAAAACTTGTGATGTTAGTTATTCAAATACACTACGTACTCAGTTTTCAACATAATCCATTCATTTGTTTTGCAGTATTTGAATAGACCATAACTTAAAACCTTCATTATTCAAAAAGTAAATTAAGTATTCAAAATTTACTGTTCATTATTTTTTCTATAGAAATAGTCTCTTAAATTAATAGTTTTAATAATTTCACACTCAAGTGAAAAGTAGGAAACATAGTTATTTAGTTGTAAACCTACCTAATTGTGCCAATAAAAACTGATGATGTTAGTTTTTAATCATGTTTTTTTTTTTTACTTTCAGGCCTAAGAACGCTGAACAATTATTCCCATCGGAGGATGAAGCTTCAATACCTGAGGTGGGGGATGTAGAGTTGACGTGCGCGCAGCCAAAAAAGAGGTCGAAGTCTTCGTCGTTACCGTCAACCGCTACCAAATCTCGCGAACCATCTAAGAAGAAGTCAAAAATACTGGAAACCACTCACATGATGCCTTCGTCATCCAAATGTCGTCCGACGATGAAGGATCTGTTTGGATCAGAGGATAGCGACGACGACGAGGAATGTGTCGAGGGTATGCAACCACCACGTTTACCTTGCTACATTACCCGGCGGGTTGCGAACGGGTATGCCCGTCAGTTCAACAACAAAAAGAAGGGGAAATATTACATAGATTTAAAAGTTTACGATAGCGAGGAAATTGAAAAAATTACACCAATGAATCGATGGCGTCAAGCTATCATTAGTATTAAAACAAGGGCGGAGAATACTTCTGGGGCTTGGCGCCATCTATCGCAATATATAAAAGAAACTCGCAGCGAATATAAAGATTTCCCCTCTAGCTTTAATTCAAATGTTCCGATGTAGAGCATAGGTATTTCATAGTACAAATAAATAAAATATTACGTACCTTGTTTGATATTTGTTTCCTTTTTTTCAGTTAAGCCACCAACTTCACTTTGTACAGAATCTGATAATGAAATATTGAATGATGAACTTTTCAATGTAATGTTATGTGAAAAATGTAATTTAAAATTGGAAAAATCGAAATATAGGTATCATATCAGAACCAATATGCATAAAGCTAATTGTTTAACCAAGTCACAATTTGAAAATGTAGATATTATTGGCACTGCTTTTAAGGACAGAATTAGATCATATCGACTAAATCCAATTGCAGAATTTCAGTATCCTACCCCAGAGGCGTTTTTGATTCAACATCAGAGCGATGTTATTAGACTCTTAGAATTATCTCTACAAAAACACACATGCATAAAGGTTAATTTTGAACTGTTTGCTGTATTTGTATTACATAAAATAGATGGATTAACCAAACAGTTAAAGTCGTTTAGTAATAAGTACTGCATAATATATGAAAGTACCGATTTGGTTGAATTTTATTCAGATGTAATAGATTTTTTAAAAAAGAAATCGAGTGAATTCGAACATTGTGAATCAGGCTGGTCTTTTGAATCAATAAGTCACTTGGAAATTAATGTTAACAAATACAGCCCTTTGAGAGGTGGTACGTTTATCGACTTGCCATCTCGCATAAAAAACACAAAAAGTTGCATCAATATAAAAACAGTTGATAACTATTGTTTTGCATGGAGCATTGTAGCAGCTTTGTATCCATGCAAAATAAATGTAAATCGAACAAGCTCGTATCCTCATTTTTCAAGCGTTCTTAATATTCAGGGAATCAATTTTCCACCCACAACAAATGATATAAAGCTATTTGAGCATTTAAATTCTGATATCAGCGTAAATGTTTATGGATTAGACTATAAAAGTTATGTTACTGGACCATTGTATACTACAAACATTCGAAAACTGCATCATATAAACTTATTATATTTTGAAAAGTCGGATAAGCGTCACTACTGTTTGATTAACGATTTAGTAAAATTAGTAAAGCGACAAGTGACTCAACATAAAGGTAAGGCATTGTTATGTGAAGCATGTCTCCAATTTTTTACTAGCCAGAAAAAATACGACTCCCATAATTGTTCTAAGGTTTTAACAGTTTTACCAAGGAATAAAATATTAGAGTTTGAACATTTCGAGAGACAACAAAAAATCAATTTTGTGATATACGCAGATTTTGAAAGTCTTTTATTAAATCATAGAGATACAAGCAAAGCAGCCACACAAAAATACAAGGTACACGAACCGTCGTGCTTTGGTTATTATATTTGTTGCTCGCACAATCGTTCCTTAAACAAATACAGAACGTATCGTGGCCCTCGATGTGTCAAGTATTTTATAAATTATTTAATAAAAGATATAGAAGAAATATATAAAATATTAGATGTCATAAAACCAATGAATCCATTAACTGACTATGAAAAAAATGAATATGATAACGCTACTATATGTCACATTTGTAAACGGTTTCTGTTCGATGATAAAGTAATGGATCACGATCATGTAACTAAAAAATACCGAGGACCTGCTCACATGCATTGCAATGTAAATTTTCGTATTTGTTCATTTGTACCTGTAATAATTCATAACTTGTCTGGTTACGATTCTCATCTCTTTATAACAGAACTATCAAAATACCCCGGCGAAATAAAAATTATACCGAAAACTAAAGAAAAATATATCAGTATAACAAAATATATTCCGAATTATAGAACCAACAAAAATAAGTCTATGCAAATAAAGTTCATAGACTCTTTTCAATTTTTGAGCACAAGCTTAGATAACTTGAGTTCAAATTTAAATAAAAATGATTTCATTCATTTATCACAAATAGTGAGAAACTCCAAGCAGTTTGAGTTAATACAAGCAAAAGGAATTTATCCGTATGATTACATAGATTCATGGTCTAGATATAGTGAACTTAATCTTCCTCCTAAAACATGCTTTTATAATAGTCTAAAACAAGAACATATAACTGATGCAGAATATCTTAGAGCGCAGAATATTTGGAAAGAATTTAACATCAATTCATTAGGAGAATTCACTGATTTGTATTTAAAAACCGATGTTCTCTTATTATGTGATGTGTTTGAATATTTTAGAGAAACTAGTTTAAAACATTATAAGCTTGATCCTGCTTACTATGTCAGCTCACCTGGATTGAGTTGGGATGCAATGTTGCTTTACACTAGAGTTCAACTTGAATTGATTCAAGATTTGGAAATGTATGAGTTATTAGAAAAGGGGATTCGAGGAGGTTTAGCTCAATGTTCTCTTCGACATGCTGTAGCAAACAACAAATATTTACCTAACTATGATCCCACCAAAGATACCGAGTTTTTAGTATATCTGGATTGTAATAATTTGTATGGTTACGCAATGATGAAAAAATACCCAATCTCAGAATTCAGATTTTTGACCGAGTGTGAAATTGATAAGTTTGATATTACAAAGTGCACGAATGAAGATGATTACGGGTATATTTTAGAGGTTGATTTAGGATACCCGGAACATATTCATAATTCACATAGTGATTTACCGTTCGCACCTGAAAAATGTACACCACCAGGTGGTAAAACTGTTAAACTCATAGCAAATTTATATGATAAATATAATTATGTAATTCATTATGTACATCTTCAAGAATGCCTAAAACAAGGTCTCACACTAAAAAAAAATCATAGGATTATATGTTTTCGACAGGAAGATTTTTTAAGAAAATATATCGAATTAAATACTGAGTTGCGTAAAAAAGCTACATCAACATTCCAGAAAGATTTTTTCAAATTATTAAATAATGCTATATTCGGTAAAACTATTCAAAATAAACGTAAACAAGTAGACGTCAAATTAATTACTTGCTGGAGTGATAATTTTAATACCACAAATAAGTGTTTAGGTGCTGAAAATCTAATTGCCAAACCTAATTTAAAAAGTGTAGCTATATTTACGGATGATTTTGTAGCGATTCAATTAAAACCAGAAAAAATTGTCTTAGACAGACCTATTTATATAGGTTTTGTTGTTTTAGAGTACCTATGCAAAGACACATCTATATCAATTCCATTATAATTTCATTAAACAGAAATATAGTGACAAAGCTAAGCTTTGCTATACAGACACGGATAGTCTTCTGTATTCAATTAATACTACAGATTTTTATAAAGATATGAAAAAACACATAGAATTGTTTGATACAAGCAATTATTCATTAAATAATGCTTATAACATGCCTTTAGTTAATGCCAAGATACCGGGCCTATTCAAAGATGAGCTAGGTGGTGACGTAATAACTGAATTTATTGGATTGAGGGCAAAGCTTTATTCCATTAAAACTTTGAGTATTCAAATTAATAAAGCTAAAGGAGCAACCAAATCGGTAACAAAACATTTAACTCTATCGAATTATAGAAATGCATTATCTAAAAATGCAGATTTAAAATGCAAGATGAACATGATCAAGTCTATTCATCATACTCTTTACTCTCAAGAAGTAAATAAACTTATCCTTAATGCTAATGATGATAAACGTCAAATCATTGATAAAATTATTAGCGTACCTTGGGGGCACTCTAGTTACATATTGTAGTTCATGTGAGTAACTGTAGTAATGTAATGTGCATAACCAATAGTTTTTCTCCGTCATTATAACGAGAATATTGTTTTTAGATAAGTACCTAATTTTAAATAATAAACTTTAATCATTATTATTTATATTAATAATTGTATCCAAACAACTGTACCTATTAATCATAGTTACTAATATTTGTATGCATGTATTTAACATTGGCAAGTGTATAATAAAATGGAGCTCAGAAAATAAAATAAAATATTGTAGCAAGTCTGTATCTTTTATTTTAATCGCTAATTTCCTATCATAATAAGTAAGGCCCATATTTGTTTAATCAAATACTGAACTGCTCAACTGATACACAAACTGAACAGATTGACTTCAAACCACCCCCTCATGTATCTGCTCATCTCCGGATCTCCGGATCTCTATTCAATCAATCACCCTTTCGCATATAATTATTCTGGTTTTAGACAGGTACCTATGTAGAGAAATGTAGAACATAGAATTTGAAAAGTTCTTTTTTTTAGTTTACATTTTTAGATAAGTCATTTATAGAAGATTTATTTTAGTTTTTTTAAACTAAAAAGTATTTTTTATTGAAGTAAAACGAATAGATGAATAATATATAAGTCAACATTAGAAGAATAATTTTAGTTTTCTAAAAGTCAAAAAATAAAAAAATAACATCGTATTGAAAAGTCCTTTTTCTAGTTTTCTAAATGTAAAAATGAATAGTGGATTATTATAATTGGGTTCGCTGGATCTTGGTTGATCCAGAGAACCCAATTATACACTACTTTTATATCTCCTATGGATTCTCAAAATTTTAGAAGGGTATTACCATCTGTCAGAAACATGGAAAAAGAAAACCGCGTGCTGCTTGCAGCACGCGCACCACGCAAACTAGTTATTATATTATAATATATAAACTTAGACTACCACTCACTCACTGACTGACAGAATTGTTCTCCCTGTTGGTGGATGGGGAGGTATATATATTTTGACGGATTCGTATAGAGGTACGTCTGGTAACTTCGGGAAAAATCGCAAACCCCCCCTTTTTGCCCCCCTTCCCCCCCCCTTATTGAGGATCTCGGAAACTAAGAGACTTGGAACAATTTTTTTTGCGGAATCGGATAGAGGAGGCTCGGGAAAGTAAAAATATTTTTTCAGTGTTGCCCCCTTTGCCCCCACTCTCCCCCCCTTTTGCGAATCTCGGAAGTTATGAGACTTGGAACAAATTTTTTTTCAGATTCTTGTAAAGGGGAACTTAATTAGTCAAAATATTTTTTCAAAACTCACCCCCCCCCTCCCCAACCTCCCCTAAAATTGAAAGGGCTGTAACTTCACAACGGTTAGAGATATCCATTAGGTTTTTGAACAAATATTACAGTAGGTAGGCGTCGGAGGTCCTGAGTGGAGCGAACCTACGAGACCTGAGTGGAGCGGAGGGGGGAGGTGGCGAGCGAAGCGAGCCGCCGACCTCCGTAGCGTAACGAAGGTCGAGTGGGTGAAGCGTAACTCAGGGCCGACGACTTGGTTAATTTTTTTCGTTTTTTTTTTTTCTTAATGGTTTAGGGCTCCTAAAGGGTTTTCATACTGATTTTGGGCTTCCCATAGCGGTTTATTAAATATTTTTAATCTCCTATGGATTCTCAAAATTTTAGAAGGGTATTACCATCTGTCAGAAACATGGAAAAAGAAAACCGCGTGCTGCTTGCAGCACGCGCACCACGCAAACTAGTTATAATATATAAACTTAAACTACCACTCACTGATTCACTGACTGACTCATTGACATAATTGTTCTCCCTGATGGTGGATGGGGAGGTGGGTATATTTTGACAGATTCGTAAACAAGTAACTCGGGTGAGTTGGGGAAAAATCCCAAACCCCCCCTTTTTGCCCCCCTTGCCCCCCCCCCTATTGAGGATCTCGGAAACTAGGAGACCCGTAATTTTTGTTTTTTGCGGAATCGAATAGAGGAGGCTCGGGGAAGTAAAAATTTTTTTTCAGTGTTGCCCCCTTTGCCCCCCCTCTCCCCCCCTTTTTCGAATCTCGAAAACCTTAAGACTTGGAACAAATTTTTTTTCAGATTTGTATTAAGGGGAACTTGGTTAGACAAAATATTTTTTCAAAACTCCCCCCCTCCTCCCCAACCTCCCCTAAAATTGAAAGGGCTGTAACTTCACAGCGGTTAGAGATATCCATTAGGTGTTTGAACAAATATTATAGTGGGTAGGCGTCGGAGGTCCTAACTCAGGTAACTCAGGGCCGACGACTTGGAAACTTGAGGGAAATATTTTTTTTTATAATTTTTTTTTTCTTAATTTTTTTTTTTTTATTTTTTTTTTTTTTTTTCAAAAATTTTTTTTTTCTTAATTTTTTTTTTCTTAAATTTTTTTTTTTTCAAAATTTTTTAAGGGTCTCTACTTGTCAAAAATTGGAGAGAGGGCGCCACTTTCAACGTATTAACATCGGCTCTCTAATTTATTGCATATTAAAATTAAAAGTCAGCAGTGTAACGAGTTTCAAATTGCGATTTCTGTAAAGAAAGTTGTGAATTACCCGGACAAGTGTGGACAGTACGAAATAATCCAAGTTTAAAGAGAATTACTGCAAAAACTATTCTGCAGCGGAAGAGTCTTCGAAGTTACCTACGACTACTAGCAGCCTCGGAAGTACAGCTGACCACTATATAAGAAGGTTAGTTGGCCATCTTGCATGCTGCAGAAAGTTTTTTTCTCATCTTCTATAAAATATTAAAAACTGCCGATATCAAAAGTACAGAGTCATCCTACCAGACAAAGCCATCCGAAACTTGGCATTTGCGCCATCTAGCGGAACGTAGCGTAACTCCGTAACACATCACGTTTAATTGGTATCGACTTGTTAATTTAGTACAAAGGAGGATACAAAGAGGGCGCTAGCCAAACTGAAATGGATGAAATAATGAAAGTACTGAGTAAAATACAAAAAGAGCTCGCACAAAACAGAAAAGATATGGAAGCGATGGGAGAAAATATTAAGGAAAGTATTATAAGCAACATGGAGGACAAGTTCAATCAAATACAAACTACACAAAAAATGCTAGAACAAAAATGTGAAAAGCAGCAAAATGAGATAAACTTCCTAGATAGACAAATTCGCAAAAAGAATTTGGTTTTTTTCGGCCTAGATGAAACTGAAAATTCTTACGAAGATTTGCTCAATATAATACTTCAAGTAGTTAATCAAAGAATGAAACTATCTTGCACCGCCTCCGATATAGAGTCAGTAACAAGGATTGGGAAAAAACATACAAAAGCTAGACCAATAATTGTGACAACAGTAACTTTGCTCAAGAAAATAGAGATTTTAAGAAGGAAGAAAGCTTTAGATAGTTCCGGTATTTACATCAAAGAAGATTTCTCACCAGCTGTTTTACTCAAGAGAAAAGAACTACAAGAGGAATTGCAACGTGAAAGGCAAGCGGGAAACAAAGTATTTTTGCGCCAAGACAAGATCGTGAAGCTTGGAATAACAAAACATGTGCCCCCAAAAAACAAAAGGTACTTATCTGAGTCACCGGAAGTAGCCGGCGTAAGAAGAAATGAAATTAAAGACGCTGTGAAACAACTACCTAAAAAGAGCAAATCGCAAAACATCACGAGCTTTTTACGTACATCGTCACCCAATTCTGAAGGCAGCCAAATTTATGAAACGCGTGAAAATCAAAAAAACTGAAAGTCCCTCCTCCTTCCCCAAGCCGGCAGGTCACCGTGGGAGAGTATGACCATAGCCCCCCGAAAAAAATACAAAGCTTTAAGCTCCAACAAGTTTCAAAACAAATCATACACATTTCGTGCCTGAACGTAAGAACGCTTTTGCAAGACAGTAGAATTACAGAGCTCTGCTATGCAGTGAAGGATATTCACTGGAATATCATTGGTTTAAGTGAGGTAAGAAGAGCAACAGAAAAGATAGAAGAATATGATAACTTCATTCTCTATCATTCAAAGGGAACTAAAGGACGAAATAGTGTAGGGTTTTTAATAAAGAAAACACTAAAAAGGAGTATTATATCCTTTAGATCATTTTCAGATAGAGTAGCATTACTAGAGATAAACATTTATGAAAATCAATGGAGCATTATCCAGGTATATGCGCCAACAGAGGACTACTCACTTGAAGAAATACAAACTTTCTATGAAACAATAGAACAGGCAATGCAATGTACAAATAAGAAGAATTTAATATTAATGGGAGATTTTAACGCGCAGATAGGAAAAATAAGACATGGAGAAGAAAGAGTTTTTGGCAAATTTTCAGCCGGAAAGAGAAATAGAAATGGACAAAAACTTATCGATTTCATCTTGGAAAATAACTTGACAGTTGTTAACAGTCTATTTAAAAGAAAATCTCATAGGAAATGGACATGGACAACACCAAACGGAATACACCATAACGAGATTGATTTTATTCTAACGAATCAACCAACTTATGCACAGAACTTCGATATTATTAACAACCTTAATTTTGATACCGATCATCGATTGATACGAGCCAAACTATCAATTACACAAAAGCAAAAGCACAGATTTTATATACAAACAAGCCATAAACATGCGACAAAGTTACCTATTATTCCCAGAGAAAATGGTTTAGAACTAGAAAACAGGCTAGTACAGTGTGTAAATGTTTCAAATAATATTCAGCATCAATACGACACCCTGGAAAAAGAAATGAAAATTACTATCGCGCATCTGCCAAAGTTAGAAAAACGAAAGGAGAGCTTATCAACACATACAAAAAATCTATTGGAAAATAGAAAACTATTATACAAGAAACAACGAACCAAATCAGTGCGCTATCAAATCACACAAATAAGCAAGGAAATAAATAGAAATATAGCAAAAGATAGAAAGAATTGGAGACAAGAAAAGCTAAAATATTTTATACAAAAATTTGGAGCTGTGAAAAAAGCATACAAGGAACTAAGAAATAAGAAAGAATGGACGGATTGCTTGAAAGATAGAGCTGGAAATAAAATCACCAAACGACCAGCTATAATAAATGAAGCTACACAGTTTTACAAAGAATTGTACAAAAATAAAACGGATAAAGAAAATTGCCAACCTTTTCCAACCATTCAACTCGACTCTACCGTACGTGTAACTAGAACTAGACGGCTTTGCGCTGACCAAACCATACTCAAAAGCGAAGTAAGCAATGCAATAAGATCACAAAAAACAGATAAAACACCAGGGGAAGATAATATTACGAATGAAGTTTTGAAATCTTTTTCAGAAACATTGCAGGTTCCACTACAGACTCTTTTTAATAATATTATTATCGATGGATCCGTCCCCCAACAGTGGAAGACATCTACGATCATATTACTACACAAAAAAGGAAATGTTGAAGATCTAAATAACTACCGCCCCATCAGCATCATGTCTAACCTTTATAAGATATTTTCTAAAATAATACTCAATAGACTAACGAAGACCTTAGACGAACATCAACCTCGCGAGCAAGCAGGTTTTCGAAAAAGTTTTTCAACTATAGACCAAATTCACGTAGTCACACAAGTTATAGAAAGAGCCAAAGAATACAAGAAAACATATTACTTATGCTTCATTGACTATCTGAAAGCTTTTGATTCAATAAAACATGATGCTATATGGACCTCACTAGAAGCACAAGGAGTCGAAGCAATTTATATTGATTTACTGCGTCACTTATACAGCAATCTTAGTGCGAAAGTGAGACTAGAGAGGGATGGCCAAGAATTTCCTATTGAAAGAGGCGTCCGGCAAGGGGATCCCATATCACCAAAAATTTTTTCTGCCGTACTGGAGTCGATATTTAGGAACCTGGAATGGGAGGAAAAGGGTATTCTGATTGGTGGGGAATACTTGAGTCATCTCCGGTTTGCAGACGACATAGTGGTTTTCGCAGAAAGCTCTACAATATTGGAAGAAATGCTTAATGAAATTGCGATTGAAAGCAAGAAAGTGGGCTTGGAACTGAATACTAAAAAAACAAAAATAATAACTAACGGACAACAGGACAATATAATAGTGGGAAACGAATTAATAGAGTATGTAAACCAGTATATATACCTAGGACAAATGGTATCCTTCGAGAAATGTACAGGTGACGAAGTTCAACGACGAATAGCTATTGCCTGGAGCAAATTCTGGAGCTTGCAAGAAATCATGAAGAACAAAGAAATTGACATAAATGTTAAGAAAAAACTGTTTGAAGTTACCATTATACCATCTTTAACGTATGGCTGCCAGTGCTGGTCCCTAAGGAAGGAGGACGAGAATAAGCTAGCAGTCTGTCAACGAAAAATGGAACGGCATATGTTAGGAGTAAAACTAAAAGATAAAATCAACAACCAAAAAATAAGAGAAAGTACTAAAATTAGAGATGTCACAGAGGTCATAAGGTACATGAAATGGAACTGGGCTGGACATATATGTCGAATGAGTCATCACGCCTCTGATTCTTGTGTCCGATGGACGAAAAGAATTACAGAATGGTTTCCAAGAGATACTACAAGACCAAGAAGCAGACCGCCAAAGAGATGGCATGATATTTTTATAGAGAGAGCAGGTCCTAACTGGATGACAAAAGCTAGGGATAGAGAAGCATGGAAGGAAATGGGGGAGGCCTACGCCAAGGAGGCGACTGCTACCTAAACAAAAAATAGTTTTGTAATAATTAAGTATAGATATTTTGTGAATTTAAGTGAGTGTTAGATTAAGTCATATTTTAGTATCTATGTAAGTTGATTTTGTAGTAGAAATAAAGGCTATTTTTATTTTATTTTATTTATTTATTTTACTTGTCAAAAATAGGAAAAAAATACCGCGAGCTGCTTGCAGCTCGCGCACCACGCAAACATCAAACAGGTCGGAGGTCTTGAGTGGAGCGAACCTACGAGACCTGAGTGGAGCGGAGGGGGGAGGTGGCGAGCGAAGCGAGCCGCCGACCTCCGTAGCGTAACGAAGGTCGAGTGGGTGAAGCGTAACTCAGGGCCGACGACATGGGATATTTTTTTCCTTTTTTTTTTTTTTTTTAATGCTCTATCGCTCCTAAAGGGTTTTCATACTGATTTAGGGCTTCCCATAGCGGTTTATTAAATATTTTATATCTCCTATGGATTCTCAAAATTTTAGAAGGGTATTACCATCTGTCAGAAACATGGAAAAAGAAAACCGCGTGCTGCTTGCAGCACGCGCACCACGCAAACTAGTTATTATAATATATAAACTTAAACTACCACTGACTGTAAAATCGTTCAGCAGGGCAGAAGGAAAACAGGCTTGAATCAGAGAAATATTTATTAATTCGGTAGGTGTAGTCAGGTCGATGTTGCCGTGAAAAGAGAGCGAGCCACCACGAAGCAAGTAGTTTTATATCGGTTTAGCAGGAATAGGTAATAGTGTCATACCTGATCTTGTGTGTCAGCGCCGCCTAGCGGCCATTGTCCAAACGAAGATGTGACACGAGAAGGTAAAAACTAATGTAAAGAATATTGGATATTAGGTACGTGGTGAAGCTGTTGTCACAGAGATGGCGCTGTGATTCAACATACTGCCACGCCCGGGTTGTAAATGGACTATATGCTATTGCTTGCTTTGTGGTCTGAATCGACTATCCTTTTTACAAATAGTAGGTGCTTAATTTATTTAGAATTTTATGATACATTGATAAAGGTATTCTTAGAATTATGACTGTTACAAACTTACATGAAATTAGCTACCTACCTGTCTACTACTTCGGTTTGATATTATTAGAAACATCTGGAACTTATGGTTCGCAGATAAAGATTTATCTACGTAGCCTACCTATGGATATCTACCTGTCTACTACTAGTTAGATACCTATTTATTTAGGTGCCTAATTCTTGAATGAAACAACAATAAAAATGCAGTTTATTAGGGAAACACTTATGTCTAAAAGTTACTTAATTTATAGGTAAGAATTCGGTACTTATCTGCTAACTTAGTAGGTAACTTAATTAATGATTTAGAGGTAACGGGCATATGTTATTAAATGCACGTTTTATAATGTTTTTCGCCGTTTGAATAGACGCTATTCTAGTTTCGTTATCTGCTCCGTCGTGGGTCTTGATTATTCTTCCTATCTTCCATTGACACGATGGTAGGCGATCGTCCTTGACCAGCACCAGGGTTCCGGCGGCGAGGGAGGGGCCCTTGGATCTTCTCCATTTTGTTCGCTGCTGGAGGGTTCCGACGTAGTCCTTGGCCCATCTCCTCCAGAAGTCCTGCTGGACTTGTTGTAATTGTTGGAAGTGGGTTAGTCTGTGGGCAGGAACATCTTTGTAATCGTAGTCTGGCAATGACGTTATAGACCTACCAATCAAAAAATGAGCTGGCGTTAGGACGGAAAATTCGGTATCATTATTAGATAAAGGACATAAAGGTCGTGAATTTAATATCCCTTCTACCTGGATTAATACAGTTGAAAATTCTTCATATGTTAACAAAGCTTGTCCTAACACTCTTTTTAGATGATATTTACAACTTTTGACCGCTGCTTCGTGCAGTCCACCCATATGGGGTGTATAGGCTGGTAAAAACTTAAATAAAATGCCCTCGTCCGAACATGACGATGTAAGTTCGTTTGAGTGCTCGCGTAGAAAAGTACTTAATTCGATTAATTCGTTATTAGCGCCATGAAAAGTAGTAGCGTTGTCACTCACCATCTCTCGCGGTTTACCTCGTCTGGATATGAATCTACGTAGCGCGGCTAGGAATATTTGTGATTCTAGACCTGTAACCAACTCAATGTGAATCGCCTTCGTCGCAAAACAAACAAAAATTGCGATATAGCACTTAGAAGTTTTGTAACCACGTCCACGCCCGTTTCTCACCAAAAATGGTCCAGCATAATCGATGCCCGTATTGAGAAAAGGGAATGACGGAGTTACCCTTGTTTTCGGTAAATTGCCCATTATTGGGCTGTAGGTGTTTGGTTTTGTTCTAAAACAGGTGACACACTCGTGTACTGTTTTAGAAGCGAGAGACTTACCATGAATTGGCCAGAATCGCTCCCTTACTGTAGATAACAGTAACTGTGGGCCAGCGTGTAGCAATTTGATGTGTTCGGTCTGCATTATGAGCTTTGTGAGTGAGTGTTTGTGATGTAATATAATAGGATGCTTTTTATCGTGACAGTAGGGTGAAAATACAAGGCGGCCGCCTACCCTTATTACTTCATTTTGCATGAATGGATTCAGACATAGAATGTTAGATGACTTAGGTAATGGTTTATTATTTTTAAGTACCTAGGTTATATTCTAAGGGAAAGGACTCGATTTGAGCATGTTGTACAAGAATGTGCAATGAATTATTTAATTCCGTTACACTTAAGGGTGTTACACTGACTCATTCACTCACTGACTGACTGACTCATTGACATAATTGTTCTCCCTGATGGTGGATGGGGAGGTGGGTATATTTTGACAGATTCGTAAACAAGTAACTCGGGTGAGTTGGGGAAAAATCCCAAACCCCCCCTTTTTGCCCCCCTTGCTCCCCCCCTTTTGAGGATCTCGGAAACTAGGAGACCCGTAATTTTTGTTTTTTGCGGAATCGGATAG
The DNA here is from genome assembly GCA_963582015.1 of Xanthorhoe designata. NCBI lineage: Eukaryota > Metazoa > Arthropoda > Insecta > Lepidoptera > Geometridae > Xanthorhoe > Xanthorhoe designata. Next base: position 8,444,022 of record OY757032.1, read on the forward strand.
AGGAGGCTCGGGAAAGTAAAAATTTTTTTTCAGTGTTGCCCCCTTTGCCCCCCCTCTCCCCCCCTTTTGCGGATCTCGGAAGTTATGAGACTTGGAACAAATTTTTTTTCAGATTTGTATTAAGGGGAACTTAGTTAGATAAAATATTTTTTCAAAACTCCCCCCTCCCTCCCCAACCTCCCCTAAAATTGAAAGAGCTGTAACTTCACAACGGTTAGAGATATCCATTAGGTTTTTGAACAAATATTATAGTAGGTAGGCGTCGGAGGTCCTGAGTGGAGCGAACCTACGAGACCTGAGTGGAGCGGAGGGGGGAGGTGGCGAGCGAAGCGAGCCGCCGACCCCCGTAGCGTAACGAAGGTCGAGTGGGTGAGCGTAACTCAGGGCCGACGACTTGGAAACTTGAGGGTAATATTTTTTTTTATAATTTTTTTTTTTTCTTAAATTTTTTTTTTTTAATTTTTTTTTTTTTTTTCATAAATTTTTTTTTTCTTAATTTTTTTTTCTCAAATTTTTTTTTTTTTTTTTTTCAAAATTTTATAAGGGTCTCTTCCTGTCAAAAATAGGAAAAAATACCGCGAGCTGCCTGCAGCTCGCGCACCACGCAAACATCAAACAGGTTGGAGGTCCTGAGCGTAACTCAGGGCCGACGACTTGGTTAATTTTTTTCGTTTTTTTTTTTCTTAATGGTTTAGGGCTCCTAAAGGGTTTTCATACTGATTTAGGGCTTCCCATAGCGGTTTATTAAATATTTTTAATCTCCTATGGATTCTCAAAATTTTAGAAGGGTATTACCATCTGTCAAACACATGGATAAAGAAAACCGCGTGCTGCTTGCAGCACGCGCACCACGCAAACTAGTTATTATAATATATAAACTTAGACTACCACTCACTCACTGACTGACTGACAGAATTGTTCTCCCTGTTGGTGGATGGGGAGGTATGTATATTTTGACGGATTCGTATAGAGGTACGTCTGGAAACTTCGGGAAAAATCGCAAACCCCCCCTTTTTGCCCCCCTTCCCCCCCCCTTATTGAGGATCTCGGAAACTAAGAGACTTGGAACAATTTTTTTTGCGGAATCGGATAGAGGAGGCTCGGGGAAGTAAAAATTTTTTTTCAGTGTTGCCCCCTTTGCCCCCCCTCTCCCCCCCTTTTGCGGATCTCGAAAGCCTTAAGACTTGGAACAAATTTTTTTTCAGATTTGTATTAAGGGGAACTTAGTTAAACAAAATATTTTTTCAAAACTCACCCCCCCCCTCCCCAACCTCCCCTAAAATTGAAAGGGCTGTAACTTCACAACGGTTAGAGATATCCATTAGGTTTTTGAACAATTATTATAGTAGGTAGGTGTCGGAGGTCCTGAGTGGAGCGAACCTACGAGACCTGAGTGGAGCGGAGGGGGGAGGTGGCGAGCGAAGCGAGCCGCCGACCCCCGTAGCGTAACGAAGGTCGAGTGGGTGAGCGTAACTCAGGGCCGACGACTTGGATGAATGTTTTAGGGCTCCTAAAGGGTTTTCATACTGATTTAGGGCTTCCCATAGCGGTTTATTAAATATTTTTAATCTCCTATGGATTCTCAAAATTTTATAAGGGTCTCTCTACCTGTCAGAAACATGGAAAAAGAAAACCGCGTGCTGCTTGCAGCACGCGCACCACGCAAACTAGTTATAATATATAAACTTAGACTACCACTCACTGACTGACTCACTCATTGACATCATTGTTCTCCCTGATGGTGGATGGGGAGGTGGGTATATTTTGACAGATTCGTAAACAAGTAACTCGGGTGAGTTGGGAAAAAATCCCAAACCCCCCCTTTTTGCCCCCCTTCCCCCCCCCTATTGAGGATCTCGGAAACTACGAGACCCGTAATTTTTGTTTTTTGCGGAATCGGATAGAGGAGGCTCGGGGAAGTAAAAATTTTGTTTCAGTGTTGCCCCTTTTGCCCCCCCTCTCCCCCCCTTTTGCGGATCTCGAAAGCCTTAAGACTTGGAACAAATTTTTTTTCAGATTCGTAACAAGGGGCATCTAAATAGTCGAAATATTTTTTCAAAACTCCCCCCCCCCTCCCCAACCTCCCCTAAAATTGAAAGGGCTGTAACTTTACAACGGTTAGAGATATCCATTAGGTGTTTGGACAAATATTATAGTAGGTAGGCGTCGGAGGTCCTGAGTGGAGCGAACCTACGAGACCTGAGTGGAGCGGAGGGGGGAGGTGGCGAGCGAAGCGAGCCGCCGACCCCCGTAGCGTAACGAAGGTCGAGTGGGTGAGCGTAACTCAGGGCCGACGACTTGGAAACTTGAGGGTAATTTTTTTTTTTTTTTTTTTTTTTTTTTTTTAAATTTTTTTTTTTTTATTTTTTTTTTTTTACTTTTTTTTTTATAATATTTTTTTTTTTTTTTTCAAAATTTTATAAGGGTCTTATCCTGTCAAAAATAGGATAAAAATACCGCGAGCTGCTTGCAGCTCGCGCACCACGCAAACATCAAACAGGTCGGAGGTCCTGAGTGGAGCGAACCTACGAGACCTGAGTGAAGCGGAGGGGGGAGGTGGCGAGCGAAGCGAGCCGCCGACCTCCGTAGCGTAACGAAGGTCGAGTGGGTGAAGCGTAACTCAGGGCCGACGACTTGGTTAATTTTTTTCGTTTTTTTTTTTCTTAATGGTTTAGGGCTCCTAAAAGGTTTTCATACTGATTTTGGGCTTCCCATAGCGGTTTATTAAATATTTTTAATCTCCTATGGATTCTCAAAATTTTTAAAGGGTAGCTACAACCTGTCAATAACATGGAAAAAGAAAACCGCGTGCTGCTTGCAGCACGCGCACCACGCAAACTAGTTATAATATATAAACTTAGACTACCACTGACTGACTCACTCACTCATTGACATCATTGTTCTCCCTGATGGTGGATGGGGAGGTGGGTATATTTTGACAGATTCATAAACAAGTAACTCGGGTGAGTTGGGGAAAAATCCCAAACCCCCCCTTTTTGCCCCCCCTCCCCCCCCCCTATTGAGGATCTCGGAAACTAGGAGACCCGTAATTTTTGTTTTTTGCGGAATCGGATAGAGGAGGCTCGGGGAAGTAAAAATTTTTTTGCAGTGTAGCCCCCTTTGCCCCCCTTCTCCCCCCCTTTTGCGGATCTCGAAAGCCTTAAGACTTGGAACAAATTTTTTTTCAGATTCTTGTAAAGGGGAACTTCATAAGTCAGAATATTTTTTCAAAACTCACCCCCCCCCCCTCCCCAACCTCCCCTAAAATTGAAAGAGCTGTTACTTCACAACGGTTGGAGATATCCATTAGGTGTTTGAACAAATATTATAGTGGGTAGGCGTCGGAGGTCCTGAGTGGAGCGAACCTACGAGACCTGAGTGGAGCGGAGGGGGGAGGAGGCGAGCGAAGCGAGCCGCCGACCCCCGTAGCGTAACGAAGGTCGAGTGGGTGAGCGTAACTCAGGGCCGACGACTTGGTAAATCTATTTCTTTTTTTTTTTTTAATGGCTAAGGGCTCCTAAAGGGTTTTCATACTGATTTAGGGCTTCCCATAGCGGTTTATTAAATATTTTAAATCTCCTATGGATTCTCAAAATTTTAAAAGGGTAAACCTACCTGTCAGAAACATGGAAAAAGAAAACCGCGTGCTGCTTGCAGCACGCGCACCACGCAAACTAGTTATAATATATAAACTTAAACTACCACTCATTCACTGACTCACTCACTCATTGACATAATTGTTCTCCATGATGGTGGATGGGGAGGTGGGTATATTTTGATGGATTCGTATAGGGGTAGGTCTGGTGAGTTGGGGAAAAATCCCAAACCCCCCCTTTTTGCCCCCCTTCCCCCCCTTTTGCCCCTTTTTCGAATGTTAAGAGACTTGGACCAAATTCTCAGGGGCGACTTGAAAACTTGAGGATAATTTTTTTTTAATAATTTTTTTTTTTTTAATTTTTTTTTTTTTAATTTTTTTTTTTTTTTTTTATAAATTTTTTTTTTCATCAATTTTTTTTTTCTTAAATTTTTTTTTTCTTAATTTTTTTTTATTATTTTTTTTTTTTAATAATTTTTTTATTCATATATTTTTTTTTTAATAATTTTTTTTTTCAAAACTTTATAAGGGGGTCTACCTGTCAAGAATAGGAAAAAAATACCGCGAGCTGCTTGCAGCTCGCGCACCACGCAAACATCAAACAGGTCAGAGGTCCTGAGTGGAGCGAACCTACGAGACCTGAGTGGAGCGGAGGGGGGAGGAGGCGAGCGAAGCGAGCCGCCGACCCCCGTAGCGTAACGAAGGTCGAGTGGGTGAGCGTAACTCAGGGCCGACGACTTGGTGAATTTTTTTCTTTTTTTTTTTTCTTAATGGTTTAGGGCTCCTAAAGGGTTTTCATACTGATTTAGGGCTTCCCATAGCGGTTTATTAAATATTTTATATCTCCTATGGATTCTCAAAATTTTAGAAGGGTATTACCATCTGTCTGAAACATGGAAAAAGAAAACCGCGTGCTGCTTGCAGCACGCGCACCACGCAAACTAGTTATAATATATAAACTTAGACTACCACTCACTCACTCACTGACTGACAGAATTGTTCTCCCTGTTGGTGGATGGGGAGGTATGTATATTTTGACGGATTCGTATAGACATAGGTCTGGTGACTTCGGGAAAAATCGCAAACCCCCCCTTTTTGCCCCCCTTCCCCCCCCCCTTTTTAGAATCTCGAGCACCTTAAGACTTGGAACAATTTTTTTTACGGAATCGGATAGAGGAGGCTCGGGGAAGTAAAAATTTTTTTTCAGTGTTGCCCCCTTTGCCCCCCCTCTCCCCCCCTATTGCGGATCTCGAAAGCCTTAAGACTTGGAACAAATTTTTTTTCAGATTCTTGTAAAGGGGAACTTAATTAGTCAGAATATTTTTTCAAAACTCACCCCCCCCCTCCCCAACCTCCCCTAAAATTGAAAGAGCTGTAACTTCACAACGGTTGGAGATATCCATTAGGTGTTTGAACAAATATTATAGTAGGTAGGCGTCGGAGGTCCTGAGTGGAGCGAACCTACGAGACCTGAGTGGAGCGGAGGGGGGAGGAGGCGAGCGAAGCGAGCCGCCGACCCCCGTAGCGTAACGAAGGTCGAGTGGGTGAGCGTAACTCAGGGCCGACGACTTGGAAACTTGAGGGTAAAATTTTTTTTTCATAAATTTTTTTTTTCATAATTTTTTTTTTTAATTTTTTTTTTTTTTTAATTTTTTTTTTATTAATTTTTTTTTTCTTAAATTTTTTTTTTTCAAAATTTTTTTAAGGGTCTACTTGTCAAAAATAGGAAAAAAATACCGCGAGCTGCTTGCAGCTCGCGCACCACGCAAACATCAAACAGGTCGGAGGTCCTGAGTGGAGCGAACCTACGAGACCTGAGTGGAGCGGAGGGGGGAGGTGGCGAGCGAAGCGAGCCGCCGACCTCCGTAGCGTAACGAAGGTCGAGTGGGTGAAGCGTAACTCAGGGCCGACGACATGAAATTTTTTATTCTTTTTTTTTTTTTTCTTAATGCTTTAGGGCTCCTAAAGGGTTTTCATACTGATTTAGGGCTTCCCATAGCGGTTTATTAAATATTTTTAATCTCCTATGGATTCTCAAAATTTTATAAGGGTCTCTCTACCTGTCAGAAACATGGAAAAAGAAAACCGCGTGCTGCTTGCAGCACGCGCACCACGCAAACTAGTTATAATATATAAACTTAGACTACCACTCACTCACTCACTCATTGACAGAATTGTTCTCCCTGTTGGTGGATGGGGAGGTAGGTATATTTTGACGGATTCGTATAGAGGTAGGTCTGGTGAGTTGGGGAAAAATCGCAAACCCCCCCTTTTTGCCCCCCTTCCCCCCCCCTATTGAGGATCTCGGAAACTAAGAGACTTGGAACAATTTTTTTTGCGGAATCGGATAGAGGAGGCTCGGGGAAGTAAAAATTTTTTTTCAGTGTTGCCCCCTTTGCCCCCCCTCTCCCCCTCTTTTGCGGATCTCGAAAGCCTTAAGACTTGGAACAATTTTTTTTTCAGATTCTTGTAAAGGGGAACTTAATTAGTCAGAATATTTTTTCAAAACTCACCCCCCCCCCCCTCCCCAACCTCCCCTAAAATTGAAAGAGCTGTAACTTCACAACGGTTGGAGATATCCATTAGGTGTTTGAACAAATATTATAGTGGGCAGGCGTCGGAGGTCCTGAGTGGAGCGAACCTACGAGACCTGAGTGGAGCGGAGGGGGGAGGTGGCGAGCGAAGCGAGCCGCCGACCCCCGTAGCGTAACGAAGGTCGAGTGGGTGAGCGTAACTCAGGGCCGACGACTTGGAAACTTGAGGGTAATATTTTTTTTAAAATTTTTTTTTTTTTTTCCAAAAATTTTTTTTTTTAATTTTTTTTTTTTTTTTTTTTTTTTTCAAAATTTTTTTTTTTCTTAATTTTTTTTTTTTTTAATTTTTTTTTTTTTTCAAAATTGTTTAAGGGTCTACTTGTCAAAAATAGGAAAAAAATACCGCGAGCTGCTTGCAGCTCGCGCACCACGCAAACATCAAACAGGTCGGAGGTCCTGAGTGGAGCAAACCTACGAGACCTGAGTGGAGCGGAGGGGGGAGGTGGCGAGCGAAGCGAGCCGCCGACCTCCGTAGCGTAACGAAGGTCGAGTGGGTGAAGCGTAACTCAGGGCCGACGACATGGATTTTTTTTTTTTTTTTTCTTAATACCTACTTAGGGCTCCTAAAGGGTTTTCATACTGATTTAGGGCTTCCCATAGCGGTTTATTAAATATTTTACATCTCCTATGGATTCTCAAAATTTTAGAAGGGTATTACCATCTGTCAGAAACATGGAAAAAGAAAACCGCGTGCTGCTTGCAGCACGCGCACCACGCAAACTAGTTATAATATATAAACTTAGACTACCACTCACTGACTGACTGACTGACAGAATTGTTCTCCCTGTTGGTGGATGGGGAGGTATGTATATTTTGACGGATTCGTATAGAGGTAGGTCTGGTGACTTTGGGAAAAATCGCAAACCCCCCCTTTTTGCCCCCCTTCCCCCCCCCCTTTTGAGGATCTTGGAAACTAAGAGACTTGGAACAATTTTTTTTACAGATTCGTATAGAGGAGGCTCGGGAAAGTAAAAATTTTTTTTCAGTGTTGCCTCCTTTGCCCCCACTCTCCCCCCCTTTTGCGGATCTCGAAAGCCTTAAGACTTGGAACAAATTTTTTTTCAGATTCTTGTAAAGGGGAACTTAATTAGTCAGAATATTTTTTCAAAACTCACCCCCCCCCCCTCCCCAACCTCCCCTAAAATTGAAAGAGCTGTAACTTCACAACGGTTGGAGATATCCATTAGGTGTTTGAACAAATATTATAGTGGGTAGACGTCGGAGGTCCTGAGTGGAGCGAACCTACGAGACCTGAGTGGAGCGGAGGGGGGAGGAGGCGAGCGAAGCGAGCCGCCGACCCCCGTAGCGTAACGAAGGTCGAGTGGGTGAGCGTAACTCAGGGCCGACGACTTGGTAAATTTTTTTCTTTTTTTTTTTTTCTTAATGGCTAAGGGCTCCTAAAGGGTTTTCATACTGATTTAGGGGTTCCCATAGCGGTTTATTAAATATTTTAAATCTGCTATGGATTCTCAAAATTTTAAAAGGGCAACACTACCTGTCAGACACATGGAAAAAGAAAACCGCGTGCTGCTTGCAGCACGCGCACCACGCAAACTAGTTATTATAATATATAAACTTAGACTACCACTCACTGACTCACTGACTGACAGAATTGTTCTCCCTGTTGGTGGATGGGGAGGTAGGTATATTTTGACGGATTCGTATAGAGGTAGGTCTGGTGACTTTGGGAAAAATCGCAAACCCCCCCTTTTTGCCCCCCTTCCCCCCCCCTATTGAGGATCTCGGAAACTAAGAGACTTGGAACAATTTTTTTTGCGGAATCGGATAGAGGAGGCTCGGGGAAGTAAAAATTTTTTTTCAGTGTTGCCCCCTTTGCCCCCCCTCTCCCCCCCTTTTGCGGATCTCGAAAGCCTTAAGACTTGGAACAATTTTTTTTTCAGATTTGTATTAAGGGGAACTTAGTTAGACAAAATATTTTTTCAAAACTTCCCCCCCCCCCTCCCCAACCTCCCCTAAAATTGAAAGGGCTGTAACTTCACAACGGTTAGAGATATCCATTAGGTTTTTGAACAAATATTATAGTAGGTAGGCGTCGGAGGTCCTGAGTGGAGCGAACCTACGAGACCTGAGTGGAGCGGAGGGGGGAGGAGGCGAGCGAAGCGAGCCGCCGACCCCCGTAGCGTAACGAAGGTCGAGTGGGTGAGCGTAACTCAGGGCCGACGACTTTAAAATTGAGAGGAATTTTTTTTTTTATAAATTTTTTTTTTTTTTTTTTTTTTTTTTCAAAAAATTTTTTTTTTCTTAAATTTTTTTTTTTCGAAATTTTATAAGGGTCTCTCTACTTGTCAAAAATAGGAAAAAAATACCGCGAGCTGCTTGCAGCTCGCGCACCACGCAAACATCAAACAGGTCGGAGGTCCTGAGTGGAGCGAACCTACGAGACCTGAGTGGAGCGGAGGGGGGAGGTGGCGAGCGAAGCGAGCCGCCGACCTCCGTAGCGTAACGAAGGTCGAGTGGGTGAAGCGTAACTCAGGGCCGACGACTTGGTTAATTTTTTTCGTTTTTTTTTTTCTTAATGGTTTAGGGCTCCTAAAGGGTTTTCATACTGATTTAGGGCTTCCCATAGCGGTTTATAAAATATTTTAAATCTCCTATGGATTCTCAAAATTTTAAAAGGGTCTCTCTACCTGTCAGAAACATGGAAAAAGAAAACCGCGTGCTGCTTGCAGCACGCGCACCACGCAAACTAGTTATAATATATAAACTTAGACTACCACTGACTCATTCACTCACTGACTGACAGAATTGTTCTCCCTGTTGGTGGATGGGGAGGTATGTATATTTTGACGGATTCGTATAGAGGTAGGTCTGGTGACTTCGGGAAAAATCGCAAACCCCCCCTTTTTGCCCCTCTTCCCCCCCCCTATTGAGGATCTCGGAAACTAAGAGACTTGGAACAATTTTTTTTTGCGGAATCGGATAGAGGAGGCTCGGGAAAGTAAAAATATTTTTTCAGCGTTGCCCCCTTTGCCCCCACTCTCCCCCCCTTTTGCGAATCTCGAAAGCCTTTAGACTTGGAACAATTTTTTTTTCAGATTTGTATTAAGGGGAACTTAGTTAGACAAAATATTTTTTCAAAACTCCCCATTTTTTTTTTCTTAAATTTTTTTTTTTTCAAAATTTTTTAAGGGTCTCTACTTGTCAAAAATAGGAAAAAAATACCACCACGCAAACATCAAACAGGTCGGAGGTCCTGAGTGGAGCGAACCTACGAGACCTGAGTGGAGCGGAGGGGGGAGGTGGCGAGCGAAGCGAGCCGCCGACCTCCGTAGCGTAACGAAGGTCGAGTGGGTGAAGCGTAACTCAGGGCCGACGACTTGGTTAATTTTTTTCTTTTTTTTTTTTCTTAATGGTTTAGGGCTCCTAAAGGGTTTTCTTACTGATTTAGGGCTTCCCATAGCGGTTTATTAAATATTTTTAATCTCCTATGGATTCTTAAAATTTTACAAGGGTACTCTCAACCTGTCAAACACATGGATAAAGAAAACCGCGAGCTGCTCGCAGCTCGCGCACCACGCAAACTAGTTATTATAATATATAAACTTAGACTACCACTCACTCACTCACTGACTGACAGAATTGTTCTCCCTGTTGGTGGATGGGGAGGTATGTATATTTTGACGGATTCGTATAGACATAGGTCTGGTGACTTCGGGAAAAATCGCAAACCCCCCCTTTTTGCCCCCCTTCCCCCCCCCCTTTTTAGAATCTCGAGCACCTTAAGACTTGGAACAATTTTTTTTACGGAATCGGATAGAGGAGGCTCGGGGAAGTAAAAATTTTTTTTCAGTGTTGCCCCCTTTGCCCCCCCTCTCCCCCCCTATTGCGGATCTCGAAAGCCTTAAGACTTGGAACAAATTTTTTTTCAGATTCTTGTAAAGGGGAACTTAATTAGTCAGAATATTTTTTCAAAACTCACCCCCCCCCTCCCCAACCTCCCCTAAAATTGAAAGAGCTGTAACTTCACAACGGTTGGAGATATCCATTAGGTGTTTGAACAAATATTATAGTAGGTAGGCGTCGGAGGTCCTGAGTGGAGCGAACCTACGAGACCTGAGTGGAGCGGAGGGGGGAGGAGGCGAGCGAAGCGAGCCGCCGACCCCCGTAGCGTAACGAAGGTCGAGTGGGTGAGCGTAACTCAGGGCCGACGACTTGGAAACTTGAGGGTAAAATTTTTTTTTCATAAATTTTTTTTTTCATAATTTTTTTTTTTAATTTTTTTTTTTTTTTAATTTTTTTTTTATTAATTTTTTTTTTCTTAAATTTTTTTTTTTCAAAATTTTTTTAAGGGTCTACTTGTCAAAAATAGGAAAAAAATACCGCGAGCTGCTTGCAGCTCGCGCACCACGCAAACATCAAACAGGTCGGAGGTCCTGAGTGGAGCGAACCTACGAGACCTGAGTGGAGCGGAGGGGGGAGGTGGCGAGCGAAGCGAGCCGCCGACCTCCGTAGCGTAACGAAGGTCGAGTGGGTGAAGCGTAACTCAGGGCCGACGACATGAAATTTTTTATTCTTTTTTTTTTTTTTCTTAATGCTTTAGGGCTCCTAAAGGGTTTTCATACTGATTTAGGGCTTCCCATAGCGGTTTATTAAATATTTTTAATCTCCTATGGATTCTCAAAATTTTATAAGGGTCTCTCTACCTGTCAGAAACATGGAAAAAGAAAACCGCGTGCTGCTTGCAGCACGCGCACCACGCAAACTAGTTATAATATATAAACTTAGACTACCACTCACTCACTCACTCATTGACAGAATTGTTCTCCCTGTTGGTGGATGGGGAGGTAGGTATATTTTGACGGATTCGTATAGAGGTAGGTCTGGTGAGTTGGGGAAAAATCGCAAACCCCCCCTTTTTGCCCCCCTTCCCCCCCCCTATTGAGGATCTCGGAAACTAAGAGACTTGGAACAATTTTTTTTGCGGAATCGGATAGAGGAGGCTCGGGGAAGTAAAAATTTTTTTTCAGTGTTGCCCCCTTTGCCCCCCCTCTCCCCCTCTTTTGCGGATCTCGAAAGCCTTAAGACTTGGAACAATTTTTTTTTCAGATTCTTGTAAAGGGGAACTTAATTAGTCAGAATATTTTTTCAAAACTCACCCCCCCCCCCCTCCCCAACCTCCCCTAAAATTGAAAGAGCTGTAACTTCACAACGGTTGGAGATATCCATTAGGTGTTTGAACAAATATTATAGTGGGCAGGCGTCGGAGGTCCTGAGTGGAGCGAACCTACGAGACCTGAGTGGAGCGGAGGGGGGAGGTGGCGAGCGAAGCGAGCCGCCGACCCCCGTAGCGTAACGAAGGTCGAGTGGGTGAGCGTAACTCAGGGCCGACGACTTGGAAACTTGAGGGTAATATTTTTTTTAAAATTTTTTTTTTTTTTTCCAAAAATTTTTTTTTTTAATTTTTTTTTTTTTTTTTTTTTTTTTCAAAATTTTTTTTTTTCTTAATTTTTTTTTTTTTTAATTTTTTTTTTTTTTCAAAATTGTTTAAGGGTCTACTTGTCAAAAATAGGAAAAAAATACCGCGAGCTGCTTGCAGCTCGCGCACCACGCAAACATCAAACAGGTCGGAGGTCCTGAGTGGAGCAAACCTACGAGACCTGAGTGGAGCGGAGGGGGGAGGTGGCGAGCGAAGCGAGCCGCCGACCTCCGTAGCGTAACGAAGGTCGAGTGGGTGAAGCGTAACTCAGGGCCGACGACATGGATTTTTTTTTTTTTTTTTCTTAATACCTACTTAGGGCTCCTAAAGGGTTTTCATACTGATTTAGGGCTTCCCATAGCGGTTTATTAAATATTTTACATCTCCTATGGATTCTCAAAATTTTAGAAGGGTATTACCATCTGTCAGAAACATGGAAAAAGAAAACCGCGTGCTGCTTGCAGCACGCGCACCACGCAAACTAGTTATAATATATAAACTTAGACTACCACTCACTGACTGACTGACTGACAGAATTGTTCTCCCTGTTGGTGGATGGGGAGGTATGTATATTTTGACGGATTCGTATAGAGGTAGGTCTGGTGACTTTGGGAAAAATCGCAAACCCCCCCTTTTTGCCCCCCTTCCCCCCCCCCTTTTGAGGATCTTGGAAACTAAGAGACTTGGAACAATTTTTTTTACAGATTCGTATAGAGGAGGCTCGGGAAAGTAAAAATTTTTTTTCAGTGTTGCCTCCTTTGCCCCCACTCTCCCCCCCTTTTGCGGATCTCGAAAGCCTTAAGACTTGGAACAAATTTTTTTTCAGATTCTTGTAAAGGGGAACTTAATTAGTCAGAATATTTTTTCAAAACTCACCCCCCCCCCCTCCCCAACCTCCCCTAAAATTGAAAGAGCTGTAACTTCACAACGGTTGGAGATATCCATTAGGTGTTTGAACAAATATTATAGTGGGTAGACGTCGGAGGTCCTGAGTGGAGCGAACCTACGAGACCTGAGTGGAGCGGAGGGGGGAGGAGGCGAGCGAAGCGAGCCGCCGACCCCCGTAGCGTAACGAAGGTCGAGTGGGTGAGCGTAACTCAGGGCCGACGACTTGGTAAATTTTTTTCTTTTTTTTTTTTTCTTAATGGCTAAGGGCTCCTAAAGGGTTTTCATACTGATTTAGGGGTTCCCATAGCGGTTTATTAAATATTTTAAATCTGCTATGGATTCTCAAAATTTTAAAAGGGCAACACTACCTGTCAGACACATGGAAAAAGAAAACCGCGTGCTGCTTGCAGCACGCGCACCACGCAAACTAGTTATTATAATATATAAACTTAGACTACCACTCACTGACTCACTGACTGACAGAATTGTTCTCCCTGTTGGTGGATGGGGAGGTAGGTATATTTTGACGGATTCGTATAGAGGTAGGTCTGGTGACTTTGGGAAAAATCGCAAACCCCCCCTTTTTGCCCCCCTTCCCCCCCCCTATTGAGGATCTCGGAAACTAAGAGACTTGGAACAATTTTTTTTGCGGAATCGGATAGAGGAGGCTCGGGGAAGTAAAAATTTTTTTTCAGTGTTGCCCCCTTTGCCCCCCCTCTCCCCCCCTTTTGCGGATCTCGAAAGCCTTAAGACTTGGAACAATTTTTTTTTCAGATTTGTATTAAGGGGAACTTAGTTAGACAAAATATTTTTTCAAAACTTCCCCCCCCCCCTCCCCAACCTCCCCTAAAATTGAAAGGGCTGTAACTTCACAACGGTTAGAGATATCCATTAGGTTTTTGAACAAATATTATAGTAGGTAGGCGTCGGAGGTCCTGAGTGGAGCGAACCTACGAGACCTGAGTGGAGCGGAGGGGGGAGGAGGCGAGCGAAGCGAGCCGCCGACCCCCGTAGCGTAACGAAGGTCGAGTGGGTGAGCGTAACTCAGGGCCGACGACTTTAAAATTGAGAGGAATTTTTTTTTTTATAAATTTTTTTTTTTTTTTTTTTTTTTTTTTCAAAAAATTTTTTTTTTCTTAAATTTTTTTTTTTCGAAATTTTATAAGGGTCTCTCTACTTGTCAAAAATAGGAAAAAAATACCGCGAGCTGCTTGCAGCTCGCGCACCACGCAAACATCAAACAGGTCGGAGGTCCTGAGTGGAGCGAACCTACGAGACCTGAGTGGAGCGGAGGGGGGAGGTGGCGAGCGAAGCGAGCCGCCGACCTCCGTAGCGTAACGAAGGTCGAGTGGGTGAAGCGTAACTCAGGGCCGACGACTTGGTTAATTTTTTTCGTTTTTTTTTTTCTTAATGGTTTAGGGCTCCTAAAGGGTTTTCTTACTGATTTAGGGCTTCCCATAGCGGTTTATTAAATATTTTTAATCTCCTATGGATTCTTAAAATTTTACAAGGGTACTCTCAACCTGTCAAACACATGGATAAAGAAAACCGCGAGCTGCTCGCAGCTCGCGCACCACGCAAACTAGTTATTATAATATATAAACTTAGACTACCACTCACTCACTCACTGACTGACAGAATTGTTCTCCCTGTTGGTGGATGGGGAGGTATGTATATTTTGACGGATTCGTATAGACATAGGTCTGGTGACTTCGGGAAAAATCGCAAACCCCCCCTTTTTGCCCCCCTTCCCCCCCCCCTTTTTAGAATCTCGAGCACCTTAAGACTTGGAACAATTTTTTTTACGGAATCGGATAGAGGAGGCTCGGGGAAGTAAAAATTTTTTTTCAGTGTTGCCCCCTTTGCCCCCCCTCTCCCCCCCTATTGCGGATCTCGAAAGCCTTAAGACTTGGAACAAATTTTTTTTCAGATTCTTGTAAAGGGGAACTTAATTAGTCAGAATATTTTTTCAAAACTCACCCCCCCCCTCCCCAACCTCCCCTAAAATTGAAAGAGCTGTAACTTCACAACGGTTGGAGATATCCATTAGGTGTTTGAACAAATATTATAGTAGGTAGGCGTCGGAGGTCCTGAGTGGAGCGAACCTACGAGACCTGAGTGGAGCGGAGGGGGGAGGAGGCGAGCGAAGCGAGCCGCCGACCCCCGTAGCGTAACGAAGGTCGAGTGGGTGAGCGTAACTCAGGGCCGACGACTTGGAAACTTGAGGGTAAAATTTTTTTTTCATAAATTTTTTTTTTCATAATTTTTTTTTTTAATTTTTTTTTTTTTTTAATTTTTTTTTTATTAATTTTTTTTTTCTTAAATTTTTTTTTTTCAAAATTTTTTTAAGGGTCTACTTGTCAAAAATAGGAAAAAAATACCGCGAGCTGCTTGCAGCTCGCGCACCACGCAAACATCAAACAGGTCGGAGGTCCTGAGTGGAGCGAACCTACGAGACCTGAGTGGAGCGGAGGGGGGAGGTGGCGAGCGAAGCGAGCCGCCGACCTCCGTAGCGTAACGAAGGTCGAGTGGGTGAAGCGTAACTCAGGGCCGACGACATGAAATTTTTTATTCTTTTTTTTTTTTTTCTTAATGCTTTAGGGCTCCTAAAGGGTTTTCATACTGATTTAGGGCTTCCCATAGCGGTTTATTAAATATTTTTAATCTCCTATGGATTCTCAAAATTTTATAAGGGTCTCTCTACCTGTCAGAAACATGGAAAAAGAAAACCGCGTGCTGCTTGCAGCACGCGCACCACGCAAACTAGTTATAATATATAAACTTAGACTACCACTCACTCACTCACTCATTGACAGAATTGTTCTCCCTGTTGGTGGATGGGGAGGTAGGTATATTTTGACGGATTCGTATAGAGGTAGGTCTGGTGAGTTGGGGAAAAATCGCAAACCCCCCCTTTTTGCCCCCCTTCCCCCCCCCTATTGAGGATCTCGGAAACTAAGAGACTTGGAACAATTTTTTTTGCGGAATCGGATAGAGGAGGCTCGGGGAAGTAAAAATTTTTTTTCAGTGTTGCCCCCTTTGCCCCCCCTCTCCCCCTCTTTTGCGGATCTCGAAAGCCTTAAGACTTGGAACAATTTTTTTTTCAGATTCTTGTAAAGGGGAACTTAATTAGTCAGAATATTTTTTCAAAACTCACCCCCCCCCCCCTCCCCAACCTCCCCTAAAATTGAAAGAGCTGTAACTTCACAACGGTTGGAGATATCCATTAGGTGTTTGAACAAATATTATAGTGGGCAGGCGTCGGAGGTCCTGAGTGGAGCGAACCTACGAGACCTGAGTGGAGCGGAGGGGGGAGGTGGCGAGCGAAGCGAGCCGCCGACCCCCGTAGCGTAACGAAGGTCGAGTGGGTGAGCGTAACTCAGGGCCGACGACTTGGAAACTTGAGGGTAATATTTTTTTTAAAATTTTTTTTTTTTTTTCCAAAAATTTTTTTTTTTAATTTTTTTTTTTTTTTTTTTTTTTTTCAAAATTTTTTTTTTTCTTAATTTTTTTTTTTTTTAATTTTTTTTTTTTTTCAAAATTGTTTAAGGGTCTACTTGTCAAAAATAGGAAAAAAATACCGCGAGCTGCTTGCAGCTCGCGCACCACGCAAACATCAAACAGGTCGGAGGTCCTGAGTGGAGCAAACCTACGAGACCTGAGTGGAGCGGAGGGGGGAGGTGGCGAGCGAAGCGAGCCGCCGACCTCCGTAGCGTAACGAAGGTCGAGTGGGTGAAGCGTAACTCAGGGCCGACGACATGGATTTTTTTTTTTTTTTTTCTTAATACCTACTTAGGGCTCCTAAAGGGTTTTCATACTGATTTAGGGCTTCCCATAGCGGTTTATTAAATATTTTACATCTCCTATGGATTCTCAAAATTTTAGAAGGGTATTACCATCTGTCAGAAACATGGAAAAAGAAAACCGCGTGCTGCTTGCAGCACGCGCACCACGCAAACTAGTTATAATATATAAACTTAGACTACCACTCACTGACTGACTGACTGACAGAATTGTTCTCCCTGTTGGTGGATGGGGAGGTATGTATATTTTGACGGATTCGTATAGAGGTAGGTCTGGTGACTTTGGGAAAAATCGCAAACCCCCCCTTTTTGCCCCCCTTCCCCCCCCCCTTTTGAGGATCTTGGAAACTAAGAGACTTGGAACAATTTTTTTTACAGATTCGTATAGAGGAGGCTCGGGAAAGTAAAAATTTTTTTTCAGTGTTGCCTCCTTTGCCCCCACTCTCCCCCCCTTTTGCGGATCTCGAAAGCCTTAAGACTTGGAACAAATTTTTTTTCAGATTCTTGTAAAGGGGAACTTAATTAGTCAGAATATTTTTTCAAAACTCACCCCCCCCCCCTCCCCAACCTCCCCTAAAATTGAAAGAGCTGTAACTTCACAACGGTTGGAGATATCCATTAGGTGTTTGAACAAATATTATAGTGGGTAGACGTCGGAGGTCCTGAGTGGAGCGAACCTACGAGACCTGAGTGGAGCGGAGGGGGGAGGAGGCGAGCGAAGCGAGCCGCCGACCCCCGTAGCGTAACGAAGGTCGAGTGGGTGAGCGTAACTCAGGGCCGACGACTTGGTAAATTTTTTTCTTTTTTTTTTTTTCTTAATGGCTAAGGGCTCCTAAAGGGTTTTCATACTGATTTAGGGGTTCCCATAGCGGTTTATTAAATATTTTAAATCTGCTATGGATTCTCAAAATTTTAAAAGGGCAACACTACCTGTCAGACACATGGAAAAAGAAAACCGCGTGCTGCTTGCAGCACGCGCACCACGCAAACTAGTTATTATAATATATAAACTTAGACTACCACTCACTGACTCACTGACTGACAGAATTGTTCTCCCTGTTGGTGGATGGGGAGGTAGGTATATTTTGACGGATTCGTATAGAGGTAGGTCTGGTGACTTTGGGAAAAATCGCAAACCCCCCCTTTTTGCCCCCCTTCCCCCCCCCTATTGAGGATCTCGGAAACTAAGAGACTTGGAACAATTTTTTTTGCGGAATCGGATAGAGGAGGCTCGGGGAAGTAAAAATTTTTTTTCAGTGTTGCCCCCTTTGCCCCCCCTCTCCCCCCCTTTTGCGGATCTCGAAAGCCTTAAGACTTGGAACAATTTTTTTTTCAGATTTGTATTAAGGGGAACTTAGTTAGACAAAATATTTTTTCAAAACTTCCCCCCCCCCCTCCCCAACCTCCCCTAAAATTGAAAGGGCTGTAACTTCACAACGGTTAGAGATATCCATTAGGTTTTTGAACAAATATTATAGTAGGTAGGCGTCGGAGGTCCTGAGTGGAGCGAACCTACGAGACCTGAGTGGAGCGGAGGGGGGAGGAGGCGAGCGAAGCGAGCCGCCGACCCCCGTAGCGTAACGAAGGTCGAGTGGGTGAGCGTAACTCAGGGCCGACGACTTTAAAATTGAGAGGAATTTTTTTTTTTATAAATTTTTTTTTTTTTTTTTTTTTTTTTTTCAAAAAATTTTTTTTTTCTTAAATTTTTTTTTTTCGAAATTTTATAAGGGTCTCTCTACTTGTCAAAAATAGGAAAAAAATACCGCGAGCTGCTTGCAGCTCGCGCACCACGCAAACATCAAACAGGTCGGAGGTCCTGAGTGGAGCGAACCTACGAGACCTGAGTGGAGCGGAGGGGGGAGGTGGCGAGCGAAGCGAGCCGCCGACCTCCGTAGCGTAACGAAGGTCGAGTGGGTGAAGCGTAACTCAGGGCCGACGACTTGGTTAATTTTTTTCGTTTTTTTTTTTCTTAATGGTTTAGGGCTCCTAAAGGGTTTTCATACTGATTTAGGGCTTCCCATAGCGGTTTATAAAATATTTTAAATCTCCTATGGATTCTCAAAATTTTAAAAGGGTCTCTCTACCTGTCAGAAACATGGAAAAAGAAAACCGCGTGCTGCTTGCAGCACGCGCACCACGCAAACTAGTTATAATATATAAACTTAGACTACCACTGACTCATTCACTCACTGACTGACAGAATTGTTCTCCCTGTTGGTGGATGGGGAGGTATGTATATTTTGACGGATTCGTATAGAGGTAGGTCTGGTGACTTCGGGAAAAATCGCAAACCCCCCCTTTTTGCCCCTCTTCCCCCCCCCTATTGAGGATCTCGGAAACTAAGAGACTTGGAACAATTTTTTTTTGCGGAATCGGATAGAGGAGGCTCGGGAAAGTAAAAATATTTTTTCAGCGTTGCCCCGTTTGCCCCCACTCTCCCCCCCTTTTGCGAATCTCGAAAGCCTTTAGACTTGGAACAATTTTTTTTTCAGATTTGTATTAAGGGGAACTTAGTTAGACAAAATATTTTTTCAAAACTCCCCATTTTTTTTTTCTTAAATTTTTTTTTTTTCAAAATTTTTTAAGGGTCTCTACTTGTCAAAAATAGGAAAAAAATACCGCGAGCTGCTTGCAGCTCGCGCACCACGCAAACATCAAACAGGTCGGAGGTCCTGAGTGGAGCGAACCTACGAGACCTGAGTGGAGCGGAGGGGGGAGGTGGCGAGCGAAGCGAGCCGCCGACCTCCGTAGCGTAACGAAGGTCGAGTGGGTGAAGCGTAACTCAGGGCCGACGACTTGGTTAATTTTTTTCTTTTTTTTTTTTCTTAATGGTTTAGGGCTCCTAAAGGGTTTTCTTACTGATTTAGGGCTTCCCATAGCGGTTTATTAAATATTTTTAATCTCCTATGGATTCTTAAAATTTTACAAGGGTACTCTCAACCTGTCAAACACATGGATAAAGAAAACCGCGAGCTGCTCGCAGCTCGCGCACCACGCAAACTAGTTATAATATATAAACTTAAACTACCACTGACTCATTCACTCACTGACTGACTGACTCATTGACATAATTGTTCTCCCTGATGGTGGATGGGGAGGTGGGTATATTTTGATAGATTCGTATAGGGGTAGGTCTGGTGAGTTGAGAAAAAATCCCAAACCCCCCCTTTTTGCCCCCCTTCCCCCCCCCTTTTTCGTATCTCGGAAACCTTAAGACTTGGAACTTTTTTTTTTACAGATTCGTATAGAGGAGGCTCGGGAAAGTAAAAATTTTTTTTCAGTGTTGCCCCCTTTGCCCCCACTCTCCCCCCCTTTTGCGGATCTCGGAAGTTAAGAGACTTGGATCATTTTTTTTTCAGATTCTTGTAAAGGGGCAGGTGGTTGGTCGAAAAAAATTTCAAAACTCCCCCCACCCCCTCCCCAACCTCCCCTAAAATTGAAAGAGCTGTAACTTCACAACGGTTAGAGATATCCATTAGGTGTTTGAACAAATATTGACTTGGAAACTTGAGGGAAATATTTTTTTTTATAATTTTTTTTTTTCTTAATTTTTGTTTTTTAATTTTTTTTTTTTTTCAAAAAATTTTTTTTTCTTAATTTTTTTTTTCTTAAATTTTTTTTTTTTCAAAATTTTTTAAGGGTCTCTACTTGTTAAAAACAGGAAAAAAATACCGCGAGCTGCTTGCAGCTCGCGCACCACGCAAACATCAAACAGGTCGGAGGTCCTGAGTGGAGCGAACCTACGAGACCTGAGTGGAGCGGAGGGGGGAGGTGGCGAGCGAAGCGAGCCGCCGACCTCTGTAGCGTAACGAAGGTAGAGTGGGTGAAGCGTAACTCAGGGCCGACGACATGGGATATTTTAAGTTTTCTATCAAGACCATTTTTACTCCTTTCACCAAAGTCGCAAAGCTGTTAAGATCACCGAAAGACGTCACGCCTTTACAGGTACCTGGTGTGTATAAGGTTGACTGTAGCTGTGGCCGTTCCTATATTGAGCAAACGAAGCGTACAATAGCTGAACGCATAAAGGAACACATAGCAGCAGTTAAAAACCGCCAGGTAAACAAATCGGCGATAGCAGAGCACCTAGTGGACTCGGGGCCTAATCACTGGATTGAACTTCATGATCCCAAGATTCTTGCCAACGAACGCCAGTATTATAAGCGAATAATTCGTGAAGCAATAGAAATCAAGAAATATCCGAATTTCAATCGCGAGGATGGATTTAGGCTCCCGTTATCATGGAATCCAGTTATTAGTAGGTGTAATGCGCGTCGTGATGGAAAATTTCGGTGTAAAGATACAGTTAGTGTCGTGTGCTGTGGTGGACATGCAGCCGTTCCGAATTGTGAAGCTTAAGGGAGGGTAGTTTTATAAACTGCCGCTTCTCGTCGGAGCCTACCTACATACTCCAGTTCGCCCGCGACCACGGTTGTTGTAACACAGCCGAAACGTCGGGAAATAATAAAAGGTAAATTACGCGATAAAATCCTGTAAATTTCTATTTAAAAGTATGTCATACTTTTAAATGAAACCTGGCAAACCACCAAATGAAAGGAACTCTTTTAGACCCATAAGCCTCTTGCCAGTAATTGGCAAGCTAATGGAAAAGATCCTCTTAAACAGGATGAAAGAGCATCTTAGCAACATAATCCCCTCCCACCAATTCGGATTCCGAGAAGAACATGGTACGGTTGAGCAGGTACATCGCATTGTTGATGTCATAAGTGGATGCCTGGAAAATCGAAAGTACTGTTCTGCTGCCTTTTTAGACATAAGTCAAGCCTTCGACAAGGTCTGGCACGAAGGACTGGCATACAAACTAAAAAAATCCCTTCCACACTCATATCTTCACATACTGCTATCCTACCTCGACCGAAGAAGTTATCAAGTGAAGTGCAACACTGAGTACTCAGCCCTATACGAGATACGTTCAGGTGTCCCTCAAGGCAGCATCCTGGGACCGGTTCTATACCTGATCTATACTGCGGACCTACCAACTGATGAGCACACAATAACTGCAACCTATGCTGACGACACTGCTGTTCTGTCCGTGCACTCTATCCCGGAAACTGCCTCAACCCAACTGCAAAACCATCTGACCGAGATTGAAAAGTGGTTCCAACGGTGGCGAATAAAAGCAAACCATACCAAGTCTACACATGTTACCTTCACACTTAGGAAAGAAACCTGCCCACCAGTAAAATTGTACGAAGACACCATACCTCAAGATGACCACGCGAAATACCTGGGTCTATACTTGGATCGGAAATTAACATGGCAGAAGCATATCTGGACCAAGCGCAAACAACTTGACAGCAAACTCCGCAGTATATACTGGATAACAGGTCGCCACTCCCGCTTAAGTAACGAGAGCAAAATGATGGTATACAAAGCCATCATTAAGCCTATCTGGACATATGGCATCCAACTATGGGGCACAGCAAGCAACAGCAACATCGAGATCCTAGAAAGATTTCAGAGCAAAACTCTCAGGAACATATTTAATATACCTAAATGTATTAGTAATAAATACATTTACCTCGACCTCAACATACCTACCGTTAAACAAGAAATAAGTCAGCATAGCCTGAGATATCAGAAAAGACTTGCACTACACTCAAATGAGTTGGCATTGTCACTAAGTGGAACAGGAGGACAACAACATGTGAGACTAAAGAGAAGTGACATCCCCAGCCTTAGTAGCAGATTTGCATAGAGAGAAGAGAGCTGTGCAACAAGGAAGCTCTCTCAATAAATAAAGCCAAACCTACAGACTCAAAGTTGGCCAACCCATTGGCTTATTGTCTTAAAGACAGATTGCCATGAAGCAGAACAGAAAGAACAAAAAAAAAAAAAAAAAAAAAAAAATACTTTTAAATAGAAATTTACAGGAATACAGGAAAGTATGTCATACTTTTAAATAGAATTTTCATTGAATTGTGATCGCGAAAGTTTAAGAAAGACTATGGTAATATTTTTTTTTATAAATTTTTTTTTTCTTAAATTTTTTTTTTAAATTTTTTTTTTTAATATTTTTTTTATAAATTTTTTTTTTCTTAATTTTTTTTTTCTTAAATTTTTTTTTTTTCAAAATTTTTTAAGGGTCTCTACTTGTCAAAAATAGGAAAAAAATACCGCGAGCTGCTTGCAGCTCGCGCACCACGCAAACATCAAACAGGTCGGAGGTCCTGAGTGGAGCGAACCTACGAGACCTTGCGGCGTTTTCTGGTTTGCTAGGGCTAGGTAGTTAGGCTACCTAGGCCTAGGCCTCGACACACAGGCAGGTGTAGGTAGGGGTTCGGGTGTGGGAATGAAAGAATAGCTTTCGACCACACCTTTAATATTAATTACACAGCCGCACACTATTGGCACTATGAGCTAGGTATTGACGTCACTGGCCTTGGCGTAAGGTAAGGGTAGGCAGCGGGCAAGTCCAGCGAATGTCCGCGCGCTTGTGGTAGCACCAGCGTGAAGTAGGTTGGCGACAGCGCCAAGCCCGAGCTCAGGTAAAGGAGTCGGTTCAGGTCCTGTAGGATTCCTGTGCAGTAAGTAGCGTAGCTTCTGTGCTGTGAGTCCTGGAATCAGGAGGCCAGGTCTTAGTAGATGTTCGGGCTGTTAAGCTGTCTGCCTTGCTGACTTCGCGGGACCGCCCAGAATTTTGGTGGTGGGTAGGCACAAGAACCAGAGACGACGCCACGTGTTTTTATATTCGCAGTTAGAGGTCCTTGCGAAGCAGACAGCTTTACAGATTGAAGACTAGGTTTTTAGGTAGGTACACGCTATGGAAAACTCACCCCAGCGGGACTCCGAGCACTCTTCAGTATTTTAATAAAAATGAGCTCCGCGCACGTCCGTTCGCGGCAGCAGCGGTGTGAAAAGAAAGAGGCCGGGCAACCGAGACAAAAGGTCACAGATACCATAGCAGTTAGTTTGTCCGAGGCTTGTTTGGTTTAGGAATCCGTAGCTGTACCGTAGGCGTAATGTAAGCCTTTTACTTAGATTTAAAAACTGAAGGTTCTGTATGTTAATATTAAATATTTAAGTGTATGTTTCTAGATTTGATTAAGATAGTTGTAAGTTTTATCAGGTTTTGTCTTATTAGATGTAGTTTTAGCAATTTTTTATTTTTATTTAGGTATTTCTTAGGTTTGGTTATTTATCTTTTTTTTTTTTAATTTAAATTATGTAACGGCGCTAGACGCAACGTTACAGTACCCCGCCAAAAAGCGAAGGATTTTCCTATTGCGAAAATCCGACTCACTACACTAAAGTTCCATAGTACCGTTCTACATTCATTCATCTAACTTTCATTCATCACGTTCTCTTTCATTCTCCTTTTCATCCTACCATTAGTCACGATAGCGTGTCCTAAGGCCCTTACATTCAGAGTGTACCTGTATTAGAAAACAAGTCAACTCAAAACAGCAATAAGTTAAGTTTATTGTTTTAGCACAACAACTCGCAATAGGTAGTTGGTAGTTCATAATATAAGCATAGGTACCGAGATAAGTTGCTAGGTCGTTAATTTTATTATTTTTATCTTTAACTTTAGGTATAGGTTGCAATATTGAATAGCGGAGCTTTTTTTTTTTTTTTTTTTATAATAGTAGATAGGTATTATAAGTTCCAATTATGTTTACTCAATATTACTAAATGTACTATTTAGATAGCATAAACTATCTAACAGATATTAACGCAGCATGAAAATAATCGTTAGACTTGTAGAAGTATGCAATAGCACAGATAATTTAAGGTACTTACACAGTGCTTATCACCGATCAACACTGCACGGTAATAAAACCTTAGAATACCGACATAGCTAGGTATGAAGGTAACAAGATAGCTTTAGTCAGATTGAACCGTTATAAATTAGTTTACTTAATCTAGTTATATTTATTACCTAAGTAGATAAGTATATTAGTTAATAATTGATTTACAATTAAGTTAGTTTAATGTTTATAGTTTATTATTTTAAAATCTTATAAGTGCCATGAACCCAAGTTATTACCGTTCATGTCGCATAACTCGTAAACAAGTGGAGATTTTTTAGAAATGATTTTACATTTTATGTATTTCGGAGCTAGTTTTTTATTAAAGTATTTATCTTTATCACTTTGGTAAAATGTTTTTCTCCATATCACATCACTAACATGAAATTCCATAGGTTTCTTACGTAGATTATAAGAATTACTATTTCGACTGTGAGCTTGTAATAATGCTAGTTGTACTTTGCTAAATATACTTGACAGAGTACCTAGGTTTTCAGCATATTGATCACGTGATTGGAAAATAAGGTCCTCCACCTCACTGGGATCATTATTAGTGTAATGAGAACCACAAGTGACCAATTCCCGACCATAAACTAAAAATGACGGTGTGTAGCCCGTTACTTCATTCACAGAGTTGTTTATCGCAAATTGAATTTTAGTTATTAGTATATCCCAAATGCGATGATCTATTTATTTTTTATTTATACTTTATTGCACAAAATAAACATTTATAAGAGCTTAAAACTAGACAGGTAATGGCAAAGGCGAGCTTAAGGCCTTATAGGATGTCAGAAGGCGTCAGAGTGCTTCAGTTTATCCTATACTATATCTACAATACTGTATTATTCACTTTGAAAAAAATACACCGTAAAGTTGAGGATTCATACTAAACATTTTAAATTACGAAAACACGATTCCTTAATATTTTCTCGATAGAAAAAAATCGTAAACTTAGGTCCAAAATTACATTAAAACCCTTGCAATTTAATAAATACTCTATACTAGATCACGAAACTTTGTGTAATAATGTAACTAACAAAGAAGCCGGTTTTAGAAAAATATTTTTATAAAAAAAGAGATTATTTTCGCCGCTACAACAAAAAAGGTAAAATTTCGTGCGTAGTAACCAGTGTAAACAGGTCCGCCCTACCGCTCGGCCCGCAACTGGCCTCCGGGCCATTCCCGCTTCGGCGTTCGGACGGGGAGGCTGTGTCGCTCGCGCTCATTTCGGACCGGCGCAATACGCGAAAATTAAAATTACAGCTATGGGAGACCATTGTAATAAAAATAACGGAAATGGAGACAAAATAAGGCGATAAACATGGTCAGCATAGTAAAGTGAGTACCTACTTACCTACTTATTCACCTACCTACACTACATAATTATGCTACATTCACACAACCTTAGACTAAGTACCTAATTCATGTTTTTGATTTTATTTTGGCTACCTACACATAAATAATGTGATCAGAATTTTGCAATAAGTATAGGAGTAGGTACCTAGACCTACTAGTAGGTACTATTGGTAGGTATGAGTAGGCATTTACGTATACTAGGTACACATAAAATGATTCTTTATTCTTTATTCTTTATTGTACACAAGAAAAAATACAATTAAAAAAAAAAAACTAAATTAAAAGGCATGTACAAAGGCGAGCTTAACCCTATCTAGAGTTTTCTTCCAGCAAACCTTTGGGGATAGGGAAAGCTGATTCAAGTTGTGGGTACATCGTGTACGTAAAACCAAAACAAAATAAAACATTGTACAAAAATAAGACATTGTAAATAATAATAAAACATACATACTTAATGAAAAAAATAATAATAATAATAACATAATACATAAATACTACCAAAATAAATATAGAATACTTAAACTACATAAAAATTACACAAATAAATGCCTAACTAAGTAATATATAAATATACTTACATACTACATAATATTATTATAACTATACCAAGCAAAAGAGATTACAAGGAGAGATAGTGCTCTTTAACTTTCTTTTTAAAAATGCTAATAGATCGACTGTCACGAATGGAGTGAGGAAGACTATTCCACAGCCTAACCGCGCCAACCGTAAAGGAGTCGCCGTAACGGCTACTGGAGTGAGAGGGAATTTTAAGCAGAAGGGACGTAGCAGACCTACATGGCACACCCCGCGGGACAAGAAACTCAAAACGCTCACGAAGATAAGAAGGTGAAAGAGGATTGTGTAGAACATTGAACAGATAAGAGACAACATGAAGATCACGCCGACGACGAATGGGGAGCCATTTCAATTGAGATCTAAAATTGGAAACATGATCAAACTTACGCAATCCAAAGATGAAGCGGATGCACAAATTCTGCAGACGCTCCAGTTTATTTAAAAGTTCTTCCGTGGCGTCAAGGAAACAAACATCAGCATAGTCTATAATAGGGAGAAGGAGAGTTTGGGCAAGAGTAATTTTAGTTTCAAAAGGCAGAAATTTCTGGAGACGCTTGAGTGATTGAAATGAGTAGTTAACCCGCTTGCTAATAGCATTAACATGACTCACCCACGACAGCTGACTGTCAAAAACAACACCAAGGTTCACAGCGTTGGCAGCAAAGACAATAGGTACATCAGCATATAAAACTGGCGGAAGGATAGACTGACCTACAAGATTCAGCATGTATGGACTGCCAATGATCAAAGCTTGAGATTTCGAAGGATTAACTAGGAGACCAAAAGCCTTGGACCAAGAGTTAATACTCTTGAGATCAGAATTAATAAGATCAATACCTTCGGAAATCTCATCGACTTTAAAATGTCGGTAAATTTGCAGATCGTCCGCATAAAGATGGTAGTTTGAAGAAAGGATCTGAGAGACGGCATTAATGAAAACAGAGAAAAGAAGGGGAGAGAGAACACCACCTTGAGGAACACCCGCAGTAATGTTGCACCAGTCTGAGCAAGCGTCATCCGAGCGCACACACTGCGAACGCCCCGAAAGATAAGAATCAAACCAAGAGATTACTGAGAGAGAGATATTGAGAGAGGAAAGAATAGATAAAAGGATATCAAAGTCCACGGAATTGAAAATCATTTTTCATTCGTAGGTAGGTAGGTACATACTTATCAATCTTATCATAGTACCTACTTACGACTTTACGAGTGGTATACCTACGGGCATGATTGAATTTATGAAAACGATAAAAAGTGGCCTAAGTATAATGGTATTTTATTACCTACTAGCTAACTTGCCCGTGGCTTCGCTCACGTGGTACCTACCTTGATAAAATATAGCCTATGTTCATTTGGAAAGTCTAAGCTACAAATAGGTGAAAGAATTTTTGAAATCGGATAAGTAGGTAGTTTCGGAGATTACCCCAAACATACAAACAAACAAACAAACCAACATTACCTCTTTATAATATTAGTATAGATATAGACAGGTCATATAAACTACCTAATGCACTTACTTATATTTAGGTAAGTACTTAGGTAGGTAACAACATTGGTAAGCCAGATACCTACCTTGAAAGTTTAGTTATACAAGTATTATACCTTGGTGTTCATATTTTCAGAAGTAGACGACATCAGCTGCTGTCAGAACAATGTGATACAACAGTACAAACTGAAGATATGAGTAATAAATGACTTTGTTATGGATAATATTTCGTCGGATCAGTAAGTAGGTACCTACCAATATCTATCTACTTACTTACCTAAATATTTACATACGTACTTTTTTACTCATAAAACTTTTCAACATACAAAATAATGTGGATAGCTCAAATCGTCATTTGTCCTAAACTGTTTGCATGCGTGATTATTTATGTTCATAATAATTATAACCATAATCGTGGACTGCCAAAATAATGTGGATAGCTAAAATCGTCATTTGTCCTAAACTGTATGTATGCGTGATTATTTATGTTCATAATAATTATAACCATAATCGTTGACTGCCAAAATAATGTGGATAGCTAAAATCGTCATTTGTCCTAAACTGTATGTATGCGTGATTATTTATGTTCATAATAATTATAACCATAATCGTTGACTGCCAAAATAATGTGGATAGCTAAAATCGTCATTTGTCCTAAACTGTTTGTATGCGTGATTATTTATGTTCATAATAATTATAACCATAATAGTGGACTGCCAAAATAATGTGGATAGCTAAAATCGTCATTTGTCCTAAACTGTTTGTATGCGTGATTTTTATGTTCATAATAATTATAACCATAATCGTTGACTGCCAAAATAATGTGGATTGCTAAAATCGTAATTTGTCCTAAACTGTTTGTTTGCGTGATTATTTATGTTCATAATAATTATAACCATAATCGTGGACTGCCAAAATAATGTGGATAGCTAAAATCGTCATTTGTAGACTAGTGTCGATAGCTTTTGAAACAAAATTAAATCATAGTAGGATGAAACCCATTGGAATAGGAGGATAATGTTATAAAAATTAAAGGAAAAATAATTTACGGGCGATCTGCGGTCGGGAAGGGGATAGGGGTGATCTTTTAAGGGTAAAAAACGGCTAATCTCGATTTCCGGCAAAACTAAAAGTCCTATGAAAAAAAACCAAATGGCAAAGTTGTAGGTAATAAAATCTTATAATATGTAAATATAAATATAAATCGTACTATTGAATTTAGATAGTTTATTCTGATTATGTTATTCATTTTAATTTTCTGAGAAGATTTACTATAGTAATACATATAATATTTTTTTTACACCATCGGAAAGTAGAGATTTCAATGAACAGAAAGCACACCAACTATTTGAAAAAAGCTGATATTTTGACAGGTGAATTTTAGATTGAAAATTAGGGTGGTTTTTCGAATTTTAATTAAAAATAAGGTGATAAAATGAATATTTCAAATCAAATAAATTACACCGTAATTGCGACATAAAAAGGTAAGTTTTCACCAAATTTCGTGAAAACAATAATTTGTTTGTAAAAGATACAAATAAAAAACCAAAAACTTGGTTTTAAGAATTTATCACATAAATTTTGAGGTTATGTGAAAAAAGTGTCAATGCAAAAGTTTTAGATCTTTTTATTACCTACAACTTTGCCATTTGGTTTTTTTTCATAGAACTTTTAGTTTTGCCGGAAATCGAGATAAACCGTTTTTTACCCTTAAAAGCTCACCCCCATCCCCCCCCTTCCCGACCTCAGAGCGCCCGTAAATATTTTTTATTTTAACTTTTATAATATTTTCCTCCTTTTTCAATGGTTTTCATTCTACTCTGATTTAATTTTACTTTTCATTATTTTTGAAGGCTTCACCCTGGTCTATAAACTGTTTGCATGCGTGATTATTTATGTTCATAATAATTATTACCATAATCGTGGACTGCCAAAATAATTGTGAATAGCTAAAATCGTCATTTGTCCTAAACTGTTTGTATGCGTGATTATTTATGTTCATAATAATTATAACCATAATAGTGGACCGCCAAAATAATGTGTATAGCTAAAACATTATTAATTGTTTGTGTTTGTTGCAGAATGCAAATGCCATTGGACACAAAGCAAACATAATTGTTGCCTGAGCTGTTCGATCCACCACGTGCCCGAAATATGCCAGTTTGAGAAATAAATGAGTGTGTATAATTTTTGTGAATCGCTGTCTTATTTGAAAAACACTATTCCCTTTGTAATGTTAGATTCAGATTAAATCAATTGTTCATGCTAGGAAAATTAGTAAGTAAGTACCTATCAATAACAAAATTATTAATTTTATGTCAGAATGTATTAGATGTTTTTGTCGTGATTTTGATTGCAATTGTGTTAGTAATTGTATCTATCCTAATATTTATCCGATCTGATCTCCATAATAAACTATTATCATCTTGCATAATTAAAATTAAACTCATAAAATATGGTAAAATTATTTATTCAGTGCTTTTAAAAAAATATGGCTAGCAACAATCATGCCAGTTTATAAATAATAACATTAGGACAATCGACGATTATGTCAACAAAAAAAATCAACATCAAGTTTGTCAACAGATGATTTGCAGTATGATTCGAAAATGAATATACGTAATTACAATACCTACCTAGACCTACCCATTAGTTTCCTTCTAATTCCAAGCCTAATGTAGGTAGGTACCTAGCTACAATAACTGTAGATTATTTATTTTATTTACCCTATTGTACGGCGGCGCTTTGATTATCACACTAGTATTACCTATAAAGGTGAAAGTTTGTGTGTGTGTAAGTATGTACCTACCTAAGTTTGTTTGTTACTCTTTCTTTTTGCTAAACTATTTGAATGAAATTTGGTAGGTAAGTACCAAAATTGATTACTTATACACTGTATTAAAGAATAGGCTACTTTTGATCCCGGTATTCCCACGGGAACGGGAACTATTCACCGCGGGTAACACCGCGGGGCGCAGCTAGTTTTCTACAATAGTTTCATTTTATTTCCATACATAGGTTTGTACCTACTACCTACCAACTAGATGTACCTAATTACTTACAATATCTGTGTCTAATACCCTATCTATCGTACGGTCGACTCGTGCGTGCGCGTGACCTCTGCCGGCCGCGTGGTGAACTGTGCGAGTGAGATAACTGCGAATGCGCCGCACGGCCGGCCAGTGAGGCGAGGGGAAATATTGGATTTGAGCTGGCATTATGTAGGCTCTTAACCCTAAAAAGAGTTCTCTTCCAGCAAACCCCAATAGGGAGAGAGACGCAGTTTAAAGTGTGGGTGTGCGTGCATAAATAGGAAAAATAATAATAATAAAAATATAAAAATATTCCTAATCCTGCAAAACAAATAAACTACCACATAAACTAGGTACTTACTATAATACAAATACAAAGTAATACATATCAAACCAAAATACTAAATGCCTACAGTAAAATATACTACATAAATACATACATAAACTAAATACTAACAGTATAATTATAAAGTAAGGTAATGCTCTTTGACTTTACGCTTAAAAATGAAGATGGAGGGGCTAGCACGAATATCATGAGGGAGAGAATTCCATAAAGTAACTGAAGCAACAGTAAAAGAACCACCATAGCGGCTGGATGAATGAACAGGACATTTAAGAAGAAGGGACACTGACGTTCTACATGGATCGTCACTAGAGTAAAGAAATTCAAAACGTTCACGGAGGTAAGAGGGAGAGAGAGGATTGTTTAAAATGTTATAAAGAAGAGAGAGAACGTGCATATCACGCCGGCGACGGATAGGAAGCCATTTTAATTGAGCTCTGAACGTTGAAACGTGATCGAATTTACGCAAACCGAAAATGAACCGGATGCATAAATTTTGAAGACGTTCAAGTTTGTTGAAAATTTCCTCCGTGG
Organism: Xanthorhoe designata; assembly: GCA_963582015.1. Classification (NCBI taxonomy): domain Eukaryota; kingdom Metazoa; phylum Arthropoda; class Insecta; order Lepidoptera; family Geometridae; genus Xanthorhoe; species Xanthorhoe designata. Next base: position 8,475,438 of record OY757032.1, read on the forward strand.
CGTCAAGAAAACAAGAGTCCGCATAATCAAGTAAGGGAAGAAGGAGAGATTGAGCAAGAGTGATTTTAGTATGAAAAGGCAAAAATTTTTGTAAACGCTTGAGAGAATGAAAGGAAAAGTGAACTCGCTGACTGATTGCATTAACGTGCCTTTGCCACGAAAGCGTAGGCTCAAAGAAAACACCTAGATTTTTGGCAAAAGCAGAGTAGACAATAGCAGAATCATTATAGAAGAGAGGGGGTATAGGTGATTGCCGAACTTTACTTAGCATATAGGGGCTGCCGCAGATTAACGCCTGAGACTTAGAAGGATTGACCAACAGACCAAAAGCCTTCGCCCATGCATGAATATTATTGAGATCAGAGTTAATTTGATTAACTCCCATGGCTAAGTCATTAGTCTTAATGTGACAGTAAATTTGCAGATCATCTGCATACAGATGATACTTAGAGGAAATGACAGAGGAGATAGCGTTAATGAAGATGGAGAAAAGGAGAGGAGAAAGAATACCTCCCTGCGGTACGCCCGCAGTTATATCACACCAATTTGAGTAAGAATCATCAAAGCGAACACACTGTGACCGGCCCGAGAGATATGAATTAAACCAGGAGATTACTGAGGGAGAAACGTTGAGAGAAGAGAGGACAGCAAGTAAAACATCATAATCAACGGTGTTAAAAGCACTACTGAAATCCAGTAATACAAGAATAGTGACAAGTTGGTTATCAATGGCCCACCGAATATCATCGGTGACTTTAATTAGTGCAGTCACAGTGCTGTGACCTGGACGAAAACCAGATTGTAAAGGACTCAGTAGGCTATGTTGATGAAGGAAAAGAGATAGTTGCGAATGGACCGAGTGCTCAAGAATTTTGGAAAGGATAGGGAGGATGGAAATAGGTCTAAAATGAGATACAGCAGAGGGATTCGAAATTTTGGGAAGAGGAATAATGAAAGCTTTCTTCCAGGTAGATGGGAACGAGCTCGTTTCTAGAGAAAAATTAATAATGTGAGTAATAGCAGAAACGAGCTCACAGGAAACGATTTGGAGCATGTAAGCACTGATACCATCTTCGCCAATAGCTTTAGTGGAGATAGATTTTAAAATTTTCAAGATATCCCTCTCAGAAACCTCCAAAAAGTTAAAAACAGGACAGTTAGGTTTGGACAGGCGTGAAAGGTGATCCAATGTTAAACGCTTTGAGTCATTATCTAAAGAGTGAGGGGAACAAGAAAAATGAGCGTTTATAGTGTTTAAATCTACAGAAATAGGAGTATCGTCAGTGCTCTTACCAATTCCTAATGTGTTCAAAAATTTCCACATCAAAGAGGAATTAGAAGTTTTAAGTTGTTGGTGGATATAACGCCTCTTAGCGTCCCTACACAACTTTGTAACACGATTACGCAGCTTTTTGTAGGAGGCATGGTTAACTTCCGTTGGAAACTTTCTATAGCGCCTCTTAGCCTTGTCCCGTTTGGTCATAACCTTTTTTATAGAAGGAGACAGCCATGGAGAAGGAGAATGCTTGACTTTAACACGTTTGATAGGGGCATGGATGTCAAAAAGGGAAATGATGATATCATTGAGAGCAAAGACTTTATCATCCACATTGTCAGCCTCAATAACCGGAGACCAATCCGTTTCATTTGCATCCCGCTTCAAGCTATCAAAGTCTGTGTCTTTAAAGCTACGGAGGAAACGAAATTTAATTTTAGGTTTGGGACAGCGAATCTTATAAGAAAGAAACAAGAGATCGTGATAGGAGAAGGGCGCAGTCAGTTGACCATGTACAGCGACACGATTAGGGTCAGAAACAATAACCAAATCTAGGAGAGAAGGAACACAGTGAGGGGCATGGTGCGTTGCTGAAAGGGGGAGAATATGCAGATTTAGTGAGGAGACAAGAGATGAGAGTTTATTAGCCCTTGAATTATTCTTAAGCAAACACGTATTAAAGTCTCCCAAAATAATGACATGGTCATAAAGAGGGGTAAGAGATTCAAGTTTTAATTCGAGGGAAGAGAAGTAATCAATATCAGAGGAAGGGGGGTAATAAACACCTAACATAATTTTTGTGTGATTTACAATAATCTCAATAAAAAGGTGCTCGGCAGAGTTCGAGTATTCCATAGGGGAATTATCAATAATTTTAGCGGGGATATCACAACGAATATATATAGCAACGCCACCACAACCTTTGCCAATTCTATCGTTTCTGATGAGTTGAAAGCCTGGAAGGACATATTGAGAGGACGGTAAAGAGGGCTTTAAAAAAGATTCGGAAATAAGAATGGCATCAAGAGACTTCAGATCAAATGAAGAGATCATTTCATCATAGTGGGAGGGGATGCTTTGAGCATTAATGTGAACCATGTTGAGATTTCTTGAATGGACGTGAAAAATACTTTCAAGCTGGTCATGAAGACTAAGGGAGTCATCACTACTGGCACTAAGATAATCAAATTCAGAAGAGCATGAAGAAGAGCAAGTTAAAAAACTATCCTCACATGACATTAATATACCTAGGTACCAAACTTTGTACCTACTGCTTAAATAAATTATATACTAAATGTAAATATATATATCTATACTAAAATATAAAATAATACCAATATAATAATAATATATGACAAACTTAAAAAATACAAACAAACGAAAGAAATAAAAATAAAAATAAAAAACTACTGTGAACATTCACCGCTCACAAGCCAAAAATGCTGGAACTCGAAAAAACACAATAACTACACAAACAAAGCAAAAAAATTAAAAGGTAGCTAAAATAAAAATATAAGTTCAGCGTAGACCAATTAATATGAAAGGAATAAAAAAAAAAAGAAAAACATAAATTTAGAACGTTTGAACTGATTGACTGGCTCACTCCCTTGAAACACACTCGTAAAATGTTACCTTGACAGTTGACAGTTCGGAGGCAAATTGAGTGACATATAATCTGACAGCTTATAACAAAGAAAGTTTCGTACTAAATGTTTTTATCGGCTTTTTGACGGGAATTCAAGATGGCATGTTGTCGTTTTTGTTTTATTTTCCGAAATTTGTGTTTTGGCGAATGTTAATATGTAATAATGGTGGATTATTAACTGTTAAGTGTTCGTGAACGTACATAAGTGTAGGCAAATGAAACAAAACTGTATATCATTGCATTTCGAGTTCTCTCAAGAAGTCCATGTAAAAAGCTGCAGTAAAGAACCCACATCTTTACTGACGCTGACTATGACTTTGACTTGACCTTGACTAAACTGACTAAAAATTTAAACACATGGTAGTGGCTAAATGCGTGGCACAAGCCGTGCGAAAGCCAAATATAAGAAGTGAAGTGAAATGTTTTTATCACAACTGACATTACAATAAAAGAAGTGAAGTGAAGTGAAGTGACATTACAACAAAAACAAAAACTATACAATTTGCGATAGTTAAACTACCCTAAGGTTAAAATGTGCTGCTATAATGATGCTAAGTTGTGGAGTGGACGAAAGGAGCCCAAAAACAAGACTTCACTTGGGAATGCGTCTTGTCCTGCCTTCAGCCTTTCCAGACCTCGAAGATGGAAGCGTAGCTTTGACCAGCGATGATCCAGAAGCCACTTTTCCCGGCTCAGACTGCGGCACAGCCGCCGCTGGGTACTCCGCAAGAAGAGGCCTCAGCTCAAACATGGTCTCTAAGCTGCGTCGTTTGTTATCCGGCGGCAGAATCATGATCCTGCCCTCCGACGTCCAACACCTCCTAATGCCAAAGTGCTTGCGTGCCGCCGCAAAAACTTCATGCCTCGGCTTGGTTAGGAATTCAGAGACTGTAATCCCTGAATTTTTCAAAGCAGTTTTGGCCTTCCATATCTCACTACGAACACGATAGCTGGCGAAACGCACCATAACTGGTCTAGGCTTACTTGTGTTCGTTCCTAGGCGGTGGCAAACAGAGAGCAGCTCAGAAGAAGACGAAGACAACTTAAATTGGTCGTGTAATAGAGCAGTAATAGTGTCCTCCACAGAAACATTGCTGGACTCAGCTATTCCATGGAACAGGAGCACCTTTCTTCGTGACAATGTCTCCTGTCGGTCCAAACCTTGAACAAGCAGCTCCAGCTGAACCTTCATAGTGCCAAGTGCTTTCCAAACCAAAGTTTTGAATTCTGCAAATTCACTGGATAAAGTGGATAAGTCCTTGTGAGGGACATGTGCAGTGCCATTGTTGGAGAGTTTCTTGAGATTACTCTCATGTTCAAGCATCCGAGAGTCCAGAGAGCTTGCCAATTCCTCCAGGTTGGATGACAGCTTGGCATATAGGTCCATGATTGTCCAGCAATTTTATGGGTAAGTGGAGAGGAGAAATTATAAATGGCTTAGATGCGCGAGAATATCCACTAGCAGATCACACCAGTAAACATATAGAAAATTAATGAATACTATTTAATATATAATAATAAACGAGGAGCTAAAATATTTGTTGTTGACAGCTCAACTACCCACAATTCTGTTCGTTAGTAATAAAAGTTGAAACAGCTGACATTATAGTTTTATTATATCTTTCTACGGTATTAACGTGAGGTGTATATTTAGGAGTAAAATGTAGTTTAGGGACATTATATTTAGATAGCATTTGTTTTAAAGTGGCGCTTACAAACTGTTTTCCATTGTCCAATATCACTGTCTCTGGAATACCGTGAACTAAAAACACGTTTTCCTCTAGTATTTTAGTTACTATTTCCGCGGTAGCACGTTTGATAGGGAACAAAAGACAATATTTACTAAAACAACAAGTTACCACTAGTAGGAAATTATTTTGATTTCTCGATACTGGCAAGGGTCCAACTAGATCGATGCTAAGTACTTGAAATGGTCTAGAACAGTGTTTAGGTCTCCCCATTTCGCCTAGAGTGGCATGGTTTTGATGTTTGTGAGCAATACAGGTGTCACAAGAAGTAATGACCTTCACCACGTCAGCGTGCATACCAGGCCAGTAATATTTTAGGGTTAGACGTTTATAGGTTTTATATATACCAAGATGACCAGCCGTAGGCTCAGCATGGTTTTTAAGTACTATAGATTCTCTAACTTCGATTGGTACCACTTCCTTCCATTCAAACTCCTTAGTAAGTGAACATTTACCCTTCATGAAGCGGTAAAGTTTATCGTTTTTTATGATGTAGTTAGGAAAAGAGACTGCAGAATTTTGACAACCATGGAAAATGTTTAGGTACCACTCGTCCTTCGTATTAGTAGCTGTAGGAGACGTATCTATAGTAGTTATAGGATAAGCACGTGATAGTGCGTCAGGAATTACATTATCTGCACCACGGCGATGCTTTATATCAAAGGTTAAAGTAGATAGTCGCACACCCCAACGAGCTAGACGACCTGTAGGGTTGTTTATATTCAAGAACCATTTCAGCGCAGAGTGATCAGTATACACAACAAATTTACGACCGTTATCTATGTAACACCTCCAGTGTTCAAGAGCTACTAGTACAGCTAGAGCTTCCCTTTCGGTGATACTGTAGTTTCTCTCTTGAGCAGAAAGAGATTTGCTCATATAAGCGATAGGATGTTCTACTCCGTCAATAGTTTGTGTTAGTAAACCGCCCACTCCGTTATCACTCGCGTCAGTGTGTACTTCGAATGGTAGATCGAAATTGGGGCAAGAAAGAATAGGGGCAGAAATCAGACATTCTTTTAATTTCGAGAAAGAATTCTCCGCTTCTTTAGTCCACGAAAATGACTTTGACTTTTTGCTAGAAGTTAGACTGTTTAGGGGGCCAGCTATAGCGCTAAAATTCGGTACAAATCGTCTGTACCAAGAAGCAGTACCCAGAAATCTTTTAACCTCTTTTTTGTTAGTAGGTACTGGAAAATTAAGTATAGCCTCAACCTTCCCAGGATCTACGTGAAGACCTTTAGAGTTAACAACGAAACCAAGATATTTTAGTTCATTTCTGAAGAATTGTGATTTTTCAAAGTTAATAGTTAGATTAGCCATTTGTAGTTTTTTATGAACTTTCAAAAGAAGTGCAATATGAGACTGAAAATCAGAAGAAACAATGATTATATCATCTACAAATACAAATACAGAATTTTCGAACTCCGGACCATAAAACAATAAATCCATTAGCCTCTGTTGGGACGCTGGGCCATTGGTCAAGCCAAACGGAACAGTAACAAAACGAAAAGTTCCTCGATTTTGTATATAGAATGCAGTTTTGTCGCGATCCTGCTCCTTAATAGGCAATTGCCAGTAGGCACGAGAAAGATCTATGCTAGATAGAAAACGAGCATTTTTCAAATTGTCTAAAATTTCAGAGATATAGGGTAATTTATAGGCATCCTTTTTAGTTACAGCGTTCAATTTTCGGCTATCCAAACAAAATCGTAGGGAACCATCTTTTTTAGGCGTAAGTAATACTGGAGAAGACCAGGGACTTTCACAGGCTTCAACAACACCCAGCTTTAACATTTCATCGAGCTCATCACTTAGTATTCGCTGCTTCTCAGGTGACAACCGGTAGTACCTTTGTCTGATAGGAGCTGTAGTTCCAGTATCAATACAATGTTCAACTAGATGCGTACGACCTAGACCGCACTTTTGAGAAGAGATGGAGTTGAATTGACTCACGATATTGTCCGCGGTAGTACGTTCTGCTTCGTTCAAATCCGCGTAGGATCGTAGTTTTCCTAGAGAGTTATCTATCTCTGCTATACAGCTTATAGTTTCTTTAGTTAGAGTTATTGAATTTAGAAATTTAGGGCATAGTTCAAACTTTTGCCAAAAATCAACACCTAAGATTAACGATGATTTAATCTCTGGTATAACGTGAGCTTTTAGTACATGAAAGTTATTTTCAAACGAAATAGGTAGATTAATATACCCGATGGCCGATAGTGACTGACCACCAGCAGCGACAAACGATTTAGGGGCAGTATCCCTTAACAATGTATAACCAGCATTGAGAAAATGTACGTGTGACATATTACCTAGGATAGTACAAGCAGAACCGGAATCGAGTAATCCGCAAATAGATAAGTTACCTACTCTTATATTTACATAGGGACGCACATCTTCGTCAGGTTTTTTAGCTAAGACTGATGCAATAGAATAACTTGACGAAAATATTTTAATAAAGCGTAACCATTCTTTCCATTCAGCAATGTTAGTCTTATTGCAGCAGTCTAAACTACCTAGTTTTTTGAATTTGATTTAGCAGTAGGGTGACAATCAGTGCAGTCAGGGTATTTAACATCCTTTTTTCCACACTTGAAACAAATTAGAAAATGATCTCGTCTACACTGCGACAAACTATGAGAGTCGTTGCGACACCGAGGACAATAGCGCTTCACATAAGAATTGTGCGGGCTAGTGCTGATAGCAGCTACTGGCGTGCGAGTAGTGTTTGATTGACCGGCAGCGGTCGTTTGATTATATTTATTATAGTTATATTTATTGTATGAATTCTTAGAACCTGTATTATTATAATAATAATTATTCTTGTTAGAGTAATTTTGACTATTTTGTTTAGAGTTAGACGCTTCCTGTGGCCTAGAGAATGCTAGGTCAGGAGCTAGCGTTTCCGTGGTCACCTTAGGGGGTTCACGGAATTGTGCCGACAGCGCTTGAATCTTTTCATAGTTACGGCATAATTCTCGAAGCACTTCAATCGAGCGAATGTTATCGCCATGTGTGATTAGTACACTCGCGTAACACGGCCTGATATTGTGCAGCAATATCTCCAACTTCTCTGCTTCAGGAATTGGCTTAGTTAACCGAGCAAACATCTCCGACATAATAGCTAAGTAGTGTAACGTTTTAAAATTAATAACTAGGGGATTCTAGAAGGAATGCGTGAAATAATGCAAAGTGTTTCAATAAACAACTTTTATTGATGATCTTGAATAAATTATAAAATTGGGCGCCTTTATAAAATTAAGAAGTTATTGATACGATGCTACGGCTAGCTTAAATGAGACTTAACTATTGAAGGGTTTACAGGGTTCGTGGAGAGCCAACACGATCAGACTTTTACCAGCAACCATTTAAGTTTGTTGTAATTTAAATTAAGATTTTACTGCTGAAGGCAGAACCAGAAGTGTGTAGATAATTTTGTAGGTTAGTTTGAGGACTGCACAGAATAATAAGAACTCAGCCGAGAAAGAAGTTCCTCGAGACTGAGGATACCGTGGAGAGGTTCGCAGTGGCCGGTCTCAGAGGAAGGGGGCCCGCTCACTGCGAAGACAGCACCGCTCCAGGTGAGATCCCGTCTGCGAGGTCTCGGCTGGTCACTCGAGATGTTGGTGTATAAGGAAGAAAAAGAAGAAGAAGAAGAAGAATAATCCGAAGAACCTGTTGAACGAAACGTTCATTAGTCACTGACCCGTGACCGCGTCATTGAGGGATTGGCGGGGGAACAATGGATAACTTACCCCGAATGGGGTTCTTTATGGCGCCGAGAAACGGAGCTGAATCCTCAGCTGGACTCGGTCGCCGCGTCTTCGCCGGGAAAGCACTCGCCAGGGCTTCCGTCCACTCGTGGGTAAAATGATGGAAAAGCTGGTCTATTCACTGGGAGGACACCACGAGTTCGGCTATGCGCACGCGCCGGCGACGAGTCCTACGGCAAAAACCACAAATATTTATTCCCGGCTCCCTGAATTGGCAGCCGTCGATAGGAAATCCATTATAAAGATGCTTACCAGCTGAGATGTAATTAAAATTCACTGATTGTTTTCGAAAGATAAAAGGAAGGACGTGCCCAGGGCACTCGATCTAACCAAAGAAAGAACCGGGTTTCCAGCTCAGGGAGTACCTGGATTCCCAGAAAACCATAATTGATTCCGATATTTAAATTTGTTTACTATTTCAATTTACAACCAAGGTTCAATGAACTTTGATGAAGTGAAGCACAGCCAAAATATCTGAAATGCGAATTTGACAATTCTAAAGATCTGACACTGAAACTAAACCTGAAACTATAAAAAAAAGCTAAATTAATGCTGGCCGGTGAGACAAAAACTTGGCGACTTTCCAGCAGCCGTGTCTAATCCGGCAACACTATAGAACGAGGATGTTAATTTTATTTTACATCTGTCACTGTCCTAATGACAACGTGACAGATGACATACTTACTACTTTAAAATACGTAGCCATAATGAAGTAGTGAACCGAAACATGATAAAGGCGGGAATATTTAAAAACACCATTACAGAATAATAATAATAATAAAATAATAAAATACGGTTACGAATTTCTGTTATTAGCCTATAGTCATAGTCGAATTGACCAAAGTCAACTATTAGTAATTTAATTAGAACTTCCCAACTACTAACTTCCTCTTTTATGCTACGATACCAATGCAACGCTTGATCAGTGAAGATCTCAGTCGCATAAGATAACAACTTAGTATGCGAGATATTCCTAGACGTGCAAAACTCATTCACTCTCTGTATAAACACACGCACACACGACTTCCCATTGAACTTTGTAGGTCAGATATGTGACTACGTTCGCATCTAAACGCTTCACCAACAGAAACACTAGTAGGTAATGACTGGCCCGAGCTAAGCTGCTCAGTTAATGATGCCGTGCTTGAAGAGCTTGTTTGTGCAAGTTTTAATTATTTTGCTTTGCTTATTCTGGAATGACCACTTAGTAGTACTCGCTGCTCTCGCTATATTTCGCGTGTCCAAAGTGTTTCCCTGCAACTAAAAAAAAAATTTTTGATGCCTGCAACACAACCAAATCACATCATTCGTTCTTTCGCGTTCACTCGCGGTGTCGTCGATTTTTTATCGAAAATTTTAAAAAGCAAAGAAATTATAGTTTCTTTCCGAAATCTTGTGTTGTAGTGGTTTAATAAGTTATAGTGGTCATTTGCAAAGTGTGGATAACATCCAGAGCTGGGCAAAATGCCAAGATGTTGGAAAAATTGGAAAGGCGCAAGGATGAAAGTAATGGAAGCTAAGGGCTATTTTATCCCTTTTTACGTTATTATACAATCCAGACAGGAGTGGTAAGACATCTACTTATTTATCAAAAAGTCTCAATAATAACGATTGTCTCATTGTTCCCAAGAAATTTTCAAATTCACCAACCGTGGCTGGCTGTGAAATCGGCAAGGCCGATCGCCATCTTGATGGCCTAACCTTCAAGTTCAACGTTTTTGGGCGATTTGTTTTTTGTTTTCCAGGTACATCGTGAGCTTTTTTCGGGGAAATCCTTAGTAGCTACCTTACACGTAAAATAATACTTTTTGTGTTACATTAAGTATCCAGTCCGTTGGATTGGTTGTACATAAAGTGGAACAAGTAAATATAAGGAACATAACAATATTATATCCCCTCCGTTGAAAGGGTTGTACAGTAAAACAATAAGGTTCTCAACATGTTATAAAATATGTATTGTGGTACAATATGTATCCCCTCCGGTGGAGGGGTGGTGCACTTAGTAAGAGAAACAAGCAAACAATAAGGTTCTCAACATGTTATAAAATATGTATTGTGGTACAATATGTATCCCCTCCGGTGGAGGGGTGGTGCACGTAGCTACTAAGAGAAACAAGCAAACACTAAGGTTCTTAACATGTTATAAAATATGTATTGTGGTACAATATGTATCCCCTCCGGTGGAGGGGTGGTGCACCTACTAAGAGAAACAAGCAAACAATAAGGTTCTCAACATGATATAATGTTATAAAATATGTATTGTGGTACAATATGTATCCCCTCCGGTGGAGGGGTGGTGCACCTACTAAGAGAATCATGCAAACAGTTCCTAACATGACATGTAATAAAATATGTATATATAATAATCCTCTCCGTTGAGGAGGTTGAACTCAAGAAATCTAAAAAATGAACCAACAGTAAAGTACTAACTACCTATTGTGACTACAAATTGTGTGTTTTACAATTGTACGTGGCAGAGAGTGACTTAAACAGCTCATACATGGTATGCTTGTTCTGAAGAACTTAGATTTTTTAATCTTACTTATGACGGTCAATTTTGAAATTTGAATTAGAAATGCTTGAGATTAAAACCTCAGAGTAAAGAGGTAACAACAGCTGAAGCCTCGGGAAAGCCTTTAAAACAAGGACTTTCAAATGGAATCCTTACTAATAAAAAGTCGGACTAAAGTTGACAAACAATGAAATAAAAACCCCTTGAAATGGCAAACTGTGGGAGGCTCCAAAGTTAAATGTGGAATTATCAGGTATTCTGAACCTAACAGCAAAAGCATGACATAGACTTCTTCAAGAACATAAAACAAAAATTAGACAGTCAACATGAAACAAAACTGGGCCAAAAATATCTTTCAAAGGCAAGATGGCACTCTTTCCGTTGGAAAGAGATTACCAATGAACACATTGGGTATTTATTACATTTTTTAGAGGAAGAAGCTGTATAAGAATTGGCCCTAATTATACTAATGACCTATAAAAGCTAGGAAGCTTTTCTATAAAAATGGTTGGTTATAAAATAAAGAACTACCAACAGCCCTAACATAAGTACCAGAACAGCCAAACGACGGGCTTATGCCACCACCCAGACCTATCCAACAAAAGCTGGGCCAAATATCCGTGGAGGTTTGTTTTGTTGGTGTGCTTTAAGGTATGTATTTATTTATTATGGATGCTGGATGGGACAGAATTGCACAAGATTCCACTATCTTAGTTGGTTAAAAGGATAACTTTTCATGCTTTGCCTGAACAATCACTTATGCCACATAATAATAATTATGTAACCAAATCTAAAAAATTGATATTCCATAAGGGATAATAAAACTTTTAAATCAAATAATGATTGTGTCATATCAGAATGCAAAGCTGAATAGGATTAATTTTGGTCCAGTACATAGGTAATATGTATGATTTAGTATCCCCAAAAAAGGATGGACACTAGGTACCTGTAGCTTTATTTTAAGATGAGTTTAAACTTATATAACTAAGTTTGTTGAAACTTCTTACTTTAAACACAAGGCTAATTAAAATTGGTTTTACTTTGTGTAAAATAGAATTGGAAAATCATACTAATTAGATTCAATTAATTCAAACTATAAAAATATTTAATCAAATAAATGGATATTATACTTTCTTAGTAATGGGTTTACATTTTCAAGAGGGTCATAGAACATAATGAGAGAACAAGGTACTTACTAGAGTAGTTATTTATTTAAAGAAATTGATTTCCTTGGATATCATTAAATAATATCAATAATAAAGTTGTTAATTAAGTAGGTACCTACTTTTATTATACAAATAAAAATATTATGGTAAATATTTTCTTATGGTTTTGTAAAAATAAAATTTCATAGCTTTGGTACGTTGTGGGGGGGGGGGGGTACTATGATAGTAGATTAATGAAAATAACCGAACCGATGAAGCAAAGTTTTATTTTTATGTATTTGGCAGAATAAGATCAGAACATAGTTGGTAGTTGTTTTTGCTAGCCTAGGAAAAAAGTTGACCTACGTTAGGTTTGTTTAGATGTATTTCTGTAATGAAATATTATGAAAGCGAAAGGTAGCTTAGGTCCCTTTAAGCAATATTAGGTATTATTGTTATTATTATTATTTTTTTTTTTTTGCATGGAAGTGTTATGCATTTTAGAGGTTGAGACATACTTAAAAATATGGTTAAAATTAAGTAAGTTCATCCAAATAGTCAAATTCCTCAATTTAATGACCCTACCTGGCAATTTTCAGTATTAACATAGATATCTAGACAATACAAAAACTAAATTTGAATCTTGTCACTCAAATCAAGATACAGAATGAGAAGTAAGAAAGCCAGTACATTTTTGTAAGGATTGTGGACACTTGGTCCTCCAGACATTTATTTGTTTGCTTAAGGCTAAATAAAAAATGTGAGAAATATACCGATTGTACCTATAGCTTGACATGGTAATCCTTTTACTTGGATGGTAGTGCTTCTACTTTGAATTAAAGAAACTTTTCTTTAATGCATTTCTACATGTTTTAAAAAAGTGAATGTCACTTTAAAAATGATTACATATGTTACTTTAAAGGTATAAAAGGCTTAAGGTACTTATTAGGTAGTTAAAGATAAGTATTTTATTGTTTCTAATTTGGCCTTTTCAGGTATGGGTATTCAAGAGTAATCAAGCGTGTTTAGATACATTTTTGCACCTTGTGAAAATCTATAAAATCTTTATTCAAAGTCAACTCAACTCTTCTTACCTAGGGGGCTTGTTATTAGGCAATAATAATTATGAAGGGAATAATGGTAGGACAAAGCGCAATAGAAGTAAAAATAAAAACTAGGATTCGAAAAATAGTGGCAGTAGGTATGGTAAGTTAGGAAATCAGAAAATAGTGTTTATGTTTTATTTTTAATTTTGTTATTTAATGACCGTCTTTGTTAAAGGTGCTTCTTAAACTGCAAATTGTTTAGCTTTGTCTGTCACTTTTAATACATAATCTATTAATCATTTTGAAACAGATGGTCGCCTTAAACGTGGTTCTAAAGGAATTTGAAGAAAATTTGAAATTTTGAAAGGAAGCTTTGAAGATAATTGTGAAAATATGTAAAGTGACTTACCTATGTTATGTAATATAACTCTATGGTGAATAAATGAATACTGAATACTGAATACTGAATTTTAAGAATAAAACCTATGTGCCAAAATATAAAGCCACTTGGGATTGGGAGCATAGGAGCCACATTATGGTTCTGTTTTTCATAAGACAGTGGCATTCTCATAATAAGAAAATTTTGATTAAAAAGACTGCTTTAATTTTGGACTCCTACATAGCAGAGTCCAAACACTAAATGTTAACAGTTATAACAGAGTTCTTTTTGTTTTGTTAATACCTACCTAGTTAAGAAATCAACTGCTTGGAGCAGATGTATCTTGCCAAGCCAGTTATTGTCTTTTAAAATACCTTTCATATGATTGGTAAATAGGTACTAAACAACTAAGATGTGATGATGAACTATTAAAATATTAATTACAAATTGCTTTTTAAGAGACCTCTTAAGAGAGCCACATCCTAGTTTATCAGTAGAAAGGTCTCGCTGGGACAAGTCCTTACAGCGTTTTTAAGTCAGTAGGGTGAACCTCTTGATAATGGATGTTTGCAAAGCAATTTAATTGTAGGTATTAGTTTAGAACTCTTCAAATAGTAAAGATTTTCAAGTTTCTTTTGTTAAGGCATATGGGGTGCCTCTAGTTAACAGTATAATGTAGAAACCATAGTAAATGTTCTACCTACTTACCTTGGTGATTTAATATGGAAGTATCATTTGTAATCAATTAAGTACTTAGGTATAATGTTACTACATTGAATGGGGTTTTAAGGTTTAACTCTAAACATCTACTAAGTGGTCATTCCAGAATAAGCAAAGCAAAATAATAATAGGATTAAACGAACTAAAGTGAAGTTCTATCCTTATTATTTAATTTGCTTATTCTGGAATGAGAATTTCCCTACCCATCCCAAAGCTATTATGCGCATAGCTTCTTCCCATGGGTCAACTCATTTATTTATCTCTGAACGTAATGATGTGATTTGGTTGTGTTGCAGGCATCAAAAATTTTTTTTTTAGTTGCAGGGCAACACTTTGGACACGCGAAATATAGCGAGAGCAGCGAGTACTACTAAGTGGTCATTCCAGAATAAGCAAATTAAATAATAAGGATAGAACTTCACTTTAGTTCGTTTAATCCTATTATAATAATGCATATTGAGAATTGAACTCTTTTTGTAGTTTAGCTACTTTATCCGCAATGTTAGTTTTATCTACTTATTCGATTGAGTCGATAATAAATATGGTTCGCCAACGCGTTAGTGCGTTCGTAAAGATTTGCATCATATTTGTCTTGAAGTGACTTTACGCGTAGAATGAATTCTTTTAGAGACAACGTAACGCCTTCCAAATCAGTCTCGGACTCAAGACCAGAGGGCCTAGACAATGTAACAATCGATTAGCGAAAGCGATAGTAGAAAAGTCCAAAATGTATTGGTTTGACATATGCCTTCGATATGTCACGTGATCTGTTACGTAGGGCCTAGCCAACCGGCATTCGCTATGAAGCGATTCGATTTCTATCATCGCTACACCTTTGATTTGACATTTCAGATCGCTCGAGTTTTCGTCATCGAATGTCAATTCCTATACATTTTTTTTAGTTTCTAACAAAGACGATTAATATCTAGAAGACAGACAATGGCCATACACAAAATCGTAACCCTATCCCGTAGTACCAGATAGCCTGGAAACTTTAAAACATCAATTTTATCCAAGAAATTTCAATACTTAGTAGTAGCAAAGACGATTAATATCTAGAAGACAGACAAAGGCCATACACAAAATCGTAACCCTAAAAAATAGCCTGAATACTCTAAAACATCAATTTTATCCAAGAAATTTCAATTACTTTCTAGTTAAAAATGTTTAAATATTGAATATTGTTGCTACCTACTACTAAGTATTGAAATTTCTTGGATAAAATTGATGTTTTAAAGTTTTCAGGCTATCTGGTACTGCGGGATCGGGTTACGATTTTGTGTATGGCCTTTGTCTGTCTTCTAGATATTAATCGTCTTTGGTAGTAGGTAGAAACAATATTCAATATAAAATTTTTTTTAACTAGAAAGTAATTGAAATTTCTTGGATAAAATTGATGTTTTAAAGTTTCCAGGCTATCTTTTAGGGTTACGATTTTGTGTATGGCCATTGTCTGTCTTCTAGATATTCATCGTCTTTGGTTTCTAATCGAAAGCGATTGTCGAAATGTAATATGGCTAGCATTTCGATTCCACCAAACCAAAGACGATTAAATCGTAACCCTATCCCGCAGTACCAGATAGCCTGGAAACTTTAAAACATCAATTTTATCCAATAAATTTCAATACTTAGTAGTAGGTAGCAACAATATTCAATATTTAAACATTTTTAACTAGAAAGTAATTGAAATTTCTTGGATAAAATTGATGTTTTAGAGTTTCAGGCTATTTTTTAGGGTTACGATTTTGTGTATGGCCTTTGTCTGTCTTCTAGATATTAATCGTCTTTGACCAAACGAATCGACAACATCGAACGATTACTTCATACAAATGCCTAGCCAAGTTGCACTTTTGACAGTCGATTTCGCTTAATAGTCGAATCGTCTGATGGAAACGCTAGCGAACGCTAAGACCCTGTAGATATCGAAAGAAAATGGCGATTTCATACACTGCTGTAGAAAGAATATCATTGGATGTGTTTAATAAGCGACCCTGGCTGATAACACCTGTTTTAAATGCTGCACCTGGGTCTCGAGAAGATATATACACAAGCCAGAAACTGTATTGAGCGTTGCTATGGTTTGCTGAAGTTTCGTTGGAGAAGCTTCCTTAAAGACAGAGTTCTTCACTACCATCCTTATGTAGCTAACAGGATAACACTTGCATGCTGTGTACTACACAACATTGCAGTAAAGGCTCGGCTTCCAACACCACGTTTTAGCTCTGGCACAAATAATGATGGCAGTGATGATTACACCTCACAACCTAATAATTTACTCATGCATGAAAATGAGAATTCTAAGTGGATTATAAATAAAAGTACTTAAGTTACAAATATATTTTATTTTAAAACAAAACCGTCCATAACATGCTGTCTGTGTATGTATACTTATATGCGCTACTGCACGTTCTCACCTTGTCTACACTTATACTCAAGGTATCACACAAACTCACTCGCTATCAAGCCATACCGTGACATCGCTGTCCCTACTCAAATATTGTTGAAGAAAAGCTTCAGCAATATTTGTGAAACGGTTGAGGACATTGTTTCGCTCATTATTCAGTTCTACTCTTCGGGCTTCAGTCTGTGCCCGTCTCTCCTCCAACTGAAGGCGTCTCTGCTCGATAGCCACGAACTCACTCGTCGCTCGGTCAAATGGAGTTAGCGCTCGTCTTCGGCGCGCTCTCAAATGTCGACGATGGGGAGAGGCAACACTAGGATTCGGTGGTAGGCACAGGTGGGAGCGGGGTGAACGTGGTAGGCTCAGGCGGGAGAGGACTGGCAGCTCGGGTCGGTGAGCACCGCGCCGCGCCGGCCCCAGTGGCGCTGCCAGCTGCCGCCGGCGCTGACTCCAAAAGAGTTGGAAACTATTCACCGCTGGCTCGTGCTCTTGATTGCATTATCTTTATAAATCTCAATAAAATAATTCCAATAGGATTCCGAATTCATCAAAGTTGACAGACTCATTAGACGTTTGATGTCGACAACCATAGACTAAGCGCGCTAACAAAGAGAATGTAACTCTCGTTTACACGGTATTTAGCGATCAGACGAATAGACAAGGCGATCGCTATGCGAAGGTTACTTTGTCTACCAATCGAACTTCGCTATCGCTTCAGCGATGGCGATTGTAGAAATCGATTCGCTTCATAGCGAATGCCGGTTGGCCCTCTGATGGAAACGCTAGCGAACGCTAGGACCCTGAAGATATCGAAAAAAATGGCGATTTTATAAACAGCTGTCGAAAGAATATCATAAGATGCCCCCGGTCAGTTAAATTTAATCCAAAGATTTTTTTATCAAATGTACTGGCAGGCATAAAAGGCATAAGCTTGTAATATATATTCCCAAGGGAGCATTTAATCGGGATAAAAGTCCCTATCACCCAAGTCAGCTCATACCAACAGACCAATCGCAAAAATCCATTCTGAAGTTTTTACGTGAAAGAGTAACAAACATTAATCCATCTTTCATCTCTCCATCCATCCCTACTTACAAACTTTTGCATTTATTATATTAGTAGGATTAAAGACAGAAGTATTTTATTGGTAAAGTACAATTACTTAAAAGTCATGTGAGCTTATCTCTAAAACGGTATGTAGGTAAGATACACTTTTGACATTTACTGAACTAGTGCAAAAGTGCAAATCATAATAATAATACAATTAGTAGAATCGGGGGCGTCAACCACAGGTGCATCGACCACTGGGGGCCTAAGCCACGAACCCGATTTACTGCGAAATAAGCGATGACTCATTTGACGTTTGATATCGACAACCATAGACTAAGTGCGGTATCAAAGAGAATGTAACACTCGTTTACGCGGTATTTGGCGATCAGACGAATAGGCAAGGCGATCGCTATGCGAAGGTTACTTTGTCTACCAATCGAAGTTCGCTATCGCTTCAGCGATGACGATTGTAGAAATCGATTCGCTTCATAGCGAATGCCGGTTGGCTAGGCCCTCTGACTCTTGAATATCCTCCGATGGTATCATTGAAGTTAGTTTATTAATTTGATTTCTCAGTTTTAGAACAGTAGAAGCAGGTTCCTCGCCTCTGATAAGGACTTCATACGACAGCTCATTTTTATTTAGTAGTAGAAATTTTATAGGGTGAGTTTCCATTATGTATGATTTAGGCAGTAGAACACAATAAAACCATATAGTGAATGAAACAGTAAGAAAAATATAGGTGCACAGTAAATAAAATGAACAAAAGATACTACAATATTGTCTAGGTAAGTATGTACCACACCTGTTTACGGCGAGCTGCCACTGCCGAGCGCTAAAGAAAAATCACAGAACATATTTACTCTGACGAGAAGAAGCACGACATCATACAAAATAAATGCCAACACGAAAGCACACTAGCGCCCCATCTTTTGACAAGAGAAACTTACGTTTGGCGGGAATTTTTAAATTTTGTTGCGCTCGATTCAAATAAAATGGATTTCGATCCGTTGTATGAATTCGCTGTAACTATCTATCAGAAGAATGGCCAATGTAATACATTATTATTGACCATTCTTCTGATAGATAGTCACTAGTATAATAATGTATAAAGGTAGGTACCATGAAAACATCACTTAATCATTTCTGATATGAGAAATTCGTTTATTTTAACTGAATTAAGTTTTGTTTTTATGATAAAATATAATTAGATTAAAAGAATACAACCCTTTTTAAATGTTTTGTTTGAAGAATATTTATTTTTAGATTGGTGGCTTTTCTTGACGCATCTTCTGAGAATTGCCTATTTTTCTATACACAAAAGCGTTTGACACAATATAGCAATTGTTGACGTTATTAGAAACATTTTATTTTTTTCATAGTGCTCAATCAAGCATCCACTCATTTTCAGCAATAAGGCAAAAGACCCAGTTATGCATTGATCCATTAGTTTTTACATTTTCATCTGGCTATTAACCTGTGTAAGACCGCTGTTTCTTCATTTTTTTCATAGTCTTATTATTTTCCTCAAGTTTCTTCTGCATTTTGCATAAAGTTTGCGTTTTCTAGGGGTCAAATCTGCAGATCTACTTAGATCCAACTCCCTTATTCCTTTTGCAGTCTTTGGAACCTAAAAAAAATTAAACGCCATGATTAAAATAATTTTATTTTATAAAGAAATATTGAAACCAAGATTATTACATTTTTTTATTTTCAACCTTTTGACTAAGTATTACAAAACACAACATAGATAGACACTGTCTACTAACCTCTGGTACTGTTGTAGTTGATATTTCTAAAGTTGATTCTTCAACAGGTACCTACAGTAGTCTGTCACCAATGCCTAGAAATCAAACAATTTTTTTTTATTTAAAAAAATGGGCTCTGTCTGACACTTTATCTTACTAAACAATAATCAAGCATACTACATGACAATTAAAATATATAATAATCTACCAGAAGACTTAAAGAGCCTGTCAGGTGATCTTTTTAGAATAAAATTAAAAAAATGGCTTAATATTAAATGCTATTATTCATTAAATCAATATTTTGACTATAGGGACATTGAATTATTGTAGGAAAATTAAATGCTTCTTTTATTATAATGTACCTAATTAAAAATTAATTGACTGAATATTTGCATGCCTGCATGGTAGAATGTAATTGGACATAATATTAGAATGTAAGACCTGATGTATCATATGTTCTGGCAAATAAACGTATCTTATCTTATCTTATCTTATCTTAAGAAGATAAGGTAAACAAAGGATTTCCTTCAGGCTACAAACAAGGTTGGGCCTAAAAGTTAAAATTGCCGGCCAATGAAATAAAAGGCCTCACTACTATTGGGAAAGTCAATCCAATCAAAGAACGAAATATAGAAAGAAAAATCATTTATTCTGGTAGGACCTCGAGGATCACTTCAGTTTCGTCTTACATGATAGGTGATAGGTACGTACTAAAGTAGTTGACTGAGACTCACGGGCGAAATTAAATAGGTATCTAATCTAGCATAAAATTAAAAGTACATAATAACAATTGCCTACTGATGAAAATGAACTTACTTGAAAATCCACATCTAGGATAGTCGGGTTTGTTAGTGTGGCTTGTTCTTGAAGTTGAACTTTGATCCTGGCGTAGCTTCAACATTATACTTTCTGTTCCAATTGGAATAGCAAAGTTGTTCAATCGTTTCCTAGAACTACTGCTGGTGTATGATCCGTCATCGAATTGCTTAGGTACTGCATAGCATTTTATGCTGTTGATTTAAGCTTCTAGGTGACTTCTCAGTTTCCAGCTGGGTAGCAGTAATGGCCCATACTCATGCCCTGAAATCATTGAATGAACAAATTAGACATAGGTTTGTGTAAGTAAATTTAAATGGAATTTCAAAAGCCCGGTCACTTACATCAAGGATCCATGTTTACCGGGTAGAGGAAATCTGTGGAAACGCAAGTTCACACTCGTCATTTGCAGCAGCGATATGACATTTTTGCGCATTTTCTTTGCAGTTCTGAAGCAGACATCGTGAATAGTTAGAATTTTGAAAATTACCACTAGAAAGACGATAATTTAGTTCACAAAACCGCACACAAAACTCAATCAATGACAAAACAAAAATGGCGGCAAAGCGAACGAATTTTGTTCCAAGCTTAATTTTCTGTCGGGCTATATTCCACTGATTTAAAGCATAAATTAAGCTGTCTCTGTCTTACGTATAGCGTTCTCTCTTATGGCAAACTGTGCCCTGGTGTTTGCATTTGATGCTAAGGAAGTTGACCCCCCCTGAGAAAAATCTAGTAGCTGTCTGTTACAAGAATTGATTTACTATACGAATCGGTGATAGTTCTATTAAAATCAGATGGTAGTGAATTAAATGGAAATTTGTGCAAAATCAGAATAAAACAATAAGTTTGCGAACTGTTACGTAGATTAACCACTGAAGGTGGGTAGTTAAAAAAAAAATTAAGTTACATTTTTTACCGTTTTACTGACTCTAAATTGGATAAAAGAAGACAAAATACGTACCTAGCAGTTTACAATAAAAACTTGATTGGCTTAGTAAGAAATAATCGTCCGATGATACAGTAAAGTAAGATATAAGTAGGTACGTACCAGTTCGCTGCGTAATATCACCGCTTCGTTCACACTTTTTCTGTAGGTAGGAACGACTAACTGCAAATAAATAAGTACCAATAGTGCTAGGCTGCGCAATAAACCACGTTAATAGGGGCGCCACTGCAGCGTTTTCTGGTTAGCTAGGGCTAGGTAGTTAGGCTACCTAGGCCTAGGCCCTCGACACACACAGGCAGGTGTAGGTAGGAGTTCGGGTGTGGGAATGAAAGAATATGGTAGCTTTCGACCACACCTTTAATATTAATTACACAGCCGCACACTATTGGCACTATGAGCTAGGTATTGACGTCACTGGCCTTGGCGTAAGGTAAGGGTAGGCAGCGGGCAAGTCCAGCGAATGTCCGCGCGCTTGTGGTAGCACCAGCGTGAAGTAGGTTGGCGACAGCGCCAAGCCCGAGCTCAGGTAAAGGAGTCGGTTCAGGTCCTGTAGGATTCCTGTGCAGTAAGTAGCTTCTGTGCTGTGAGTCCTGGAATCAGGAGGCCAGGTCTTAGTAGATGTTCGGGCTGTTAAGCTGTCTGCCTTGCTGACTTCGCGGGACCGCCCAGAATTTTGGTGGTGGGTAGGGACAAGAACCAGAGACGACGCCACGTGTTTTTATATTCGCAGTTAGAGGTCCTTGCGAAGCAGACAGCTTTACAGATTGAAGACTAGGTTTTTAGGTAGGTACACGCTATGGAAAACTCACCCCAGCGGGACTCCGAGCACTCTTCAGTATTTTAATAAAAATGAGCTCCGCGCACGTCCGTTCGCGGCAGCAGCGGTGTGAAAAGAAAGAGGCCGGGCAACCGAGACAAAAGGTCACAGATACCATAGCAGTTAGTTTGTCCGAGGCTTGTTTGGTTTAGGAATCCGTAGCTGTACCGTAGGCGTAATGTAAGCCTTTTACTTAGATTTAAAAACTGAAGGTTCTGTATGTTAATATTAAATATTTAAGTGTATGTTTCTAGATTTGATTAAGATAGTTGTAAGTTTTATCAGGTTTTGTCTTATTAGATGTAGTTTTAGCAATTTTTTATCTTTATTTAGGTATTTCTTAGGTTTGGTTATTTATCATTTTTTTTTTAAATTTAAATTATGTAACGGCGCTAGACGCAACGTTACACCCCAATGTCCCACCGTCGAAGGTACGAACGAAGGGGAGTTTGCCGAAGGCCGAAGAGCTGGCCTCGGAGATGCAGGCGCTTCCAACGCCTGAGTTAGTGGCACGTGCGGGAATAGAGCACGACACCATTGAGAAAATCGCCGACAAGTCTAAGAACTTGCGCGGCGATTTTATCAAGGGTCTGAGAATGGCGGCGAGGCGATCTGGTGCAGTGGTGGAGGAACTGACGGCCCGCATGGACGTCGACGCCAACGTAAAGCGGCTCGAAAAGGAGAACGCCGAACTTCGTGCCAGTTTGGCGGAGCTCTCCAAGAGGGTGGAGGAGTTGACGAACGCGTTTCGTCAACAAGGGAACACCCAGGCCAGTGCAGAGAGCGCGGCCAAACCGGCGGCACCAACACCTGCCGCTGGGACTGGAGATTGGGAGGGCAAGTTCATGGCGCGCATTAGCTTGCTAATGGACAAAAAGCTGGCTGCTATTACACGTCCGTCCCCGGCCGCCGCAGCTCCAGCTGGGCTCTCTCCCGGGCCGTCGAAAGCGAAGGGCAATCGCCCAAAGCCGGTAACTTCCCTGCCACCTGTGCAGTCGCGGTCTGAGGGGGCGCAGGTGCCAAAGGCACCGATGTCCTCGTGGTCGACAGTGGTGGGGAAAAAGGCGGGAAAGAAGAAGCCCACATCGAAGGCTCCACCGCCGGCCCCAAAAGCCGGCCCGAAAGCTGGTCCAAGTGGAGGTCCGAAGACTGGTCAAAAGACTGGTCCAAAGGCTGCCCCGAAGACTAGCAAAAAGGCCAGCAAGAAGGCTGGTGGTGGAAGGGGAAGTCCGGCGTCGAGACCCGCACGGCTGCCTACATCTGCAGCGATTACGGTGACAATTCCGGAGGGATCGGATGTTACCATCGCTGCGGTAATGGCAGCCGCAAAGGCGCGCATTAAATTGTCTGACTTCGGCGTGGACCAGGTCCGCTCGAAGAAGGCAATAACAGGAGGATTGATCTTGGAGGTGTCTGGGCCTGACTGCACCTCCAAAGCTGACAGGCTGGCTGAACGCATGGGCGTGGCTCTCGCCGATCTGGGTGCGCGTGTGGCGCGCCCGGTGAAGACGGGGGAGTTGCGGCTGAAGGACTTGGATGATAGCGTCACACCTCAAGAGGTGCAGACCGCTGTCGCTGAGGTCGGAGGCTGCTCGGTCAACGACGTGCGGGTGGGTGACATACGCCGCTCACCCAATGCCCTGGGCACGGTATGGGTCCGTTGTCCACTAGCTTCCGTGCGGAAGCTAGCAGCGGCGAAGCACGTCGTCGTCGGCTGGGTCAGGTCTCGAGTCGACTACTTGACCTCGAGACCACTCCAGTGCTTCCGATGCTTGGAGTACGGGCACGTACGCACCACCTGTCAGAGCACTGTGGACCGCACAAACCTGTGCTACGCGTGCGGTGAGCCCGATCATCGGGCGAGCCACTGCACGCGTCCGCGCAGGTGTCCACTGTGCGCTGATAGGGAATGTAAGGCCGACCACAGGATGGGCAGCAAAAATTGCTCCCGTCCCCGTGGCAAGAGGGGACCTACCGCTCCCTCGGCCCCAGCACCGGAAGGCAGGGCGGCCCCAACAGAGGGGGCCGCTCAGTCGGGCCAAGCCCCGCCCCAGGAAGGTATGGAGGCCTCGTAATGGATCACACCATACGAGTCCTCCAGGGCAACCTGATGAACTGCCGGGCGGCTCAGGACCTGGTCCTGCAGACGTTTGCGCAGTTCAAGGTTGGCCTTGCCGTAGTGAGCGAGCCCTACCGTATCCCGGATCATCCTCGCTGGTTCGGGGACGTATCGGGGCTCGTCGCTATTTACTGGGGCGGTGGACAAGGTGACCCCCCCTGCACTCTTCTGGAGGAGGGTCAGGGTTTCGTAGCTACGGAATGGGGTCACCTAGCCGTTGTGGGCTGCTATATCTCTCCCAACTGTACCCTCGCTGTTTACGAGGCGTACTTGGACGCGGTAGGTAATTGCATTCGCAGGTGCCAACCGCGTCTCGTCCTTGTCCTGGGCGATTTCAACGCTCACTCTCGTGAGTGGGGGAGTCGTCTGGACAACGTAAGGGGAGAGACCATTGTGGAATGGGCGGCGGGTATGGACCTCCGGTTGCTTAATCGAGGGTCTGTAAGCACATGTGTGCGGTGGCAGGGAGAGTCGATCGTGGATCTTTCATGGGCGACTCCCTCGGCCACTCACCTCGTGTCGGGATGGAGAGTAGCGGAAGAGGTGGTCACACTATCCGACCACCGCCACATCTTCCTAGATATGGCCCTCCGCCCCCCCGACCGTGCGTCCCGCCGCAGCAGTAGCCCGCCGCGTCGATGGTCCCTCAACCGGA
The DNA here is from genome assembly GCA_963582015.1 of Xanthorhoe designata. Lineage (NCBI taxonomy): Eukaryota > Metazoa > Arthropoda > Insecta > Lepidoptera > Geometridae > Xanthorhoe > Xanthorhoe designata. The sequence goes on from OY757032.1 coordinate 8,500,240, forward strand.
CTCGACAGAGATCTGCTCGAAGCCGCCGCCATCGTCGCGGCCTGGCCGGAAGGCCAAGAGATCTTGCCCGATCTTGAAAGGGAGGCAGCCTGGTTCGGGACAATGATGACGTCGATCTGCGACGCATCGAGCCCCGAGCCAGGCCCACCGAGCAACGCGCGATGTACTGGTGGTCGGTTGAGCTCGAGAGGCTACGCGAGGCGTGCCTCCGCTCCCGCCGTGAGTACACCAGAGCCCGGAGAAGAAGGCGAGCACTTGCCGAAGAGGTGGCTAGAGCTTACGAGGAATACCGAGACGCTACCGTGGCGTTCCAACGCGCCATAGCGGATGCCAGGTCTCGGTCCTGGGATGAACTTCTCGAGGGACTGGAGAGGAACCCCTGGGGCCGCCCGTACAAAACTGTACTGGGCAAGCTCCGACCATGGGTCCCTCCGCTGACAGAAACCCTGGACCCTACGTTCGTGGGAGGAGTCGTTGACACTCTCTTTCCTAGGGTCCAGGATAGTTCCCATACCCCCGTGTCCTCGTCCGACCATACCATCTGGGCGGACGAAATGGGGGTATCCGACGAGGAGTTGGACCGAGCCGTTAAGCGCCTCAGGGCTCGTAACACAGCGCCGGGGCCTGACGGGATTCCTGGTAGGGCTTTGGCGCTAGCTCTAGCTGCTGGACTGGGGGACAAGCTGAGGCGGCTGTTTGACGGCTGCCTACGCTCCGGTGTTTTCCCCCGGCCATGGAAGGTGGCAAGATTGGTCCTCTTGAAGAAGGATGGCAGGGCCGAAGACTCTCCCTCTGCGTACCGTCCCATCTGCCTGCTGGACGACGTCGGCAAATTGTTCGAAAGAATAATTGCCGGTCGTTTGTGCAAGCATCTGTGGCAAGAAGGTCCCAACTTGTCGGATTACCAGTATGGTTTCCGACATGCGCGTTCGACAGTGGACGCGATTCTTCGCGTCCGTACACTGTCGGACCAGGTAGTGTCCCGGGGCGGGAGGGTTTTGGCGGTGTCGTTGGACATCGTCAATGCCTTTAACTCCTTGCCCTGGAGGGCGATCAGGGAGGCACTCGTGTTTCATGGAGTGCCCCTCTACCTGCAGCGCATAGTTGGCGCCTACCTGCACGACAGATGTGTGCAGTATGTGGGCAGGGACGGTACCTGTGTACGGAGGGAGGTGTCGTGTGGGGTTCCGCAGGGGTCTGTGTTGGGCCCGCTTCTGTGGAACCTTGCGTACGATGCGGTCTTGCGCGTCGATCTCCCAACCGGCGTACGAGTGGTCTGCTATGCGGATGATACGCTCGCACTTGCTAGTGGAGACTCCTTCGACAGGACCAAAGAGCTCGCCGAGCTCGGGGTGGCATGTGTCGTGGCGTGGACAAGATCCACGAGCTGGGTCTCCGGATAGCGCCTCAGAAGACCGAGGCGCTGTGGTTCCACAAGCTCCCGAGGGGGAGGGAACCACCCAGCATGTCGGTTCGCGTGGGCGACGTAGACGTCCAGGTGGGGCGGTACCTTAAGTACCTCGGCCTCAATCTGGACAGTCGCTGGGACTTCGGAGAGCACTTCAGCCGCTCTGTCCCTCGGATTCAGAAGGTAGTGGGTGCTCTGCACAGACTGCTGCCAAATCTCGGGGGACCCAGGGAGGGCGTGCGCCGCCTCTATGGTGGGGTCGTGCGATCGATAGCTCTCTATAGGTTATTAATGGTTGGAGGTCTATTCCACACCTACTATGAACCTTGTGGGGAGGACTATGATCACTTAAACAACTGACTCCATTTAAGAATGTATATTGTCCGAAACAGTTTATCTAGTTACACAGGTTATATATATTTACGTACACAAGTTATGCTAATGAAAGGCAAGAGGCGACTGCCGGGGCGGAGTATGAATGACGCAAGCTACAACTGCAATTCGCTGCGTAAGCCCTTATTGAGCCCCCACAGTCATCCCTTCCTTCAAAAAAAAAATTTTATACAAAAAAAAAATTTTTAACAAAATGTTACTGAACCCTAAATAATATGAGCTTAAAACTTAACATAAGCATACATGTTTACACTTGGTGACGATCGGAAATGCTTAGCAATGCATACCGCTGGCCTTGTTATGGCTTGGACTTTGATATTGTTCCTTGAAGTAATAACACTTGGCTATGAACAGAGTGTTCATACTTAACTTAACTGTATACAAAGTTCTTGCTTATGCACACAAATGTTCATACATATTTTACACTAATTTGTTACTTAGTTGATACTTTCGAAACAACATCCCTACATTTAAAGGTAGCTGCCACCTGCCATATTTAATTAACTCCTTACTGTGTGGCAGCGCCGAAAAAAAAACACTATTACGGGCTACTACATTACCGCGTAATTACAATTGCTAAAAAAAAATATGTTGTTAGATTACCAACTAAGTAACTCCTTACGTTAATACATGATAAACTGAAAATTAGCACTTACTCTATTTTAAACACACGCAATAAAAAATGAAATAGTAACACTTATTCTGTCTTTTATTTTAAACTGTCTGTTGCGCTTTCGCCTGTACATTTTGAATGGTACTTTCCATCTCCTTCCTTAACCAACTGCTTGCTTTTGTGCGGCATTTACCACAACACATGCATGTATACAAAAAATAAACTCACTAAAATCACCAAAATCACCATTCCTATTCCGTATAATTGAATGTGATTTTCTATCGATGAGTAATCAGCATTGTTTGCTCCATTTTGGGCAATGATTATTTCCTCTTCTTTACTATATGATTTTCCCATTTCTCTGCTTGGATCACAAATTATAAACTCAACAAACATATATTAGAGTAGCTATGTAGGTACTTTCTCTACTCGGTTTCAAAATCCAATGACTACCAATAAAATATTTATCTCAAACAACGCTTTTTACTTGTTATATTGCTTACTAATTAGGTTAATTTCACAACTATAATTTTTGCTTACTTGAATTAAAGAAAACAAAGTATAATACTAGTTTGATTATTTTCTATTCCATTCTTTTACTTATGTTGCAACTTACATTAACCTTATTCTACTTCAGCTAAACGATGCGACGCGATACTACGCTTTGTTTGCAATAATGCTTAACAATATGAAAACTAATTACTGCGTAGGTCGCATCTCAACGACTAGCTTTACAGTGTGCCTACTACCTAAAGCTTAAATCTAACTGGCTGTTTCACTACGCGCCCAGAGCGTGTTTTACGAATCACTGTCTCTGGTATCAGTGTGGGTTCGATTCTCTTGACCCTATCGCTTACTTTTTCGCTCTCATTTTCTGATACATTATTATCCTCTAACAAGTATGCTGGTTTTAATCTATCAATAGACACAAATGATATCCTATTTGGGTATTGTATTTCATAAACTTTATTTTTCCTACTTATCACACGATACGGACCATCATACGTACTGCCGTCCTCAAGCTAAAATGCCGTTAAGTCGCAAAACCAAGTTTTGAGTTATGATCAAAAAACGCGGCGATAATTTGAAATTAATGCCATTTGGTAACTATTAGTCGTATGACAGAATTTTTAACATTGGAAGGTAGCTTCATTAAAACTCTATCGAATAGCTATATTATTTTATTAAAGTTGCCGTTCAAAAGTTGCATAAAATACATTTTGGCGTTTTAACGCAGGAATTGTTTACTGTAATGGATGAAGAAGACTACGCTAAAAGGCAGCTAAGTATACCTTAGCCGCGCTATAGTTATGTATTTGATCATAACTGCATGCAGTATTTGCTTGATATCTGACATTTTCATAGCTAAAACAGGGTTAATGCACTTTAACTATGTTATAGCTTAGGATTTATTAAAAAAAATATTTTTTTGAGAGATTTTATAATGAAATACATGACTAAATTGCAGCTAAATGCAAAACCTTTATCATTAACCGCTTTTTTGTCTAGTATTCATTATGAAATATTGTAGGAATCTCTACCAAAATAACGTTATACGTACTAAATTAAAATAAAGTTTACATTAAAGTAAATCATTTATTATTCAAACTTTATGTACGAAACCCATTGGTATATAAGAAAATTAGGTGTATAATATTATTCTAATGAAATCTTTAAGTAATGTAGCACTTTTTAATATCAAATTGACTTTATAAAAGGGATAATGTACCTACCTACCTTACCTACCATGATTCGTGGATTTATAAGATATTTCGGCACAGTGCTATGCTGTTTGACATCCTCAGTCTGTGACCGAGGGGGCCTTCGGCTGTGAGACAGAAGGCTGCAACTTTGATTTCTGTCACTAGACATAATTATGTTTGTATGGCCATAGAAATCAAAGTTGTCCAGCAGCGCGATTTCTCGATGAATTCAACAAAGGCCTTTAATTTTGGATGCCTGAGGCACAGGACTGGAATAAATGGCAAAAACAGAGACAGGCCTACACTCAGAATTGAAATGATGATGATCTGCATATAATATATTTGTCTCACTGGCTTAAAATTCGACTTGTAATTCGGAAAAAATACTCATAAAGTGAGAAAAGCGAGCCGAATTTTACCAAAACAATAATGCAACATGTGATACTTGTTTTTACTTATGAAACTCAAAGAAAAGGCTCCCAGTTCTTATGCTGCGGTAAAAAAAGATCAATTTGATCTCAAAATACTCATAAAGAGGTGGTTTGGCTCGCAATGCTCGCATTGCGAGCCAAACCACCTTCATACCAAGCGAACGAAGCGACCTTCTTGGTCCCTTGGACGGTGGACCGTATTTTTTTTAACCAATGCAAAACAGTCACTTAATTTAGCTCAATGAAATGAATGAATAGCTGCTTGTCTGTTTTCACTCTGCGATCAAACATAAGTTACTTAATTTTCTCGCTGAATACCTACATTATAAACCAACTTAATTTTGGTTACGGTACTCAAAGAAAAAGGTTCCATTTCTGATTACCTATTCTACTGAAAGAAAAAGGTTTTTATTTCTGCGGTCAGACATACGAGTAGCAAAATATATAAACGAGTATTACGCTAATCGCATCGCTCTTCAAAAAGTTTCAATACAAAATTAAAGCTGATTCCATCACTTCTTAAGGGTTGTTTTGAAAATCGTGTATTTTGCATTATAAGTATCTATCGAATCGAAGTTTCAAGCAAACCGTTTTACGCATTAAAAGTTTTATACAAACGTTTACCTCACTTTTTAACCCTTTAGTATGATAAACTCAGCCTTGGTGGGTGGTTTTACTTTAAATGGAAGCTACCTTTCAAATTTCAGCTTTCTAGCTTCAGCGGTTTCGGCATGGCAAACATTGTCGGTGTCTAAATCGACTATAATATAGTATTATATAATTTTTATGGTAATTTCCTGTGTGTTATGTTAATAAAGTATTCAATAAAAAACTTATATGTGGGATAAAACGTTAGATTTAAATAAATAATTATTTTGACCGTCAATTATAAAAAACATGTTCAAAACGGCGGATGGAGACTCGCCAACTCACATTGAAGGAACAAAATCAAGAGGTCTGGTAAGACGGCCGGTACTAAAACGTCACGGACAGGTCGCAGCGCGAAAGCAGATAACTGTATTTTAGTTATGGAGAGCAGTGTAGCTGTGTTATAGTGTAGCAATTCTATCAAAATAAATTGTATTTTACAAACGAACCTGCAGATAGTGACTTTGAAGTGTAATATAATTATGTTAAAATTAATGAAAATAAAAGACTAAACAGTAGTTAAGTGATTTTAACTGCGTTTAAGCATAGTATTTACCTGTTAACCCCTTTTAAGACTAGTACGGCGATTAATATAAAAATAATAAACCAGGGCTTAAACATAGTTACGGGGTCTTAGCCACGTTTAAGACAAGTTAAATTGGATAACGTTTTTTTAGTTTTGTATCCATCGGGCTGGTTTCAATATGATGGAGCAGTTAAAGAATGATTGCCTTTTTATAAGTAAGTAATGCTATTTAACTGTGTTTTAGCATTGTAATTTCAAAAATAAGTGTTATTTAGCCACGTTTTTACTTTTGCTATCTCGAAAACTAGAAGCGATAGGACTACAGTTCTTAGACAGGTCGATAGAGAATTTTGAGCTCTATAAGATGGCATTTAAAAGTGAAAAATGACCATATGTCACTTAACGGCATTTTAGCTTGAGGACGGCAGCGTAGGATGAAGTGATTTTTTAATCATATCATTTCGAACAAATATATGAGAACACTCTTTTAAATCTTTATGAACAAATATTTTCCTTGTATTACTTACCGGTCGAGGTTGCGGTTTTAAACTACATAATGCTACGCAATTTATCGACATAGGTATATACATCACTACTTTCTGAACTTACTTGATTGTAAAAATCACCTGGAAGTCTTAATGAGTGTCCCAGCGTCATCTCGGCTGCGCTGATTCCGCTATCACTTCTACCTGCTGCTCTAAGTCCTAATAAAACTGATGGCAATTCGTCTACCCATGATGTGTTTCCTGTTAAACGACATTTTAATGCTACTTTCATTGAACGGTGCCATCTCTCAATCTTTCCATTTGAACTTGGGTGGTAACTCGTAGTATGTACTTTATTTATTCCTAATATTTTCATTCATCTGTTAAATAATTCACTTTCAAATTGTCGTCCTTGATCTGTTGTTATTCTCAATGGACAACCAAACTTACATACCCAATTCTCGTAAAATGCTCTAGCTACTGCGTCAGCTGTTATATCTGTCAGTGGAATGGCTTCTGGCCAACGAGTGAATCTATCTATCATTGTTAGACAATATTGATATCCTTGTTGTGAAGGACTTAATGGACCTACTAAATCTATGTGTACATGTTCAAAACGATTACATGAAGGAAAATCTTCTAACTTAGATATTGTGTGACGATTGACTTTAACTTTTTGACAACTAATACACGTTTTTACCCATTTAGTCACATCCTTATTCATTCCTGGCCAAAAAAATCGTTGACTAATCATTTTTCTAGAACTTCGTTTGCCTGGATGACTAACATTATGAACAGAATCAAAAGCTATTTTTCTAAAATCCTCTGTAACATAATTAAGGTCTGGCATTGTTCGATGAAATTTCACAATAAATTGAACTACTACTATTTGGCAATGGTATTCTTTTAATTATAAACTTATTATTACAGTCGTTTCTACTAAGTGTTAATTGCAAATCTGTTTCCTGTGCCTTTGCTAATTCATCATAATCAATAACAGTGGGGCATTCTATGAACTCGACTCGTGATAACGCGTCAGCAACTTGATTAGCTTCGCCACCCACGTACTGTATGTCGCTAGTAAACTCGCTGACGTACAATAACTGTCGGGTCCTTCTTGGCGTTTCTTTGTCTGAACCTACTTTTGAGAATGCGTAAGTTAACGGTTTGTGGTCCGTTAAAATCGTTAATTGACGACCTTCTACCATATTACGAAAATGTACTACTGCCATGTATATTGCCAATAATAGAATAGAAAAATAGAATAGAAAACATTTATTCAGCACACACAGTAAAAGAAAAAGAGAAAGGTTGGTAAAGATATATACCTAGGTACTTATAAACTACGTAATAACATTAGCCCGGGTGGCATTTAGGTGTGGCTGAAAAGGTCAAGTCTCAGCGTAGTTCTACTTCCAGACCCATGTGGGAATGGGAAGTAGCGCTGGTTTTCAGACTGAACCACAATCAGAGTACCTAAGTATAGCTAAAAACGGAGCGAAAACAAAAACACACAAAAATCGTACATACACAGATAGGTACTTACTTAACTTAGGTACCAATATACTTAATATTAATATAAGTAAACTAATTAATTACTTACATAACTATAAGGTACATAAAAAATTATAGATAAAAATTGTATATTTAATAAAATATAAATATATACTTATTGATAATTAAATAAATAAATATATATAGGTAGGTAAGTAGTACTCCAGAATAAAAAATAATAAAATAGAATGAGCATGCGTGTCGGTGTCAGCTCACTGACACTGACTTAGTTGACAGCATGATTCTACATCTGTGGTGTGGGTGTGGACTACAAGCAAAGAGAATGTGTACCCAATCCAAAGAGCAAAAAAACGTAGCGTTTTTATTCTCTTCTCTTTGGCAACCACGTTGAAGACGACGTGACGTGGCAGATTCGCAATAATTCACTTTCACATCATACAACATTTATAAAAAAAGAGAATAGATATACCTATAATTCTTAGTATAATAAAAAAATAAAAAAATAAAACATAATAATGGAAAAATGGAAAAAGGAGACCAATGCTGGAACAGGGCTGCCCTCATAGTCCTGTCGGACATGACCACAAGGTAAGAAAATACTCAACAACCCCCAAACTTTATGAGGTTTTTTGCACAAGCAGAAGAGACTGTTTGTACTTGAGCTTGAACGTGTTTGATGTTTTCAAGGTACGCATTGGAGGAGGCAGATCGTTCCAGCAGCGGGAGGCTGCAAACCGAAACGAACCTCTAAATGCGACTGTTCTATGTTTCATTGTTACAAGAACTGGAGAACAGACCCTGCGCGGGTAACGGCTGTTCTCCATCGACCATTCCAACTTTTTGTAAAGGTATGGGGGAGTTTTATGGTAGATTATTCCAAATAGTAGACTAGCTAAGTGTAATTTCCTACGCGCTTTTAGTTTTAATAAGTTAGAGGCGTTGAGGTAAGGTGTGACATGAGATCGAGGCGGTATATCAAAACAGAATCTTGCGCAGGCGTTTTGCACTCGCTGGAGAAGTTTCTCCGACCTGGCTAGGAGGCACGGCCCAATCACTACATCACAGTAATTGAGTTTGGACAAAATAAGTGACTCACATAAAGCTATACGTACTTCTTCACTGAGATAAGGCCTGATCTTATAGAGTGTTTTTAGCTTATAAAAACAACTGCGTACACTCTCAGAAACCTGACTTTCAAATTTCAGATGCGAGTCCATAACAAGGCCCAAATTCCTTGCCTCAGACACGAAATCAACAGGCACACCTCCTACCATGATTTTTATATCCTTGGGATTCAATTTAGTTAAGTTGACTCTTGTACCCATAATGAGAAATTTCGACTTATTGGGATTCAAAACTAAAGAGTTGTTGCAAGACCATTTAGAAATCCGGCTCAAGTCCGAATTAATGTCATTAACGGCTTCAAGACGATCACCGGGCAAGAAAGAATGGTACAACTGTAGATCATCTGCATAGAGATGAAATTGACAGTGAGAAATGTTACTGATGATATCTGCACTGTACAGGATGAAAAGGATAGGTCCGAGAATTGAACCTTGCGGGACTCCACGAGGGACAGGACGCTGTGCTGAACGGAGAGAAGTACCATCAGGCAACCGCAACTCAACACACTGTCTCCTACAGCTGAGGTAACTATTGAACCAATTTAAAGCATTTGGGGACAAACCATAGAAAGCAAGCTTGGAAAGAAGGAGAGAGATATTAATAGAATCAAATGCCCTTGAAAAGTCCAATAAAACTAGTATGCTGCATCTTCCCTTATCTTGTGCTGCCAGTAGGTTATCAACCACATCAAGTAAGGCAGTTGCAGTACTGTGACCCCTGCGGAAGCCTGATTGGAACTGTGGCAAGATTCTATTTTCCTCCAAATACTTTATAAGCTGCATGCTGTAACGATGCTTTTGGTCACGTTACACGAATTCAGTTTTGGAGGTGAATTTGTTAGAATTTTTGGGCACTAGCATGAATTGGATTATGCTACACAAGTTTGTAAACATTGTTTCTTTTGACATTGACGTTATTTTGACACTGACAGTTCTATTTGCTTTCATGATCGATTGCTTGATATTGACATCTCTATCGATTGATTAGAGAAATCTGGACCTCTACCCCATCCTTGTTGTTTTTCCTTACTTTTTTTCCTCCTGGTCTGCAAAATGACGGACACATCTTTTTGATTACAAATTTGTTTAGCTGAATTAATCAGCCAATTTATATTAGAAAAACCATGTTGTGGTTTTAAAATTCGTTTGCAGTGGCTTTGTGCTTATGCCGGCCCTAATATTTTGATGTTTTGATTTTGCAAGGGTTATCGGCGTAATGCACTTTTGAACATTATTTCCCGTTATGAACGGGTTTTTTTTTTGTTTACCTTTTTGTTTTGACTTTTTGTTTTGCCTTTTTCTTTGGGCTTAGTTATAATAACTTTATTTTGGTTAAATTTAACTTCTTTCATTTGGTTAGGATTTAATTAGAACAACTTACTTATTGGAAACCCATTTTGAGGAGGAAGACTTCCAGTTGGGGTCTGCCTGGTTTAAATTTATTTAGATTCTAGTTAGAATTTACATTTCTTACTTTGAAAATGTTTTCCTATAGCCTTCAGCTAATTTAACTTTAATTAACATTGGATTGCAATAACGACAGTCGACCACTTTATTTAGTTTAGATCCTAGATACAGTAGATTGTAAGATCTATTGGTAAAAATACATTTAGCTTCTCCGTACAAAACCTCCAATTTACAAGATTCAGATTTCCACGGGCATACATACTATGAGGCTTAATAAACTAAAATTGAAATTCATAACATCTTTTATTAGCCCCCCGGCCTTGTGATTAAAGGTTCGATATCTTCGTTGACTTATCCAGGTACTTATTATTTTTATTAATTCAGGTAGGCATGGCGCCCGAGATTATTTAATTTGTTTGTTAGATTGCCTACTTGAGCCTTTAGATTTTGGTTAAAATAAAATTCTACTCATTTTGTAACACATTATTTGTTTATTACAACTTAACATTACATTTTTTTTATTTTTTTATTACAATTGACGCCAGCGTTCAGGGACTTTTAGTGGATTTCTGAAGCTTTGATACTGCTCGTTATTGCATCCTTTTAATTTTATTGTGTTAGACTAAGTGCGGTTTTGTTTAGAAAATTTGGAACATTTGTTTGAAATATTTTTAATCAATGTGACCTTTTTTCACATTGATATTGTTTATTCTGCTTTGACAAACAACAAAATAATACAGTTCTACGGTTCATTTTGTATCCTCATTTATGGATATTTATGTTAAAAACTTATTTTGTAAAACAATATAATACCATTTGGTTATAATTTAAAATACAAAAGCTTATTTTCTAAAACAATTTGGTGTGTTCTACAAGCATTTAAAACTAAAAAACTTACTTTGTAAAACAATTTAACAAGTGTTTTCAACATTATATTTTTAATGTTTTCAATATTGAACTACAACTAAAACTTTAAAACTTAATTTGTGAAATAATTTAGTGAATTTAGATAATTTAGTGATTTGGTTAAAACATATTTTGATATTTGGTGACTTTATTGTTAAACATTTATAACAAGTTTGAAAAATAGTTTGATACGGTTATGACAATTTTGTGAGTGGTTACTGCAATCCTGGATTTAAAACTTAGAAAATACTTTTGACTTTGGAAAACTTTATAAGATAACTTCAACATTTAAAAAACTTTATTTAGGAAACTTTAAACTTAAACTTTTTACTTTGAAAAACTTTTAAAAAAAACTTTAATTTTGGAAACTTAACATTTTGATTGCTGCGGTTTTTTTCAACGGTTTTCATCATGGATAAAGGAGTTCAATGTCCACCGATACCTGTTGATAAGGATAGTCGTGCTACTATTACTGAGCCTGAAGAGACTCATAGTCCTGTTTTGAATTTAACTGGAGTTCAGGATCCTTTTTGTACTGTTGATAGACCTGTTCACACTTCTTCTGCTTGTGCACCCAACTTACCTTCGTTCAACACCATGAATGATCAAATTAAAAAGAATTTGTCTTCTTCAAATAATAATTCAAAGCTACCTGACTTAAAAAGAAGTAAAATTGTTTTTGAAGGAAAAACTTGTGTTAGAGAGTTCATTGTTCAGGTTGAAGAGTACTTTTTATACAAAAATTTTGATGAAAATTTATTAGTTGGTTCGTTTTCTGATTTGCTTTCTGGTTCAGCTGCTAAATGGTTCCGTGCCATTCGCATCGACATCGCTTCATGGCAAGAGCTTAAGGTTGCTTTACTCAAACGTTTTGACATACTTGAGTATGACTACTTTTTGGAGTACGAACTTCGTACCCGCAAACAAAAACCTAATGAATCTCTTCCAGATTTCATTACGGAAGTTATGGATATGGCTAGTCGTCTCGCCACTCCTTTGATTGAGTCAGTGTTGATCACCATCGTTAAGCACAACATGTTGTCGATTTATACACCTTATGTTCTGGGTAGACAGATTAGTTCTCTCGAATCTTTCATGAATTTGGGAAAAGAATTAGAAGCTTTTGTTAGTCGGAAATCTCTTAAAGATTCTCCTAAAACTTTTAAAATTGAAAAGATACAATCTAGCGCTGTTTCGTCGGTTGATATCGCTTGTTTGAAGTGTAAGACAGTTGGTCACACTTATAGAAATTGTCCTTCGATTCCGGGTATGATTTGCTTTAAGTGTAAGAAGTTAGGCGTCATCACCAAATATTGTGATGTGTGCAATTTGGCAAATAAAAACTCTACGGAGTCAAAAAACTGATTAGGTCCCATCGAGTACCAGTTTCGGAGAAAACCAAGGTTAACTCGATGTGTGAAAAAGTTAGACACGTTAATAAGCCTGACGACGCAACTTGTAAGAAAGAATTTTCGGATTGGCTAGGATATTTAAAAACTTTCTTTAGTGTTTATAAAGCGGCTCCTGTTTTATTAGTCAAAAATAACGATGCTAGACCATTTTTAGAATTTTCAGTTTGTAAAAATAAATTTTCAGGTTTATTGGACAGTGGTTCGAATAGTTGTATCATTGGTGATAATTATCATAAACAATTTTTGGATTGGGGTTTTAAAATTGATCGTGTACCCAACTACATTTCTAACTGTGCCTACGCTGCTAATGGTTCTGCTTCTCAAGTCATAGGATCTATTGATTTGCCAGTTACTTGTGATAACTTAACTAAAAATATTAAATTCATGATAATACCTTCATTTGATCTTCCATTCATATTAGGATTCGACTTTTGGTTAAAATTTGATCTTGCTAAAGAACTTTGGAAAAATGTAACTTTTGTTAAAGATTATAATATAAAATCTTATTCGGTCACTTGTGCTACAGATCTTACTCCTTCTGAGAAATTAAAATTAGATAAAACTATTTCACTTTTTGAAGACATCTCTTATGAAAAGAGAGGCTTAGGTCTTACTCTTCTTGTTCAACATAAAATTAACGTTACTAGCGAACCTTTTAAACAAAGATATTGGCCTTTGAGTCCTGCTAAGCAGAAAGAACTTTATGATGAAGTAGAAGTTTTACTTAAAGAAGGAATTATAGAACCCTCTAAATCTCCTTGGAGTTCACCTGTTGTGGCAGTAGGAAAGAAAGATGGTAGTACTAGATTATGTTTAGATTCACGACGTTTAAATTCTATTACAATTAAAGACTCTTATCCTCTTCCTTATCCTTCTAGAATATTAGATAGTCTTAGAGACGCCCGCTTTATTACAGCTATTGATCTTTCTAAAGCTTTTCTTCAAATCGCTCTGGAAGAAACCTCCCGCGAGAAGACCGCTTTTGTTTGCCCTGGAAAAGGATTGTACCAGTTTATTCGAATGCCATTCGGTTTAACTAACGCCCCCGCTGAATTACAGAGATTAGTTGATAAACTTTTTGGACCTGAATTTGATAACGTACTTTTTTGCTATCTTGATGATTTAATTTTAGTTAACAACAATTTTGAAGACCATATAAAGTATTTAAACAAAATTTATAGGATATTAAAAGATGCTGGTTTAACTGTTAATTTAAAGAAATGTGAATTTTGCAAGGATAGACTTCGTTACCTTGGTTATATTGTGGACAGTAAAGGCTTACACACTGATCCTTCTAAATTAGATGCTATTGAGAATTTTCCACGTCCTGAAACTGTTAAACAACTTAGAAGCTTTCTTGGCTTGTGTTCTTATTATCGTAGATTCATTTATAAATTCGCTGACATTGCTTCACCACTTACTAGATTGACTGCTGGTAGTAAAAATTCGAATAAATCTTTTGTTTGGAATGAAGACGCTGAAAAGGCTTTTCAAAATCTTAAAGTAGCTTTAATTTCATCCCCTGTTTTAATTTGCCCAGACTTTAGTAAACCTTTCTTTTTACATTGTGATGCTAGTTCTGTTGGAATTGGTAGTGTGTTGAGTCAAGAGGATGACAATGGAGAACAACATCCCATCGCATTCTATTCTAGATCTCTTAATAAATGTGAACAAAATTATAGTACCACAGAAAGAGAATTATTAGCAATTTTAGATTCAATAGAACATTTTAGACCTTATATTGAAGGAATGGAATTTACAGTTATTACAGATCATGCTTGTTTGAAATGGCTTTTAAAATTAAACAATCCTAGTGGACGTCTTGCTAGATGGGCTGCTAGAATTTCTCAGTTTACTTTTCAAATTATTCATAAAAAAGGTTCTTTGCATTTGGTTCCAGACGCTTTGTCTCGAATTGCGGTTTCCACAATCTTAGTTTCTTCTATTGAAATCATTGCACCGGATGATGATATTGATGATCCTTGGTATAAAAAAGTATTTATTAATTGTCAGAAATTTCCTAGTAGGTATAAAAATTACAGAGTTGATGACACAACCTTATACAAATTCTGTAAGAATAAATTCAATCCTGATAGTAGATTAAATTGGAAAATTGTTATCCCTAAGGAACATATTTTGGATACTATTAAGTCAAATCATGATGATATTAATTCTGGTCATCTTGGTATTCATAAAACTTTAAAGAAATTAAAACAACATTATGTTTGGAACGGTATGTTCAATGATGTCCATAAATACATTAAATCTTGTGACATTTGTAAAGCTTATAAACATACTACGTCTCCACCCTTTGGTATTATGGTAAATCCTAAAAAAGTAGATCTTCCCATGGTTATGTTATCAGTAGACATTATTGGAATTTTGCCTAAAAGTTATTCTGGACATAAATATATTCTTTCGGTTGTAGATGTATTTACTAAGTATTGTTGGATATTTCCTATGATAAAAGCAACAACTTTAACCATTTGTAGATTATTTGAGAAAGAGATATTCCTTAAATTCGGTTGTCCTAAAATTATAGTTTGTGATAATGGAACTCAGTTTACTGCCAAATATTTTGTAGATTTCATGAAGAGTTACAATATAACAAAAATATTTTACAATACATTGTATACTCCACAAAATAATCCTGTTGAGAGATATAATAAAACTGTAGAAACTTGTATTTCGTGCTTTGTTAATGAAGATCAACGCACTTGGTCAAAATTATTGCCTCATGTTCAATTAGCTTTGAATAATAGTGAAAATCTTGCTACAGATTTCACACCTAATTTTCTCATGTTTGGGAGAGAATTAATTTTTGATGCTTCTTTACACCGTTTTAGTAATTCTTTGGATAATTTAGATCAACTTGAATTTGGTGAAAGAAATTCTTATGCATTTTCTATTAAATCACTTAGTGATATTTTTGTTAAAGTTCAAGCCCATTTGTTAAAAGCGTATAAGCGTAATGCGCGATATTATAATTTAGGGAGGAAAGTCATTTCTTTTGATGTAGGTGATATTGTTTGGAGGAGAAGTTTTGTTCAGTCTAATGCTCCTACCTATTTTTCGGCTAAACTTGCACCTAAGTTTATTAAATGCGAAATTATTGAAAAGATTTCTAACAACGTTTACCTTTTGAAAGACCTTAACAAAAACACTTCTGGTCGATATCACGTTAAAGATATAATTAAATATTAAAAATTAATTTCACAATTTTTGGCTTTTGACTTGGTTCTGTTATGTTGGTTTGATTTGGCTTTTGTAGATGATGAGTGTAGATTGATGTATGATAGAAATAGCCATTTGTTTGAGGAAGAATGTAGGGATACCAAACTACTTAACGATTCCTTGAATTTAAAATTTCTGATATTAACTTAGGTCCTTTTGGTTTTTAAACTTTTTGCTTCATTCGTTATATTTTCAACATCGAAAGATCTTATGTACATTTTGTAAATTTTTGGAGAACTTTGTTCGTTGTTCTCAAATTTTTGTTTGTAGTCTTTTTGGACTTATATTTGTTTGGTCACTTTTTGTGTCATTTTTTGTCGTTTGTTTGTATTTGTCTGAATCCTAGATAAGTTTACATTTAAGGTTCTCGGACTTGACATTTTGGTACCACCCTGATTTGACATTTTTTGGAATTTTATTCCTACCATTTTTTGGAACGGTTCTCAGATTTTCCCTCTGGTTCTGTTAATTTTGTGGTATTGTGCCCGGAAAGTTGGTGGAGTTATGCCGATCACAATACGCACAACCATTTTTTCCAAATGTGACTGTGCCCGGAAAGTTGGTAGAGTTGAGCCGATCACAGTTCATTTGATATTTTTTGCATTATTCACTCTTTTCCGTTTGAATATTGTACGTTTTTGTTTGTCGTGTTGTGCCCGGAAAGTTGGTGGAGTTGCGCCGATCACAATACACAGACGTTTTTTGTGTTTGCACATTTTGTTGTGTAGAACATATTTGCACTATTCACTCTTTTCCGTTTGAATACTGTATTTTTTCCTTTTGTCGCATTGTGCCCGGTAGTTCGGTGGAGTTGTTCCGATCACAATGCACAAATGTTTTTGTGTTTGCACGCTTGGTTGTGTATAACATATTTTCTTTTGAAATCACATTTTTCCCATGTGAGAATCTACCTTTTATTTGGTACTTTTGTAAACTTCCGTACAGAGTCGGTGACGTAGGTGTCCAACCGCACTTCTTAGATTGTCGGATTGTTAAATTTTTATTGCATGTTTTGTTAAACTTTTGTAACCTTCTGTACAGAGTCGGTGACGTAGGTGTCCAACCGCACTTCTTATATTGTCAGAATGGCCAATCGTCAAATTTTTACTGCATATTTTTTGTTATAAATTTGTAATGAAATTGTTATGATATCACTTCGAGTCGGTGACGTAAGTAGTCCAACCGCACTTCATGATCTTCTGAGATCACTTGATAAAATTTCAATTTAAAGTTTCAATTTTTAAAGTTTTAAAATTTTCAAGCTTGAGTCGACGACAAGTTTTGTCCAGTCGCACTTTTACAACACTTTTGTTGAGTTTGTTATTTTGCATAAACATTTTTAACTTTGTACTTAACTCAATTTTTGAAGAGTTCTTTTTTGTTGAGAGTTTATAATTTTCAAACTTGTCTTGTTTGTCTAACTTGTTTAGATCTTACCAAGATTTAGTATTTTGATAAATTTTGTGTATTTTTCACTTCTTGTTTTTCTAACATTCTTTGTTTAGATTTCCCAAGGTAGTAGAACTATCACACTTTTTTGTTGTTTTGTTTGATTTCCTTTTATAGAGTCTTTTGGTAGATTTATTTTTATAGAGTTCTTTTGTAGAGTCTTTTGTAGAGTCTTTTATAGAGTCTTTTGTAGAGTCTTTTGGTAGAGTCTTTTGTAGAGTCTTTAGTAGAGTCTTTTATAGAGTCTTTTGGTAGAGTCTTTGTAGAGTTTTTGGTAGAGTCTGAGTAGTAAATTTTTTTGAATTTTTATGTTTTTGCCAGTTTAAATTCTTATCTTTTGGGCATAAAAGAAAGAGTCCTTTCTTTTATTTTTTCGGGAAAGGATGTAATGTAACGATGCTTTTGGTCACGTTACACGAATTCAGTTTTGGAGGTGAATTTGTTAGAATTTTTGGGCACTAGCATGAATTGGATTATGCTACACAAGTTTGTAAACATTGTTTCTTTTGACATTGACGTTATTTTGACACTGACAGTTCTATTTGCTTTCATGATCGATTGCTTGATATTGACATCTCTATCGATTGATTAGAGAAATCTGGACCTCTACCCCATCCTTGTTGTTTTTCCTTACTTTTTTTCCTCCTGGTCTGCAAAATGACGGACACATCTTTTTGATTACAAATTTGTTTAGCTGAATTAATCAGCCAATTTATATTAGAAAAACCATGTTGTGGTTTTAAAATTCGTTTGCAGTGGCTTTGTGCTTATGCCGGCCCTAATATTTTGATGTTTTGATTTTGCAAGGGTTATCGGCGTAATGCACTTTTGAACATTATTTCCCGTTATGAACGGGTTTTTTTTTTGTTTACCTTTTTGTTTTGACTTTTTGTTTTGCCTTTTTCTTTGGGCTTAGTTATAATAACTTTATTTTGGTTAAATTTAACTTCTTTCATTTGGTTAGGATTTAATTAGAACAACTTACTTATTGGAAACCCATTTTGAGGAGGAAGACTTCCAGTTGGGGTCTGCCTGGTTTAAATTTATTTAGATTCTAGTTAGAATTTACATTTCTTACTTTGAAAATGTTTTCCTATAGCCTTCAGCTAATTTAACTTTAATTAACATTGGATTGCAATAACGACAGTCGACCACTTTATTTAGTTTAGATCCTAGATACAGTAGATTGTAAGATCTATTGGTAAAAATACATTTAGCTTCTCCGTACAAAACCTCCAATTTACAAGATTCAGATTTCCACGGGCATACATACTATGAGGCTTAATAAACTAAAATTGAAATTCATAACATCTTTTATTAGCCCCCCGGCCTTGTGATTAAAGGTTCGATATCTTCGTTGACTTATCCAGGTACTTATTATTTTTATTAATTCAGGTAGGCATGGCGCCCGAGATTATTTAATTTGTTTGTTAGATTGCCTACTTGAGCCTTTAGATTTTGGTTAAAATAAAATTCTACTCATTTTGTAACACATTATTTGTTTATTACAACTTAACATTACATTTTTTTATTTTTTTTATTACAATGCAGACCACTTTCTCCAGGACCTTAGACAAAGATGGTAGTATACTAATAGGCCTCAAGTCGCCTATAGATGCAGGATTGTTTTTTTTCGGTATAGGTTTAATGACCGCCAGCTTCCAACAATCAGGAAAGGTGCCAGTGACAATGGAATCATTAACAATAGAAGTTATGGTTGATAACGATTGTGGCAGAGTCAATAAAACCATATCCAGATTGATACCATCAATACCCTGAGCATTCGACTTAAGGCCTTGTATAACTTTCAATATAGTGTACTCACTCACTGGGCTCAAATCAAATGTCTCATTGCCATATCTATAATGCTCAAAGTAGGTTAATAGGGAGATATCAACGGAAGCATCACCAGGCACATCAAGAAAATGAGCATTGATTGCATCAGGATCAGTAAAGTGTGGTGGTAGTTCCATTGCTTGATCTTTGTCGGGTAAAATGGTATGCTTAAGATTTTTCCACAACTTACTAGAGTTACCAGCATGACAATTAATGTATTGCGTGAAATAAGCAGACTTTTCACTGTGTAAAGCCTGTATAACCAACTGTTTCATGCCTAAATAATCTTGCCTACAATCGTCACTTTTCACTGTCTTATATCTATCATGGTAGGAATTCCTGACCTTCATCATAGTTTTCACTGTGTCTGTGATCCAAGGGTGGGGGGGACTTTTGAACCTTATAGTCTTAAGAGGAGCATACAAATCATAAATAGCCAACAAAAAACTAGAGAAATCAAACACTTTAGTATTCACATCCTTGTTCAAGGAAAGCTGGGTCCAGTCAAATTCATCCAAAAGCTTAGTAAAAGAATCCATTTGAATATACTTCAATGGCCTATAAGTAACAAGGCGTGGGGCAGACCTATTCTTCTTGATACGAAGTTCAAGCAACAGCATGGCATGAGCTCCTAAGTCTGGACTATAATTTACACTCACATTCCTCACTGAGGCATCTGTACATACTATATCTATTAGTGTCTGGCTGTGGCTAGTAAAGTGTGTTGGCTCAGTAATATATTGCTGAATATTCATACATTCAAGAAATTGGAGCAGTAATTTAGTCTTAAAATCGCTTGGCTCAAGCATATTAATGTTGAAGTCACCTAATAAAATCAAGTTATCGCAGTTTAAGAAGGTTGACATTGAGTCAGTTAGGGCATCCAAAAACTCTGACACATTTAGCCATTGTGGCCTATATGCAGTACCAACAATAATTACTTTACCACAGGCATTTAACCTAAGCCACATTTGTTCAACTCTGGGAGCTACAGGATGAGGAATGACCTGTGCCTTGAGTCCCTTTCTGATATAGAACCCGACTCCCCCTCCCCTCCCCTTCTTTATATTATCAGGCCTAGGAGCCAGAAGCAAACGGTATCCTTTCATTTTAGGGGCACTATCCTCCTGTCCTGGTTTCAGCCAAGACTCATTTATAGCCATAATATCAGAATTAATATCCTCAAAGGCAACTATAAATTCTTCATGACCTGTATTTAGTGAACCGGCATTAAATAAACTAACTTTTAGATTTAATTTAGGAGATTTTATAATTGTTGACTAGTACTTTGACTTCATGTGCCCATTGTGATAATATATATGAGGAGATTGAAATAGGATTAAAATAGTATTTTAATATATTATAACATAGTAGCATAATATATAAGATTACATATAAGAATATAGATATTACTGTATAAAAATAATATAAGTTGCACCCCTTACATATGAAGTTTTTTTTTACACAGGAAAGGCTAAAAGTAAACATACTAAGATTTGAGTATAATAAAAACATATAAAAATAACAAAAAAGATATAAGTACATAAAAAAATTATAAATACACAAATTAAAAAACACACAATGTTTTAATTTTGCAGGCAATAAAGTCAAACGGGGTGAGACCCAAAAACCCGAACCAAGTCAGCTTCAGTTCGCAACGGGTACGCCTGCTTCCCGTCGCCCTGTCTGGCGTAGACGCGGCCTCTCTTTGTCCACACAAATCGCCATTGCAGCCGACGAGCCTCCTCACGCGCCCGATAGAATAGTTGGCGGTTTGCACGCGTTAGACGCTCATTAATGAAAATACGCGGTGCAGCGGCCGCGGCTTGGCGACCGGCATCGGCGGCCGTCAGTGTGCGGCGCACGCGCGCGCCCTGCAGCAGCTGGTCCCGCAGGTGACGGCGCGCCAGGCGCACCACGACACGACGAGGGGCGGGTGGCGCTCCCGCCGCGCCCGCGACCTGCACCGCTCCAACTCTCTCCGCGAACACGACGTCCCGCTCGTCCAGCACAACGCCCAACTTCGCCGCCAACACGGTGACGGTGTGAACTACGTTCTCCCCCTTCTCCTCCGGGAGGTGACCAATCTCAAGATCTGATGAGAGAGCATCCTGGTCACGATCATTGAGCTCCCGTTGCAGCAGAGTCACTTGAGACTGTAGTTCGGTGACCGCGGAGGGGGAATCCTCCAAACGTCGTTCGATCGCTCCCAGCCGCTCCTCGACGACCTCCACACGCTCCGCAAGTCCCCTGACAGTGGCACGAAACTCTGTCATTTCCTTACGGAACTCGCGCATCTCCGCCATGAATGCCGCTATCTCCCTGTGCACGTCCTGGAGGTCCACAGACGGCGCCGCGGGCGGCGGGGAGGCGGGGGAGGTCTGCAACATCGCAGCAGACGGCGCCAGCGCATCCTGAGCGGCCGCCCTCACCGGGGTGTTGTCTCCCTTGCGCGTCCGAACTTTGCAGCCAGGACACACCCATCCCTTGGCAGCAGATGTGTCAGGCAGGGAGACGCAAGCCTTGTGATACAGGGCCAAGCATGTGGTACAAGTGGCAGCCCCTGTCGATGAGAGGTACTTCCCGCAGGCCTGGCATGACTTCGCCATTTTATTGCAGTTGAAAACAAGTAAAATACTAAAGCGATCAATCGATCGATAATGATAACGAGAGTGGCAATAATACGTAAGATATGAAAGTTTTGCCACTTGTCAATAGATGGCGTTCAATGCACAATCGAGAGCGTTCGGTATAGACACTGACTGTTCCAAGAAAAGTTCTGCCACTTATCACACGATGGCGCCACCAAAAAAGTCTGTTCTCAATTACAGTGTGCTGCAAAGTGATGCGCAGAGTAACAGACTACCCACACAGTAATAAAATGTGCAAGTAATCACAGTTTTAATTATCTTATTTAAACCTGTTCCGACGGCAATCCAGTCTCACAAACACTTGCACACACGACTCTAGAGTCAAACAATTAATAGCACTCACTCCCGCTACTGTACAGTAGTTACGACGGCGTAAGTAAATAAAAGTGTACGGAAGACCTTGTTGCGTTCTCGCTCCCGGTGAGTATCCTATAATTACCTATCGAAAAAGTTTTTTGAGAGCGAGAACGCAACAAAGTAGTCCGTACATTTTTATTCATTTACGCCGTCTCATACCTACTGTACAGTAACGCGAGTGAGTGCTATTGATTGTTTAACACTAGAATCGTGTGTGCAAGTGTTTGTGAGTCTAGATTGTCGTCGGATCAGGACTAATTAGGATAATTAAAACTGTGATTACTTGCACTTTTTATTACTGTGTGGGTAGTCTGTTACTTTGCGCAACACTTCACAGCACTGTATCTAGAGAACAGACTTTTTTGGTGGCGCCATCGTTTGACGAGTGGCAGAACTTTTCTGGGAACAGTCAGTGTCAGTGTCAAATACAGAACTCGTATTGATTTGTCATTGTACTTCATCTATTGACGGGTGACAAACTTTCAAACTCAAAGTACCTAATTGTTGTCATTCTCGATATCATCATCGGAGATTTGATTTTGACTGTTCTATAATGGCAAAGTCATGTCAGGCCTGTGGGAAGTACCTCTCATCGACAGGGGCTGCCACTTGTACCACCTGTTTGGCCTTATATCACAAGGCTTGCGTCTCCCTGCCCGATACATCTGCTGCCAAGGGATGGGTGTGTCCTGGCTGCAAAGTTCGGACGCGCAAGGGAGACAACACCCCGGTGAGGGCGGCGGCCACTCAGGATGCGCTGGCGCCGTCTGCTGCGATGTTGCAGACCTCCCCCGCATCCCCGCCGCCCGCGGCACCGTCTGTGGACCTCCAGGACGTGCACAGGGAGATAGCGGCATTTATGGCGGAGATGCGCGAATTCCGTAAGGAAATGGCAGGGTTTCGTGCCACTGTCAGGGGACTCGCGGAGCGGGTGGAGGTCGTCGAGGAGCGGCTTGGAGCAATCGAGCGACGTTTAGAGGATTCCCCCTCCGCGGTCACCGAACTGCAGTCCCAAGTGACTCTGCTTCAACGGGAGCTCAATGATCGTGACCAAGATGCTCTTTTATCCGATCTTGAGATTGGTCACCTCCCGGAGGAGAAGGGGGAGAACGTCGTTCACACCGTAACCGTGCTGGCGGCGAAGTTGGGCGTTGTGCTGGACGAGCGGGACGTCGTGTTCGCGGAGAGAGTTGGAGCAGTGCAGGTCGCGGGCGCGGCGGGAGCGCCGCCCGCCCCTCGTCGTGTCGTGGTGCGCCTGGCGCGCCGTCATCTGCGGGACCAGCTGCTGCAGGGCGCGCGCGTGCGCCGCACGCTGACGGCCGCCGACGCCGGCCGTCAATCCGCTACCGCCGCACCGCGGATTTTCATAAACGAGCGACTGACGCGGGCAAACCGCCATCTATTCTACCGTGCGCGTGAGGAGGCTCGTCGGCTGCAGTGGCGGTTCGTGTGGACCAAGAGAGGCCGCGTCTACGCCAGGCAAGGCGACGGGAAGCAGGCGTTTCCATTGCGGGTTGAAGCCGACCTTGCTCGGGTTTTTGGATCGCACTCTGTTTGACTGCCTTGCCTGAAAGTTTAAAAAATTTTATCACTGCATTTTTTCTTTACTCTGTGTGTTTCTATTTTTTATTTTATTTATTTACCATTGTGTTAACGTACCTATTTATCCTTTGCTGTAGTTCTAAGTTATTTTTCAAATCATTTTGTAGCCTGAGTGTTTTTAGCCTTTCCTGTGGTAAGTACAAAAACAGCAGCTTTAATGGGTGGAAAAAACTTTATTATTATTATTATTATTATTCAGTAGCATATATTATGTACTCATGTGTAATTGGAAATATTATGACTTATTATTACATTATTTTATTACAAAATATTAACCATAATTATTATGTGTACTTATGTGTAACTATAGATACATTGTCCAGATATTACATAATATTAGAAAATATTATTACACATATTATATTCTTATTCACTATTATCCTTGTATCTTTATTAATTGTGTTACAGTGGGCACATAATGACAGACTTTTGGTTCGCTGCTTTAAAATCTCCTAAGTTAAATTTAAAAGTTGGTCTTTTTAATGCCGGCTCACTAAACACAGGCCATGATGAATTCATTGCTGCCTTTGAAGAATTGAATCCTGACATTTTGGCAATAAATGAGTCTTGGCTGAGAGTGGGTCAAGAGGATAGTGCCCCTAATATGGCAGGGTACCGTCTGCTTTTGGCTCCTAGACCTAGCAGTATAAAGAAAGGGAGGGGAGGGGGTGTAGGTTTCTACATCCGTAAGGGGCTCAGAGTACAGTCTATTCCACATCCTGTGGTTCCCACTGTTGAGCAGATGTGGTTAAAATTGCATGCCTGTGGTAAAGTTATTATTATTGGAACTGCATACAGGCCCCAATGGCTAAATGTGACTGAGATCCTGGATGCAATTACAGACTCATTATCTACTTTTTTGAATTGTGATCATCTCATTTTACTGGGTGATTTAAACATTAACGTTCTTCAGCCTAATGATTGCAAGACCAAACTATTTTTACAGTTCCTAGATTGTATGAATTTACATCAGTTAATTACTAAACCTACACATTTTACCAGCCACAGTGAGACGCTTATTGATCTTGTATGTACGGATTCAGATGCCTTAGTGAGAGATATTCATGTCAAATATAGTCCGGACCTGGGAGCTCATGCCATGTTATTGGTGGAACTTCGCATCAAGAAGGACAAGCCTGCTCCGCGGCTGGTTACATATAGGCCATTGAAATATATTAAAATGGATTTATTTTCTAAATTTTTAGATGATTTTGACTGGACTGAGTTTTTATCGACAAAAGAAGTTAATGTCCAAGTTTTGGGTTTCTCAAAAATGCTTTTGACTCTGTATGATGAACATGCTCCTCTTAGAACAGTAAGGTTTAAAAGTCCCCCTCATCCTTGGATCACTGACACAGTGAAAGTTATGATAGAAATTAGAAATGGCTACCACAATAAATATAAAGAAGTTCGTAGTGACAATCATAGACAGGAGTATATAACTATGAAACATCTGGTTGTACAGGCTATGCATAGTGAAAAATCTGCCTATTTCACTCAACATATCAATCGTCATATTGGGAACTCAAAAAAATTGTGGAGTAATCTTAAGGATAATATTTTACCTAACAAAAAACAAGCCATGGAACTTCCACCACATTTCACTGATCCTGACGCAATAAATGCTCATTTTCTGGATGTCCCAGGTGATGCCTCTGTTTCAATTTCTCTCCTTACTCACTTCGAATTTCATAGGCATGGCAATGAGACTTTTACTTTGAGCACTGTGAGTGAGTATACAATCCTGAAGATAATACAGGGCCTTAAATCAAATGCCCAAGGTATCGATGGCATTAGTTTGGACATGATTTTTATGACCCTTCCACAATCTGTATCAATCATAACTTCCATTATTAACAATTCTATTGCTACTGGTACCTTTCCTGATTGTTGGAAGCAGGCAGTCGTAAAACCAATACCGAAGAAAAGTAATCCTGTATCTATCAGCGACCTGAGGCCTATTAGTCTTCTGCCCTGTTTATCTAAGGTCCTGGAGAAGGTCGTGTGTATGCAGCTAATCAAATTTCTAGAGGATAATAGCATTTTGCCTCAGTACCAGTCAGGTTTTCGCAGGGGTCATAGTACTGCAACAGCCTTGCTTGATGTGGTTGACAACCTACTGGCAGCACAAGATGAAGGTCAGTGTAGCATACTTGTGTTGTTAGACTTTTCCAGGGCCTTTGATTCTCTAAATATTTTACTACTTCTTTCGAAACTTGCTTTTTACGGATTTTCCCCTAATACTCTACGATGGTTTGATAGCTACCTCAGCTGTAGAAAGCAGTGTGTTGAATTGCAACTGCCGGATGGTTCTCCTGTCCGCTCAGCCGTGCACCCTGTCCCTCGTGGGGTCCCACAGGGCTCAATACTGGGTCCAATCCTCTTCATCCTGTATAGTGCAGACATCATCTTGTAATTCTTGTAATTCTTTATTGTACACAAATGAAAAAAACAATTACAAATAAGGCAATAAAAAATGACATGTACAAAGGCGAGCTTAACCCTAAAAGAGTTTTCTACCAGCAAACCTTTAAGATCAGAGAGAATTAAGCTTATACAATGGTGGATGCATTGTGTACCATTTGATTAAATAACATTTAAAATTAAAAACCAAAATAAATACCTACTATAATACATATTACACCTATCTATACCTACTACATATAAATAATACATAACATAATTATACGCAATAATAAATACAATACCTAAAATATATATAAATATATACCTACACAAATACTTAATAATACATAGTCATAAAATAAATAAAGGAATTACAATGACAAATAGTGCTCTTTTACCTTTGATTTAAATGAAGTAAGCGTTTGACAGCTACGGATTGCATGAGGAAGGGAATTCCACAGCTTCACAGCATGTACAGTGAAAGAATCACTATAACAGCTAGAAGAATGGGAGGGAGTGTTAAGGAGGAGGGACATAATTGACCTACATGGCTTATCACGAGGAACAAGGTAATCAAAGCGCTCACGCAAGTAAGAAGGGGCTATAGGATTACGTAGAATAAAGAAGAGGAAGGATAATACATGCAGATCTCGCCGACGACGGATGGGAAGCCACTTTAAACGGGATCTGAACTCTGACACATGATCAAATTTCCGCAAACCGAAAATGAAACGGATACACAAGTTTTGTAACCGTTCCAACTTGTTAACAAGTACCTCGGTAGCATCTAAAAAGCAAACATCAGCATAGTCAATAAGAGGTAACAAAAGTGCTTGAGCTAGAGTGACTTTGGTTTCAAAAGGAAGAAACCACTGGAGACGCTTAAGTGAGTGAAAGGAATAGTTAACCCTTTTGCTGATCTCATTGATATGACTAACCCAAGATAATTGACTGTCAAAAATAACACCCAAATTTTTCGCCTTGATTGAGTAGGCAATAGGCACATCTGCATATGAGACAGGAGGGAGAGGCGCTTGGGTCACAACATTTAACATATACGGACTTCCAACAATAATAGCCTGAGACTTGGAAGGGTTAACAAGCAGTCCAAAAGCTTTCGCCCAGGTATAGATTTTATGAAGTTCACAGTTTATTGAACCGACTCCCTCCGAAATCTCATCAGCCCGAACGTGGCAGTAAATTTGTAAGTCGTCTGCATAAAGATGAAAGTGACATGAAATAATATCTGTAATAGAGTTAATAAAAATTGAAAAAAGTAAGGGAGACAAGACACCTCCTTGAGGAACACCCGCAGAAATGCTACACCAGTCAGAGGTACCCTCATCCGAGCGCACACACTGCGAGCGACCATAAAGATATGATTTAAACCACGAGATTGCCGAGGGGGGTATATTGAGTGAAGAGAGGATAGAAAGGAGAATGTCATAGTCGACAGAGTTAAATGCACTTCTAAAATCTAATAAAACTAAAATTGTAACTAATCCCTTGTCCATAGCCCAGCGTATGTCTTCAGAAACTTTAGTTAAA
Organism: Xanthorhoe designata; assembly: GCA_963582015.1. Taxonomy (NCBI): domain Eukaryota; kingdom Metazoa; phylum Arthropoda; class Insecta; order Lepidoptera; family Geometridae; genus Xanthorhoe; species Xanthorhoe designata. Next base: position 8,527,894 of record OY757032.1, read on the forward strand.
GCACTGACAGTACTATGGCCTGAACGGAATCCTGACTGGAATGGGCTAAGTAAATTATGCTGAGTGAGGAAAAGGGATAATTGTTTTTGAACAGTGCTTTCAATGACTTTAGAAAGGATAGGTAAAATTGAAATAGGACGGAAATGAGAAACATTAGACGGATTCGAAATTTTAGGAAGAGGAATGACATAAGCGGATTTGAAGGGTGTAGGAAAAGAACTCGTCTCAAGAGAATAATTAATAATGTGGGAGATTGCAGGAGCGAGCTCAAAGGAAAGGAGCTGTAACATTTGGATGCTAATGCCATCTATACCCACTGCTTTAGTGGAAATGGTACTCAGGATCTTCAAAACATCATCCTCAGCAACCTCGCTGAAGCTAAATAGGGGACAAGAAGGCAAAGGTGAGCGTGAAAGTTTATCTATAGTAGCTGATTTAGCACAATCGTCAAGAGAGAGGGGAGATTTAGAAAAATGAGAGTTAATTACATTTAGATCAAAAGAAACAGGAGAGACGCTTGCTTTGTTACCCAACCCAATAGAATTAAGAAACTTCCACATTTGAGAAGGAGTAGAATTTTTGATGGAATCATGAATGTGGCGCTTTTTGGCATCTCTACACATACGACTACAACGGTTACGAAGCTTTTTATACGAAGTTAGATTTTTGTCAGACGGAAATTTCTTGTAAATGCGCTTCGCACGATCACGCTTCGACATTAACTTCTTTATTGATTGAGACAACCAAGGCGCCGGAGGATGTTTAATTTTTACACGTTTTAGCGGAGCATGAATATCGAAAAGATCTAAGACGATCTTGGTCAAACTAACTACATTCTCATCAATACTGTTAGCATCTATAACCGGAGACCAGTCTAAATTGAATGCATCAGTTTTCAAGCTCTCAAGATTAATGTTCTTGTAGCTACGCATTGTAAGATATTTGGCCTTGCGCTTAGGTGAACGGATTTTATACGATAGGAAAAGAAGATCATGATAAGAAAAAGGTGCAGTTAATTGCCCATGTGCAGCTACACGATCAATATTAGAAACTAGGATAAGATCAAGAAGAGAAGGGACACAGTTAGGAGCATGATGAGTAGCAGAGAGGGGAAGAATATTCATATTAACAGAGGATACTAATGTATCCAGCTTAATGGCTCGAGCATCTTTTTTTAGAAGGCATGTGTTAAAATCACCTAAAATTATATTATGATCATAAATAGATGTATAGTTTTCTAATTTAACTTCTAGAGAGGAAAAGTAATCCACCTTACTGGAAGGAGGATAATACACACCTAATAAAACTTTCGTATGATTCACAATAATCTCAATAAAAAGATGTTCAGCAAAGTTAGAATACTGGCCAGGAGATTGGTCGATTATTTTAAAAGGTATATCTGCACGAAGATAGATAGCAACTCCACCACAGCCTTTACCAAGTCTATCATTCCTTATTAGGATAAAACCTGGTAACGGGTAATGACTCGATGGTAAAGAGGGCTTGAGAAAGGATTCTGAAACAAGAATAGCATCAACTAACTCATGATCAAAAGAGGACAGCATGTCAGCAAAGTGCGCAGGAATACTTTGAGCATTAAGTGTGTGCCATAACGCCGAGGAATGAGCGGGAGAGCGAATAATGTTTTTACTCGTGAGTGAGAAGCGCAGAACGATAGACACGCAACATAATTTATAGCGAAAAAACAGTTTTTATTTAATTACAAGTTAATTAAACAAGCAATCGAAAAATTAAAAAACCAGAACTAAATGAATACTTCTAGGCTATTTGTCAAAACATAAAACCAACAAAAATAGCGTTCTGTTCCTGAGATAAATAGCAAACTGTGTGAAAAACATGTATTTTTCAAAAAAATATATGATCGAGAAAACTTTTACCAATCGTGTTTCTAAAAAACCACAACGCAAGATAAAAGTTCAAAGTTTAATTTCTCCAAACATTATAAGGTGGTATCTTTCACGGATTTTGAGATCTAATACGATTCAAACCACATATTTGCTACCTACGGCCTCTTAATGTGAATAATATTAAGATGTTTTTCATTAGCTGACAACCCGCCCCTAATACGATCACGCAGATTCGGCAAGTCCACCATAGAGTCATCACTTAAGGCACTGTCATACTCAATAGAACTAGAAGAGCAAGAGAAAAAACTGTCATTCAAATCCATTGATAAAAATACAATAAATACTTTTATATATATTTATACCTAGGTACCCACTAAAAAAATAAAAATAAAATATTATTTATAATTATATATGAAATAAAGTATAGTTCAAGACAACAAATAAAATAATAATAATACCTAATTAAATTAAGCAAAACTCCAACTACACTCGCCAGTTTGCTAAAAGAAAAAAAAACATAATAGTACTGTTTTAAAACAACTTTAAGTTAGAAACAGTAAAAAAATTAAAATAAAGTGGATACTATTGTGAGTCCGTTACCAAGTTACATTTCTGAACGAATTAATGCGTCGTAGCGTAGCTTTGAAGCTGTCACAAATGTCAACATTACAGCAAGTGACTGACTGAATGACAGAACTAAATAAAATTGAGTTTGACACTCGTAACGTAATGTAAACAAACTAAAAAAGGAGAAAACATTGTACCCACTAATAAAATAAATAATTATACTAACCGCAGTTATTGCGTTATGAGAAAGATTACGATGTCAAGTTCAAAAGTACTACGGTGAAGCCAAACAAAAGTAATCAAAGCAAGAAAGGAGATGAAACTGAACTTAAATTTTCACTTCACCGTGCGCCTGGGCCGTTCTACTTTGCCGGTCTTCACTGGAGGCAGAGCAGAAGTCTTGCTTCTTTCCTGTGACAACCCTGGAGCCCTCCTCTCTTCAGCAGACTGGACCGCAGCAAACTCCACCAACAATGGTTTAAGCTCAGACATTGATTCAATCCGCCTACGCTTATTATCGGTCAACAGGATTACAATCTTGCCCTCCGATGTCCAGCAACGCTTGATGCCGAAATGTTTTCTCGCAGCAGCAAAAACGTTGTGTCTGGATTTGGTCAAGAATTCAGACACAGCCACTGGAGAGCCCTTGAGTGCCGTTTTAGCATCCCACACCAAACTACGTACCTTGTAATCGGCGAATCTGACCAAAACCGGCCTAGGTTTGCTAGTGTTGGTGCCCAAACGATGACAAACAGATAATTGTTCAGGCCCAATGTCTGGCATTTTAAATTGGTCAGATAATAATCTGATAATGGAGTTCTCAACAGCACTCTCATTACACTCAGCAATACCATGAAACAGCAATACTTTTCTACGTGAAGCCGTTTCCTGACGATCCAAACCCAGGACAAGAAGTTCCAACTGAGATCTCATCATAGCCAGGGACTTCCAGATGAGTGATTTGAAGTCGGTGAACTCACGTGAAAGTGCTTCTAGATCCTTTGGTGGTGCTTTTTCGGTGTTAGAGAGTTTTTTGATGTCAGTTTCCAAGTGATGCATCCTAGAATCAAAGGTTCCAGCCAGCTCCTCCATGTTAGCAGCCAACTTTGCGTAGAGGTCCATACTTTGAAACCAGCAAGTTTACTTGGTGAGTGGAGAGGAAAAGTGATTTATAAGGCGAGTGTAGGAGAAGCTAGTGCTTAGTGATAATGCACCAGATGCATTAATTTCAAGTAATAATTAGGCTTAATAAAAATAAATATAAGAGCACAACAAAATTAGATGTACACGATAGCTACCCACACGCAAAAAAAAAAAAATATCATCATCAGTAGCATTTCTCATAGTAAATTTCATCTTTACGCTGATGATCTGCAACTATACTACTCTTTTTTGCCTAGTGACAGTACCATGGCTGTTGATGCAGTAAACCATGATTTGAAACAGGTTTACCAATGGTCCCATAACAACTCTTTGGTTCTCAATCCTAGAAAGTCTAAATTTCTTATCACTGGTACAAGAGCAAGTATTTCCAAACTTAACCTTAAGGATATTAATATCATGGTCATTATAAAACATATGCAAACGGGTATTTATCACGAATTTTACCTTTAATATTCGCCTAATAAGCTTTAATATTTCTTTAATATTGGGCGAATATTAAAGGTAAAATTCGTGATAAATACCCGTTTGCATATGTTTTATAATGTGTTCTGATCGCGAAAGTTTAAAAAAGACAAATATCATGGTCGGCGGGGAACCTGTTGAAAATGTGTCTGAAGTGAGGAATCTGGGCCTAGTAATGGACTCTCATCTAAAATTTGAAAGCCAAGTTGCTGAGAGTGTGCGCAGCTGTTTTTATAGACTCAAAACATTATATAAGATTAGACCGTATTTAAGTGAAGAGGTGCGCTTGGCTTTATGTGAGTCACTGATTCTCTCTAAATTGAATTATTGCGATGTAGTTTTTGGGCCTTGTCTTCTTGCCAGGACAGAGAACCTTCTCCAGCGTGTGCAGAACGCCTGCGCAAGATTTTGTTTTAAAATACCTCCTCGATCTCATGTTACACCATATCTCAATGCTTCAAGTCTGTTGAAACTTAAGGCGCGGAGGAGGCTGCACTTGGCTAGTTTACTGTTTGGTATAATCCACGAAAAAAGTCCCCCTTACCTTTACAATAAGTTAGAATGGTCATCGGAGAACAGCCGTTACCCACGTAGGGTCTGTTCTCCAGTTCTCGTTATCAAGAAACATAGAACTGTAGCATTCAGAGGTTCGTTTCGATTTGCAGCATCCCGCTGCTGGAACGACCTGCCTCCTCCGATGCGGACCCTAAAAACATTACACACTTTTAAACTAAATCTAAAAAAAATATATCTGCTTGCACAAAAAACTTCGTAATGCTAGGGGGTTGTAAGAGGTAAGTAAAGTACCTATAAAGGTACTTTGGTTTTTTCTCCTGCTTACCTTACGGTTTATGTCCGACAGGCTAAGTAGGCAGGTCCTCTTCCAGCATTCAGCACTGGGCATCGGTTTTTTGCATAAATTGATAGGTTTGAAAGCTTCGGCTTCGCTAAGAACTTCCAATTCAATTTGTAATTTGCCACGTTTTGTAAAATGTAAGTAAGTAATGCGGCGTGGCGAGCATGCCGACAGCAAACAGGAAGTAACACTACGGTTAGGTTAGCTTTACTTTACTTCTTGTTCTTAGTCAAGTCAGTGTCAGTTCGCTGACGTTTACTTTGACATAATTATATCTAAGGTGGTGGTAGTATTTATTTTATTAATTGTATAAACTTAATTTATACATATTATAGTGTATAGTTTACAACTTATTTACCTACTTATTTATTTATTTATTTATACATACCTACTTAATCCTTCTTCAATTGTATCGTGTTCTCGCTCTTTGTCTGTTGCTCCGTGGTTACTCCACACTCTGCAATTGGTCCAATCTGAAAACCAGCGCTACTTCCTAACATTTGTGTTTGGAAGTAGAATCACGCTGAGATTGGACCTTTTTAGCCACACAGTAGTCCATGGGAGGGGCTAATTACTCATGAAAAATTGTGTCTCGCTGAGTGCCTAGGTACCTACCTTCCTACCTAATTAGTGTACCTACCTATGTTTGTTTTTTATTTATTTTATTTTGTAGGTACCTACCTACTTAGGTACTGTATGATGTGTTTGTGTTATATTCTGCTCAGGGCTTGGAAACCGGAAAAAATTTCAAACCGGTTTGGCCTTAAATACCTACAACCTTTTCATTATGGTAACGTTCTAACGTAACCTCTATCGTAGCGGTTAATGCGAGCGGAACTGTCCAAGCGGTTTTTGTTCGAAACACCGGTACAGAACGAAAATGATTAGTTCTTTCCCTCGTAGCGAGCGTCCACGCCTGCGCCGCGCCTAGCCGCCAAGATTTGCCACCTTTGAAAACCTACGCGTTTTAGATACACTTGGATATACCGGTTCATTGAGGTTTTTCATTAGCTCGCGATAACGTTTGCGTTCCGAACGAAATACATTGAAACAACGGTTTTTACCGGTTCCGAACAGGTAAATTTCAAACCGGTTCCAAGCCCTGATTCTGCTGTTAGTCCACTCCCGTCCTTGTATCTTCTTGTTGTACCAATTATGTTTTGTGTGTGTTAAATAAAATATTTTCTTTCTTTTCTATCGTAGGTACTATATTTCTTTTGAGTATCTGTCAATTTCCTGGAAAAATATCCTAACGGTTTCCATACATTTCCTATTTTCTGTTGTAATACTGCACCTAAACATGTATTTGATGCGTCTGTCATAAGTGATAGTGGAACCTCTGCTACTGGATGAGATAACGTAACGGCGCTTTTAAGGCTTTCCTTACACTTCTCGAAAGCAGTATTTGCTATGTCTGTCCACACAATTTTAGTTTTGTCCTTTCTTTTCGAGTTATGCAAAAACTTACTAAGCTCTGCTTGATAATCGGCTGCCTTTTCTACATGAGATCTATAAAAATTTAACATACCTAGGAATCGCCGTAGCTGCTCAACGGTTTCCGGCTTTGGGTACTCGTTGATAGCTTTTACCTTGTCCTCCAGCGGTCGAATTCCTTCTGACGTCACTCTGTAACCCAGAAAATCAATTTCAGTTTGACCGAATAAACATTTACCTAAATTTATGGTCACACCCAGTTTATCAAATCGCTTAAACAGCTCGGTTACATGTTCTCTATTAATATCCTCCGAATCGGATGCAATAATAACGTCATCTAAGTAACAAAATAAATTGGACTCTTTTCCATTTTCTCTCAAGTTTTCTATACCTTTCAATACCGTGTTGTTCATGAACCTCTGAAAGGTCTGTGCAGCGTTCCTGAGCCCGAAATTCATGGTAGGGTACTCGTACAATCCAAAAGGACATATTATTGCTGTTTTCTCTATATCATCAGGATGAATTGGTATTAAATGATAAGCTCTATTTACATCTATCCTACTAAAACAATTTTTACCTGCCAATCCATAGGTGAAATCTTGCAATCGTGGTACTGGGTATCTGTCCGGTTTCGTGACAGCATTCAACCTCCTGTAGTCACCACACGGTCGTATGGCTCCATCCTTTTTTGGAACTACGTGCAGTGGACTGGCCCAAGGACTCTTCGACGGTCTATATAATAATAATATAACCTTTATTATTTCCTTCATAACACATAGATAATACAATTCAATTAGTTAACAATAAATTCTACTTTAAAAAAAATAAATTAAATGATTTTAAGTATTATATAAAATTGCATGCTTTTCCGTAGTATACCTAGAATAAGTAAATTAAATGTGTGACTTAAATTATGTATTATTCAGGACCTCTCAACGAGTAAAGGCCTCCTCCATTTTGCTCCAAGTGTCTCTATCTTCGGCTTTTTTAGTCCAATTTTCACCTGCTGATTTCTTTATCTCGTCTAACCACCTCTCTCTCGGTCTTCCTCTGTTTCTTTTATTATGTAGTGGACCTTGCCATATCGTTACTTTTCTGGTCCATTTGTCATTTTTCATTCGTGCGACGTGGCCGGCCCATTTCCATTTTAGCTTCTGACAGTGTTGTAGAGCATCAATAACTTGTGTTGCTTCTCTTATATCTTTTATTCTTATTTTGTCTTTTCTTTTTATATTTAAGATGCTTCGTTCTAGCGATCTTTGGCAAACTTGTATTTTGTGTTTTGTAAACTTGTTATATATCCACGTTTGGCAGGCATAGGAGAGACATGGCAATATGCATGAGTCCAGGATTTTCTTTTTCAGTTTTATGGCAAGGTTTGATTTGAGTATTTCTTTATTACTCCAGAACTTATTCCATGTGAGGTTGATACGTCTGTTTATTTCATCTTGGTGTCTAGTTTTCTTGAAAGATATTTGTTTGCCTAAATAGATATATTCTTGCACATATTCCAATGTATTATTATCGACTCTTATGGATTTTTCTTCATGATTTGTCATAATCTTTGTTTTTGCAGCATTTAATTCTAGTCCAATCTCGCGGCTTACAATGTTTAGCTCGCTAATCATTGTTTCTAATTGTGTTGCTGTTTCTGAGAAAAGTATGATATCGTCTGCGAACCGTAGATTACTTAGGTATTCGCCTTTGATGTAGATACCTTTCCTTTTCCAGCTCAGGTTTTTCATGATACTTTCCAGGACAGCTATGAAAATTCTCGGAGAGAGGGGATCTCCCTGCCTGGCGCCTCTACTTATTCTAATTACAGAACCTTTTTTCTCCATTTTTACACGGCTAGTACTTTTGCTGTATATGTACTTTATGAGCTCGATAGTTTCTGTAGGTATGTTGCACTCATGTAGAGCTTTCCACATGCTGTCATGAGATATTGTATCGAATGCTTTTGCATAATCTATAAAAGCCAGGTAGAGTGGTCTATTTCGTTCTTCGTACTTTTCGATTATCAAATCTAGAGTGTGAATGTGATCTGTAGTCGAAAAGTTTTTTCTGAAACCTGCTTGTTCTGGAGGTTGGTGTTTTTCAATGTATGGAGCCAGGCGATCCTCAAGACAAGATGCGAATAATTTGTACATATTGGGTTGAAGGCTTATTGGTCGGTAGTTTGTAATATTAGCAGGGTCACCTTTTTTATACAAAAGGATGATGTCCGATTCAGCCCATTCATTTGGTATTTTTTTGCTGTCTAAAATCATATTGAATAGTATAGTTATATGTGGTGCAAGTAAAAATCTTCCTGTTTTTATAACTTCGTTTGAGATGCCATCTGGACCATTACTCTTGTCCGTTTTTAAAGCTTCCATTTTCTTCGTTATTTCTTGAGTGGAAAATCTATCGAGAATGGTAGGGTTCGGGCTGTAAGACAGGTTTTTATGATTGATGTTTTGTGCAGTATAGAGGTTTCTAAAAAAAGTCGTCGCTGTTTCTATAATTTTCGATCTTGAGAATGTTTTAATATTATAAGCAGGGTCTTCTTTAAGACAGGGAATCCATTGTTTGGTTGTGTTTAGTGCTTTGGTACCTTTTTTCAAACTGTTCGATTCACTGAGATAGCGTTCAATTGTTTGTATTTTATAAATAAATAAATAAATAAATATCCTTGGACATTCCACACGGCGTCATCTAGTCCCAAGCTAAGCAATTTAATGCTTGTGTTATGGTAACCAGATGACTGATAAACTACATAGGTAATTTTTTTTTTTGTAAATACATACATATTATACATAGAAAACACCCAGACACGAAACAAATATTTGCAGATTATGCAAACATTGGTCCCGCAGCGGGGATCGAACCCGCAACCTCTGCGTCTCAGTCTTATGTTTGTCGTGTTCCTTTTTAATTATCTTGTGAATATTCTTGTATAGAAAGGTGCGTTCATTTTTTTCCTCTTTTGTTAAGTTTTCCTTTTTTGTTAATTCTTTTCTTCTTGAAATCATATTTTTTATTTCGTCTGTAATGATATTTTGTTTTTTCGGTTTCAGCTTGTTGGTGCAGTTTAGACTTTCACATAATGCTTTCTTAATTTTCTTGAATAGAGACTCTACGTCATCGGTTCCTTCTACTTGTATGTCATTGATTCTTAGATTTAAAGCTTGAATGAACTGCTTTTTTTCATCTGTTGAGGTTAATTTGCTATTGGTATTGCAGAACTTTGTTCTATTTTTCTTTATTTCAGATAATATCACAGTACTTCGTAGAAGTCGGTGGTCGCTGGGAAATGCTAGGCTGCTTATAATTTCTATATTTTTGATGTGTGATTTCTTATTTGTTAATATATAATCTATTTGACTCTTGTTATTTTTTGGCGAGATCCAAGTCCACATGGTTTTAGTATTCTTTTTAAATAAGCTATTTGTAATAAATAGCTTGTTCTCCCAGCAGTATTCCAGTAGTGTTTCTCCTCTATTATCTCTTTTTCCGTAGCAGAATTTACCTAGGATTCTTTCTTCGCCAGTTAAACGTTGTCCAACTCGCGCATTAAAGTCGCCTAGTACTATTTGGTGGTTGAAACATTGTTTTTGCGCTTGTCGGAGTAGTTTGTAGAACTTAGTTATTTCGTAATCGCTTGCATCTATGGTTGGAGCGTGGACCTGGATAATAGACATTTTGGTGTAGGCAAAGTTCAGATTTAGAATGCAAATACGTTCTGATAATCCAATGAAGCTCTCTATGTTTTGCCTGTAAATTTTCTTTATAAGAAAACCGACCCCATATTGTCCTTTTGTTTCACCGAAATAGCAGAAAACATGGTCCTCGTCTTCAGTAATGTTATATCCTGTTCTTCTTATTTCCGAGAGACCAATGATATCATATTTTAGTTTAGATATTGCTTGTTTGAGGTCTAGTAATCTTTCGTTTGATAAGAGCGATCTTGTGTTGTACGTACAAATGTAGAGTGGTTGGAGTGGAGGGTTTCGGTCTTTGACCCCCGCGGTGACCAGCCGTGGTGGGGGTACGTTTGGAGAGGTCGCTAATGGTCAGTATTTATTTTTGTAATTATTTTGTAGAGGCGTCGGCGTTGTCGTCGTTGTCGGGGTCACCGGCGTAGTGTGTGTCACGGCGTTGGAAGTGCTTGGTAGGGAGTCTGTTCTGATCATATATTGGTGTATGTTCGCATAGTGTTTTTTGAACGGTTTCTTTGTGATTTTTTTGTGAATACTTGTATTTTCATATACGGTGTCAGGAGATTTTGATAAGTTTCTCTTGTTGGGATTTCGGTTTGAGGTTTCAGGGTTATTTTGATTAACTTCTGGGATGATTATAAGTTTGTCGTACTTCAGAAATGCTTTCCGGCCTTTATTTCTTTCTTCTAAAAGCTGTGTACTTAATCTTTTACGTTCTTCAAGTATTTCCGGTGGAAAGTCTTCTTTTATATAGTATGGTGATTCGTTCAATTTCTTTTTATTTTTTAAAAGCTCAATCTTTATGCCCATCGTGTTTAGAGTGACAATAATAGGTCTTATTTTTCCATTTTCTTGTTTTCTGCCCAAACGCCTCACTTCCTCTATGTTATCCTTGTTACAGTTTATTTCCATGATTTGGTTTATAACTTCTAGTACATTTTTTTGTAGATCCTGGTAGCTTTTTTCATTTTCTTCAATTCCAAAGAATAATAAATTCTTTTTTCTATTTTTTCTTTCTAGGTGTTGTAATCGACGACTCTGTTCTTCTACAGTTTTTTCCAGTTCATGATATTTAGTTTCCAGATTAGCAAATTTTGTATTTATATTGTCGTTTATAATTTGGGGTATGCTTTGCTTCAAATCGCGTATTTCTTTTGTCTGTTCATCGAACTTGCTTTGTATGCTTCTGATCATGGTCGTAAGTTCTTCCATCTTCTTCAATAACTTTTCAGTGACAATACAAATAAAATTACTTCAGCGCCTTCTCGTGACGATATTTCGTTCTTAAAACGATCGATAGCGCGTTTGGGTTTGAGAACGAATTTATTGCTGTTCGGTTATTTTGTTCTGCTACTTGCCGGTAGGTGGCGCTATTCTCAAGTTTGGTGTGGCGATGACTTGTATTTTTGATGTTCTAAAAGTACGTAGATCTCGATTTATAAGAATTCAATAAACTAACCTGGTAGTTTATTACTCAAGTATTTCCAGGTGTTCACTTTATGTTTTTAGTCACTTTGGAGGTTTTAGCACTGGCAGAATTGTTTATTTGATGAAATAATGTCACTTGTTATTTTATAAGTTTTTGCACTTTTTTAATGTTGTAGCACTGAGTCTATATGGTTATTTTGTGTATTTAGTCCTTAGGATTGTTTTTATAATATTGTTTGAACTTAATTTGTGAAGATACAATTTTATTTCGAAAGTAAACACAGAGCCGATATGAACCGTGGCACAGTAGCGCCCTCTCTCCTACCTAATTCCTGCATGACACTAAATTCATCTTTGACCTTCCTGTACCTATCAGGTGGCAAAGGACGAGCTTTAGCAAAAACTGGTGGCCCTGTCGTCTCTATATGATGATACACAGAGTGTGTTGGCTTTTTATTAAAACACATTGGTTTGGTAATACTAGGATACCTTTCTAACAAATCCCTATACGGATTATCCGTTTGTATACTCGTGATTGATGCTTCATTATACTTAATGACGGTTCCGTTCGTTTGCAAAGTAGTAATTGAATCTACAAGTTTTTTATTGTGTAAATCTACCATTAACTTAAATGTCTTTAAAAAATCAGCACCAATGATAGCTTGCTTCACATCACAAATTATAAAAGTCCACTTAAATGCTCTACGGAGTCCTAAATTTAATTCTAACACTGTTGTGCCATATGTTTTAATTTCTGTATTATTTGCTGCAAAAAGTCTGTACTTGCACTCACAACGATGTTTTGGATTAATTCTACTCACCGGTATAACTGAAACATTAGCTCCTGTGTCTATTAAAAACATAATTCCGCTTTTCTTATCTGATACACTTAGACGGTGGTTTCCGCTCGGTACGAAGTCTCCCGTCGCTGACGATTGTACCGCGTCTAGTTTTCCGACGTAACAGGGTGATTTTCCGACGAAGCATTTTGGGTTTTCCATGCGCACGGCTTCTCGCAAGCCCATGCTCTATGCCTGAAACGATGGTGGAATTGGCATAGCCACTTCGGATCTTCTGAAGTCCTTGCTGGTCGGCTCTGCGATCTATGTCTTGAATTGCTTCTAAACCCTCTATTATTCCGTCCTCTGAATGCACTTCTCCTGTGATTCTGATGTCCTTTCACTTCTTCTCTCAATGCAGCTATCTCTTGGTTCATTTTATGCATTTGCCCTATTATCTCGGCCATTGGTAACTGGTTACTGGAGCTGGTCACCTCCGCGATGTCTCCTGTCTTTATATTCTCGTTAATTTTATCTGCGATTTTTGCCAGATTTTCTAAATCTTGATCTTGACTAACCGTAAGAACAGCTTTAATTGATGAAGGTAATCTCGCCATCCAAAGATTATGTATAGTTTTTTCTGATGTCTGCGCTTTTCTGCCTAAGTCTTTCATGCGCCGTAAAAGCTGTGAAGGCTTTTGAGAGCCAAGCTCCATCTCACTGACTAGTTTCTGAAACTGTCTTTCGGCACTTTCTTCGTAAACTTGTAACAATCTGTCCTTCAGCGTCTGGTATTTATCACTCTCAGGTGGTGAAAAAACAATGTCACTAACCTGCTGTAGCGCGTCTCTTCCTAGTTTTGACACCACTAGGTTAAACTTTACAGTATCCCCCTGCTTCTGTGATGCAACGATGCTCTCCATCTGCGCGAACCACAATCGGGGCATCTCGTTCCAAAATTCTGGAATACGCGATGACACGGTGATGGCAGCGAGCTCAGTTGTGCTTCCCGTTGCCATATCCGTCGATTTTTCCGGAATTTCGCCGAATTTCCCGTCGTTATCGGCTGTTGTCGCTACACTTTTGTTAACGAACATATCTCCGTCCGTTACCCACGCACGGTGTTTTAAGTTTTTATCACTATACCTTCCACTGCGTCACTGTGGAAGGGAATCGCCTCTGCGTTGCACTGTCCATTCATAGTCCGGGGTCACCACTATAGGTTATTAATGGTTGGAGGTCTATTCCACACCTACTATGAACCTTGTGGGGAGGACTATGATCACTTAAACAACTGACTCCATTTAAGAATGTATATTGTCCGAAACAGTTTATCTAGTTACACAGGTTATATATATTTACGTACACAAGTTATGCTAATGAAAGGCAAGAGGCGACTGCCGGGGCGGAGTATGAATGACGCAAGCTACAACTGCAATTCGCTGCGTAAGCCCTTATTGAGCCCCCACACTCTCTACGGAGCGCCCGTCTGGTCGCAAAGGCTGGCGGGTGTTAGGTGCTATAGGCAGTTGTATAACAGCCTACAGCGTCCTATGGCCATTCGTATCGCGCGAAGATACCGGACCATATCGTTCGAGGCGGCGACCATCTTGGCGCGGTTCCCGCCCCTTGACATCTTGGCAGTGATGGACGCACGGGTATACGTTCGTCTTCGACGGGATGACGGGAGCGGAGCCGCGCCTGCTGAAGTGCGGGCGCAGGAGCGCCGGCGTGCGCTCGGGATGTGGCGGCGAAGGAGGCGGAGGCGGGGCCCTAACGGCCGCCCCGCACCGCCTGCCCCGTGAGGGGGCGCAGTGGTAACCCCTGCCAAACAGGGGGCTTTTCGGGTCCGCGGGTGGTTGGAGTGAGGGCTCTGGCTGCCCAAAATGCGGATTTATTATTTTTATTATTGTTACACCAAGTTATGCACTAAAACTAAAAAACTTAAGAACTAATACAAGGTGACACAATGGGCCTTGACATGCATCGAGGCCGGCCACGGGTTGGTTATTAGTGGGTCGTCAAATTGACAACCCCACACTCCCCAGCTACGCTCCCTCAGCGTAGTTGGATAGTCTGGTCGCAGATTTTCCAACCCGTACCAAAACAAAAAAAAAAAAAAAAAAAGACTAGACATGGTTTGTACTATGCAAAATTATAAGTAAGCTGTTGGTAAAAGTAAAGGGTAGCGAGAGATAATGAACATGAAACTTTAACGAGGTACAAACATAGCACAAGTAGTTTGGCAACCCAACCAAGATACATACATACAACGTAAATAGTAACGAACAACTTTATACGTAATTATTTAACACGTAATTATTACATTACTTTATTTACAAGTTTACGTTTGCATATCACTTAAATAATACTCCATCTGTGATTTCAGCTGAGAAACTTTGCAAAAACATCTGTATTTCCAGTCCTAAACTAAACCAAATCAATTAAAGAGCCATCTGTAATTTTTCGTGTGAACTATTTCAACATTATACTGTCAAGCGCGAAGCGCTGTGATTGGCTCTTAGGCCTGTATTCAGAGACCTTACTCAAGCGTCGATCTGTGCTTGAGAGTCGACTCGAGTAGCGTTTCTTATTCAAGAACGTTACTTGAGAGTAGTTCAGTTGATCAGAGTTCAGCTGAGTCGAGTTCAGCTGAGTAATTCCTTATTCAAAAACGTCAATCAGGTGAAATCGATGCTTGAGTTTGACATTTTTCAAAGGAATCTGAGTAAATGCTTGAGAGTGGTCTGGACCACGCTTGAGCATTTACTCAGATAGCATTTTTATTTTGTTTTAAGTTAAAATGGATAGTATATTCGATTAGTTGTATTTTAGAGGTCATCTAAGCATGCTAGAATAACGGACACACAAGACAAGACTTCAAAATATGCATGGGGACCTTGTTTCTGTTTCATACAGAACATAGTACCTACCTAACCTATTATTAGGTCCTTACCTATGAAATTGGTGTTTTGTCGAACAGGCAACTTTGATCTCAAATATCTGGCGTTTGGTTAGGAGTTATACTTTCGAAAAATAAATCCATGGGATGTTTTTCTTGTTGTTTTTTTCTAATATTGTCTCTTTCTTCCTGACGTCTGTTATGATTTTCTTCTATATCTTTGATAATATCTATGATATCAACATCATTCTTTCTTTTTCGTGTTGTTTGTGTTTCTTGTGTACATTCTGGACCTTCATTGTTTGCCAATGGAATCAACATAATAGATTCTTCTACTTCTTGTGTCGACTGTTGAGTGCATAATTCACTGTCTTGGGTGGAATTTTGATCGATGATCTCTTGTGTGCATTGAGAGTTTGTTAAATTTGTGGAAACTTTTCTATTTTTCATAAATGGTAGCAAAAAATCCATGATTTGGGCATATTTCCAATTATTTATAGCTGGTGCTGCTTGGCCTGTTTTGCCACACTTTTGCCTTTTCAGGCTATCTCGGTGATTGTCTCGCAGTTTCTTTCACTCAGATTTTGCGGTCTTGACTAAAACAAATAAAATTTTGTTAGATAAAAAGTGAGTAGGTATCTGCGTGCAAATTTGCCTTGTAGGCTTCAAAATATATGTAAACCTTAATTTTGAAGAAAAAAAATTAAATACCTACGTCTTTTTTTTTCCTTATGACGGCAGAATACTTCTCAAGGTTCAACTTGAATGTTGTTTCAAGTTGAACCTTGAGAAGTATTAGCACCTATGATGTAGGTAGACTAGGTAGTCCTTCGAGGTTTTTGATTTTTAAATTAATATAGGTACTTTTTTCTTTTTCAGATATTTGGCAACGGGCGACTCATTTAGAAGTCTAGGTTACAATTATCGAATAACCGAAATTACCATTTCAAGGGCAGTAAATGATACATGTACTGCTCTATGGGATAGATTGCAACCTCTGTTTATGAAAACACCAATGAGGAAAGATTGGGAAAAAATAGCAGAAGATTTTGAATTAAAGTGGCAATTTAAAAATTGCATCGGGGCCATTGACGGAAAACATGTTTCGATCAAATGTCCTCCTCATTCAGGAAGTTCTTATTTTAACTATAAAAAATTCTATTCCAGCGTGTTATTAGCAGTTGTTGATGCGGACAAAAAATTCATAGTAATTGATGTTGGATCCATGGGCCGTTTTAGCGATGGCGGTATACTCAGCGATAGTCTATTTGGTAGGAAATTGTATAAAAATGAGTTAGATTTACCTATTGATCGACCTTTAGACGATAATGGGCCAAGTGTGCCTTATGTATTTATAGGAGATCAAGCTTTTGCACTACGTAAAAATTTACTTCGGCCATATCCGACACCAACTACCATTGAAAATCGAGCAAAAAGACATTTTAACTATCGTCTCTGTAGAGCACGCAATGTTGTTGAGAACGCCTTTGGCATATTGTCCAGTAGATGGCGAGCTTACCGTCGACCATTTGAGTGTAAACTTGAACTGGTTGACAAAATAATTCAAGCAACATGTATATTGCACAACTATTTGATGTCATCGCCATCTCCAACAACTTATAAATACGAAATACGAAGAAGACGAAACCAATATAAATATTTGTTTGTCCGTTCGTTCGTTTGAGCAATTAGCCAACTCTGGTGACGGAGTTTTTAGGCCGCCTAAAGGCCTCCGTCATGGCTTGATAACACTTAGTAAAATTGTTTATTATCAAAAATCGCCTCATGACAATGATTGTTATTGACCTTTAGAACTTCATTATCGGAGGATGTGAATACAACTGCGCCACATTTCTTGCTGTTATGCGTCGAACAGACCCATCGCGTCTTGTGTTTGGATCTAGATTGGTAGCAGCAGAAGGTGTACCCTTGGACCCAAAGTAACGTGGTACCTCGCCGTTTTGACCTTATGAACTTGTATGGCACTTGTGCGTCGCCTACTGCTCCACCTTGCTTCGATTACGGGCCAGAAGAGAGGCTTTTTATGTGAGGAATGTATTCTGTGATTTTTTTAATACTACTGGTGCACTCCGAGGCCTCAACGTTTGAAATGTAATAAATAATATGATTATTTACTTACTGTCTGTTATTCCGGGTATCCCGATATCCACAATCATTTTCCATTTCATATCTTTTTTGTCAGCGCGTTCAGTGCCCATGACGCACATGTGCATGTTGCTTTGAAGTGCTGGATTAAATTAAAACTTTGCACACCTATCAAGGATCGACGAAAATACAAATAGTTTAACAAGAAAATTTGATTTAATGCGTTCAGTGCCAATGACGCACCATTCACATATGCGTCATGGGCACTGAACGCGAAGAAAGAAGTTTAAAAGTAAATGAAGATTATGAAGAAAGAAAATACTGTCAATTGGGTGTTTTCTATGTATAATATGTATGTATTTACAAAAAAAAAAAAAATGTATCTATGTAGTTTATCAGTCATCTGGTTACCATAACACAAGCATTAAATTGCTTAGCTTGGGACTAGATGACGCCGTGTGAAATGTCCAAGGATATTTATTATTATTATTTTATTATTATTAATTGTGATGTAAGAAGAATAAATAATGAAGAAAGAAGATAAATATTTTATGAAGAAAAATATGAAGAAATAATTTTATGAAGGAAGAAAAATCGTTATGAAGAAATAATGTTAAAGAAATGAATTTATGAAGAATGAAGGTATATTATTGAAGAAACATAAATAATGAAAAATGAAAAAATAATTTTATGAAGAAAAGTTATATGAGAAGAGAGAAGAAAGAAGAATTTATTTGTTGGAGGAGTCAGGGTAGGTTCCCGGCTCAGTTCTCCCCCGATGGATTCCAATCTTGTCGCGATGGGGGAGCTCAGTAGCCGTGGTTGGTGCCCCACGGTGAAGCTAAAAGGAATCCAAGGAGGGGACGCTCTGAGTAGGCCTGGTGCTAAGCCCGCTCTGGATGCGTCCAAGGAGGGTGCGGGGTCGGAGTTTTCTGTCCCTGCAGCCAGGAGGGGTCGCGGGAGGAGAGGCGTGTCGGTGTGTCGTTGCCGCTCGCCCTATCTCCCGCGACCAAACGGTGGCGCACTGTTTGATGCGTTGGCGGCGGGGCCGCAGGGGAAGAGGAGTGTCGGTGTGTCGTTGCCGCTCTCCCTGTCCTCTGCGGCCGTTTGGTGGTTTTGCGGCGGAGCCAAGGCATGATCCGTCGCGGAGAGCGGGGCGCCGGAGTAGGAGATTCCTCCAGTTTCTCCGGCCCCCAAAACACAGGCCGTGGCGGTAGTACCGGGGGGTGCTACCGCCCTTGAAAGGCCTAGAGGTGGTGCGCGTGGGTGTTCCGCGCGCCCCTCATTCTCCAGAGAGACGCGGTGGGAGGCAGTTGCCTCACCGCAGGTAGAGGAGCTCTTCATAGAGCAGACGCCGTCGGGGCCGCGGAAGAATGCGAAAGCGTACCCGTAGCCCCGGCAATTGGCGTTTAGAGGACCCCGTCGGTTTTTAGTGGGTGCGAGTCCCACATATCCCTTCCGCCGCCCCCACGGCGGGAGGGAATGCATAAGGCATTTTCCGACGCAAAAAAAAAAAAAAAAAAAAGGTTCCCGGCTCAGTTAGCAGTGGTGTCCAGGGTATAGCCCGGTCCAAGCAGCCATCCAGCCCAAGGAGGGATAGCCAAGCAGCCAGAGCAGCAGGACTAGGACGAGCACCAGTCTTCGCCTCTAGGTCAGCTCAGCAGACTACAAACGCGGAGAGCGTTAACGGAAGTAAAAGTGGAGAAATAATTATTGACTTATCGTATGTATAGATAAAGGTATAATAACATAAATAAGGTCAGTCGAATTCTTTAAACTTTTATGAAAGATTTTAGTTAAAAGATTTTTTTTTTAAATACGAATGCATGAATGATATAAATTAAAGTAAAGTTTTGAATAAAATAGATAGTTAACGTATAAAATTAAAATGGGTTCAGAAAATTTTGACTGTAGTACCGCTTTAGATTTACTACCAGTTATGAATGATGATGATGAATGTGTGACGAGAAATTTAATTGATGGAATTGATTTTTATAATGAAATGTTATGTGAGAGCGCAAGGAAAGTTCTGATAAATTTTGTGTTAAAAACCAGGCTTACTGAAAGAGGTAAATTTTATTTAAAATCAGAATACAAAAATGTGCAAGACTTAATTACTGATATCAAGAAATACTTATTGCCCAAAAAATCACACACTTCTTTACAAATTCAAATGTTAAATTGCAGACAAGGATATAAAACTATTCAGGAATTCGGAGAAGAAATTGAGAAAATTTTAGTAGATTTAACCTATGCCCAACTAGAATTTTTAGGTAATTCACAGGATGAAAATCGTAATATTTTATTCCCAATTAACGAAAAAACTGCCATAAAATGTTTTTGCGATGGACTTTCAAACCCTCGTATAAATCTTATTTTGAAATGTAGGCAACCAAATTCACTTAATGAAGCTATCCAAATTGCGACTGAGGAAGAAATAATGATAGAAAACTACAAGTCAATCAGGAAGAGTAACAATTATCAAATTGAAAATAGATATCAAAGAAAAAATTGCAGTAATCAAAATAAATTAAATCATGATAAAAGTTATAACGAGTTTAAAAAGCCATCCGTGTGTCACAGCGTATCGATCAAGTTGCAGGCTCAGCGAAATCAGACGCCAAAGCTACCGAGTACGAATGATATCACGCATTCTTTAGTTCCCTTGTACAGAAATGATGTTAGAATAAACAAAGTAATGAAATTTAATACGGACAAAAGTAATGAAAGCAAGCACGAGTGTTTAAAGGTTTATAGAACGAAAGAGAATAAAAGTAAGCATGAGGATGAATATGAAACAAATGAATGGAATTTAGGAGATTTATTTAGAGAAGATAATTATAATTATACGAATTAGATTAGTATATACGAATGATTTTAATGAAAAATGTAACGTAAATATAAAAATAAATAAAAATGTTTGTAATGATAAAATAATGCGAGTTGTCGGAAGAAAATATTGCAAAGACGAATGGTATGAAAGAAAAGTATGAAAAAATTGATCGAAGTGTATACCGATTATGTAGAAAGAATAATTCAAATGTAGATTGTGAAGATGAAAAGTTTGTGAAAGACAATGAGAATGAGAAAATAGATTGGAATGTATGCCAATTAATTAGTGAAGGAAAGACTCATACGGATTATGAAAAGGAAAGAAGTTTATTGACGTGGAAGTATAGAAATAAATTTCGTGAGAAAGGATAGGTAGTTTACTGAACACTATTATGACTTGATTTGATTATGACCATGACTTTGAACTTGCTAATGATAAAATGATTTTAAGTCCGGTAGACAAAATTTAAGTACAGTAAAATTAATAAAATAAGTTTAGAAAATTATTGTTATTAACAAGGTATGAGTACTTAATCATGTTTTTGTAGAATTTAGAATAAAATAAATCTTAATAAAATTTAAAATTAATTATAATAACGTAAATCAATTTCGAATAAAACTATAAGTATATTTTGTATGTCATATTATAATGTAACGTGTACTTGATTTTAATATTTGTTACAGTCAATTAGTTTTTGTTGCTAACAGTACTTATGATACATTTTGCATCAACTAGCAAAATCCATTTATAGAAGGTCGTATCGTAATACGAGTAATTGCAACTACTGGTACGTATTCATAATAGAAATTGTATGTTTGATAAGAACTTAACAAAATGTTTGTTTTTAAAATATTTGATATTTATAATGTACCTAATAGATTGATTTATTTGATTGAAGAGTAATTATGTATGTTTCATAATGACATTGATGATTATTTCTTTTATGAAAATAATTGTGATATTTAAAGGTTAAAATTTAAATAAGGTAAATGCCTCAATTCAAATAATAATGGGATTTCATAAGTAATAAATATACCTACCTTAATCAGATAATTTAAGTAATAAAGTTTTAAAATTGTTTAATTAAGAAATATTCAATAAATAATACTTAGCTACTTCATTTCAATTAATAAATAGTGGAAAAATTGTAAAACGTATCAGATTCAGAATATAGATGTAGTGTGAGTATTAATAGATTGGATCTGATATGTTAGAGGTATTTCAATTGTAAGCAAATAATTTTAATGTTGTCACATTAGAATTATTTGTCCCCAAAAATATAGATGTAGTGTGAGTGCACACTCAGCATTTAGCCATAGCTTTCAATATAGTAATAATCATGTATTAAGACACAACTCATTACACCGTCATACAATAAACACCTATTCTACACCATGAAACTGTATCACTCAGCTCGTCCTCCAGAATATTAACACATTAAATACTTCAATATTACAATATGAAGCAAGGCCAATAAATTGCCTCACTTCATGCACGTTTTTAGGTCGCCTGAACTGAGATACACTGTCAATCTTTTCCTGTCCCGGACGCACAGAACCCGCTGAGATCTCGTGACCTAAATAACTCACGCTTGTTTTTAAAAAAGAACATTTCTTTAAATTTAATTTCAGGTTTGCCTGTTTGAGAAGCATAAGGACCTCTTCGAGTAAGTCTATGCCCTCTTCTATAGTAACAGATGGTATGGTAACATCATCAAGATAAATTGCCAATTTGTTATTGAGAGGACCTAATGCTTTTCGTATGAGGCGGGAAAATACTGCAGGCGCGTTAGCGAGCCCGAAGGGCATTTTAACAAACTCATATTGTCCTGTTGGCGTAATAAAAGAGGTCTTGTGAATTGAGTCGCTTGATAATCCTACTTGGTAATAACTTTGCGCAAGATCTAGTGCCGTAAAATAGAGTTTTCCAGCTAGTCGATTAATTTGATCATCTATATGGGGCAAAGGATAACGATCCTTAACAGTTCGAGCATTAAGTGCACGGTAATCTATACATAAGCGGTAATCACCCCCCTTTTTCCTTACCAATATTACAGGACTGGCGTATTCCGAATTAGACTCTCTAACTATGCCAGCTGAAAGAAGTTCGTCTACCTTTTGCTCAACAATTGCAGCTTCCTTGTACGATAGCCTATAAGGCTTATTAAAAACAGGTATATCAGTTGTTGTATCTATGCGCATTTCAACCAAGTTTGTGCATGCAAGTTCGTTACTACATTCGGCAAACGAATCACTATTCGCATTTAATAGATTCAGCAAACGTGAGCAATATACGCATATTGCTCACCGATATCACCTTTTTGTATTTCTCCATCGTTTATCAATCTATTTTGTATTCCATGTTCATTTAATTTATCGGAACTAAGCTCACTAGACACTTTAAAAACCTCAGACTTTTCATATAAGTCAGCACGAGTAAGTAATCTACCTGCGGCCCAACTGATACACGCGTCACCAAAGTTAGTGATTTGTAAACAGAATTTTCCATTCGACAAAATCGACTGTGGCATGAAATATGACACTTTTCCAAAACTATAAACAATAGGTCGCGTTATGAGTACGCTATTCATGTCAATGCTGTGTTTCGTATGTACTTTAACATCACAAGTATCTCCTGGCAGTAATTCTAAATCTTTGAGCAGCAGCAACGGTACCTTTTCTAGACAATCATCATTTGTCAATTTTATATCAAATAATTCGTGGGTAGGACAAATTTCTAGTTTGTTATTAGCTATTAATTTGACTAACCTCGAATTAGCAATAAGAGTCACATTTGAATGGTTAATTATCGGTTGTCCTACAATGAGATCAATTTCTTTCAGAGGTATGTCTGTTACCTCGGCGTAGCTTTGTCACGGTTTATTTTTATAGCAAATTGATTCTTCTAGCACCAAACAGATCAAAGTTAAAGTTCCCGCGTTGCGAGAAATTTGCTACCTATACTCAACAATAGAGGGAGTTAGTTAGCCAACGAATCGATATCCGGTTTGTTTGTACATAGTCCGTCTGTCAGGGTTGTTTGGCTGCCCACGCACCCTATCGGCGAGCGGAGATATTAAGACGGGATCGTCGGCGACAAGGTTCTCTAGACGATATAGGTTACAAGCCGCGACGCATAGAGGGCGCGCATCCTAGGCCAGCGGCGATGGATTTTCTATGAAATCTCACCACCGGCGGCGGCGCTAGCAGCGCCACCAAGCGGTTTGAGGCCGGACCACATCAAGAAGAGGTTCTGGAAATGCTTTGACCAACTACCTGTCAAGTTAATACTGCCACTCCACGGCAGATGGTAGGCAGGCACTTCTAGATGTTTCTCGAACAGTCGATTTCGTTCTTGGTGGTAGGGATCGATTTCCGGAGAGCTTTTTTCTCGAAGGAAGGTTTTGACCTCTGAGGACACTACAGGTCGGACACCGACGAGTCAACACATACCCTACGTGCTTTGCACTTTTATTAGTTTGTGAGAACCATTATACGAGGTGAGTTTCGTCTGGAGGGATTTGGACGTTTCGTAAATAGCGAAGCGTTTCGAGTAGAAAATTTTACGGCTCGGTTTTTGTATTCCAGACGGGCAACGTAAGGAGAAACCCGGACGTGGAGGATCAGATACGGAACGGCGCCAGCGACCAGAACAGCCAGTTAATTCGTACCATACGCAGATAATACCAAATACCGGTAGGTAGTGGTTATAAAGTGAAAATCGTCAACGACGGCACCTCCCGGTTTTTTCTTCTACTGCAAAGGTTAACTTATCTCGTATCATTTCAGGCTAGCAGTGGCAAGCAGCTGGACGGGCTTGGTCGCGGAAGTGCCGAGTTCCAGAGTTTTCCCACGTCGGACGGGAGGAGAAAGTTCTACGGGGCCCGTCTCGTTTGGTGAAAGTTTCTAGAAAGGTCAGTTCGTTCCATCTTTAAGTGCGGGTAGAATTTGAAGACGTCGTCCACCGAACACGTCCGACTTGTAGTCGCCGAAAGAATTAGTGGTGAATTTTAGGCTTAGGGTTCAGGAGAATCAGTTATTACTGTAGGTACCGTAGTGAAGTCATTAACGTTAATTTTAAATCCGATGTAAAGCCCATTACGTAGTAGTGAGTTTTCTTTGCGAGGAAGGTTGAATAGTTTTCTCGAAGGATTTAATAACGGCATAGGCAGTAGGCGTTACTTTTAAAACAGGATCAAACGGGGAAGTTTATTATTTTACGTTTGTGGCGGAAGGTAGAATCGCCGCGGTGACGTTTCTCACCTCTAGTAGAACGTTACCGGTAGTTTTTTTGATTGTACCTATCGCATATAATACCGCAGTGGTGAATTTTAAGCTTTACCGCAGATAATCTGTGATCCTAGTTGAAGTAAATTTTATTTTAGGTTAAATTAGTAAACGCAAGTTGGTCTAAGGTCTCCCCAGTGATCAGGCGTTGTTTTTGTCAGATGTACGCGCTGTGGGAATGTTTTAAATCCCAATGGTAAAACGTACCAACTTGTAACCATTCAATGGTAAAACGTACCTACCAAGTTTTAACCACTCAATGGTAATTGAGTAAATTAGATCTTTATATTGTTAGGATTCGTGCCGAATCATTAGAAATGTGCGTGCCCTTCAAATAACCATTTGATATATTTTAAATTGAATTTATAAAACTTTAACATTTGTGAACATTAGTCACACCAATGTGAAAAATCTCCCAGGTGCCTATACGGATCATTATATCGAAGGCAATAGGCCCTGTTCGTTACAGCAAGTTCATATTAATCAATTTTACTAGATAATAATAATAATAATAATAATAAATATCCTTGGACATTCCACACAGCGTCATCTAGTCCCAAGCTAAGCAATTGAATGCTTGTGTTATGGTAACCAACCAGATATGACTGATATACTACTTATATAGTATTTTTTTTGTAAATACATACATATTATACATAGAAAACACCCAGACTCGAGACAAATATTTGCAGATCATGCAAACATTTCTCCCGCGGCAGGAATCGAACCCGCAACCTCTGCGTCTCTGGCGAGCCTTCGCCCACTGTGCCACAGAGGTCGTCGCTATATAGAGTCGCTAGATACGGGGAGATTCTCCAAATTGGACCAGGACACGTACTGGTATTACCTAAGTTAATTTAGTTTGGATTTATATGCTGGTATCTGGAACATTGATGCATATGTGACGAGGTATTTTAGTGACCAGGTATTATGAATAAAACTAATTGTTCGATATAAAGTTTATTGTTTTCATTTGATATACCACACACGACGTTTTTACCTTACCGATTTAGATTTTATTTAGATATATCAATTAAGTAACCTAACCACTGAGCTAGCGGGTTCAATTCCCAACTATTCCAACAACAGGAATTTATCAGGTTACAGCTTTTAATGTGTAAGTCATCAATAAGTAAGTGAAATTGTACTTTACCCAAAAAAATTATTTGAGAACCGTCAAAACCTCTCATTAGCACGTTAGAATGTGAAATGTTTAGCTGTAGATCAGAAGCAGTTCGTGAGCTAATAATATTTACTTTGCTCCCAGTGTCGATGTAAGCCAAGACGGGGTTATTGTTAATTTTCACACGTTTCGTATAATTGTCGGACATAATTTCATACGTAATACAAGAAACATGTTGTACCTGTTGAATATTGCGCTGCGATTGTAGCGTCTGCACATCCCGTGCTCCAGCTCCAGTGCCCGATGTAGAAGCAGCATACCAGCAGACAGCAGAAGCGTGTCCTAGACGTTGGCAGATTTGGCATCGGGTGATGCGGCAGTCTCGAGCTTCGTGTCCCGTTTTACGGCAGTTGTAACAGGTCCTTGGCATAACTGATCCCCTCTGCCAGGTTGATTTGGGTGCGGTAGTTTGAGTCTCAACTTTCTTGTAATTTTCCAGTGATGACAAAACCCGTAATACAGTTCTTCTGGAGTATCGCAACTGAATGCCTTCGCATTCGCTCGAAGCGATTTTTCTTAAAATTTTATTCTCCACGCTCTGTCACACAAGTCAAGTCTTGATCATGAACGAATAGCCACTGGACCAGACATAATTATAAGCGAACGTAGGTACCTTCACCGGTCTTGTCAGTTACCAGTAAATTCTAGCCTTGGTCGTTTGTTTTTGCGTCAGTCTGAAGCAGATGGTTGACCCGGTAGTTGACCAGGCACCGGTGGTTGATCACTCGCGGCATTAAGTGTAAATATTAAGCTTTCCTGCCATTATCGTTCTTCTTTAAGTAGTTTATATTGTTAAATCACTTTAAACAAATCAACCTATCACCTTGCCGTGAGAATGAGACAAATAGTGTAGCCTAAAATTTCGATTTACTTCCGCTTGTCACTGACACTACTCATTCGGACGCCATTATAGTAGTGCGCATGATTTGACAGGTGATACTATTTTATTTCTTTTTGGGTAATTTTTTGTTGAAATTCATTCAAATTATTGCTTTTGTGTAACGATTTTAAGTTTATATTTATGATTCTAAAGTAATTTTCAGTCTAACCACTATTTTTCTATCGATTTTTAACTGGTTAACTACGGGGACATGATTTGTCTCGATGCTCCTATGATGGACCAATTGGTCAACGACTGGGCTATTATGGTTTTGATTTTGTTCCCATTCTTTGACCAGTGGTTTGACATTGAGGACCACGTAAAAAATATACATTGTTCCTGTGATTGACCAGCTTTTTTTTAAAATACGCTTTTTGTATGTTTAAGAATAAATAGGTATGAATACATAATATTCAAACCTATTTATTTAATTCAAAAATTTAAAGTTTTGTTATAATTATTCAATTTCGTAAGAGATACATTTACTGCACTCTCAATTACTGTTCATAACTCCGAAGATCCTCATCAGACCTTCAAAATTTTTTTATGGTTTCACCTCGAGGGTATCCTCTTTCGAACTAAAATCGGCTTACTATTGAGGTAATAATCGGTGAACAGACATTAAAAAAATACATTTCTGTTCATAATTTTAAAGATCCTCATCAGGTCCTCAAATGGTTTTTATAGGACCACATCAGGAGTATTCCCTTTCAAACAAAAAAAAAATACAAATACTAGAGATGATCAAAATATCTTCCTTTGATCTGATTTAATTTCGTAAGAATTATTTTTATCTTTTGATTTGAATTATACGTAAAAAGCAGTTTTTTAAATTGTTCCTTCTGTATATAGCAAGATAATATATTATTCCACTCATCTAACCAGTTATAATGATCCAACTCTCATGGGTAGACCTTTTAGACTGTTTTTTAAAAATGGTTTACCTCTGGTACAAAACTTTTCAACTACTGGAGCTGGCTGGTCAATCTAGGGTATATTCCAGTTTTTGGACTTAAATGTGAAAAAATAAATAGAAAAAAAAGGATTTAAGTGTTCTTATTTTCTAATATTAACTTCAATAAAACAAAGCTTCATATAAAACCTAAACTATCAGCAAATCTTGCACCTAACGTACATAAAAAAATGTTTTGGTGAAAATTTGTCCTTATTTGGTTTGGGACCGGGACAACCACCCCACTTACTTGTCAATAAAACATCTCCCAAAAATGACCAAATGTTCAGTCACTAAATGGTGTAAAAACTATAGCGGCGGAAGCAGCACTACTTCTTTTCACATGTTAGTACATTATTGTATTACATTATTGTATTACATTTAGGTATTGTTATTAAATCATTAGGTACGTACGACGAATTGTTAAATGTCATAACAATTACCTACTTCAATCATTGATTGATTTTCAGCGAAATTGCATTTTCTCTATTTTAATTAAGTACCTAAAACTAGCAATGAAAATGTAAATTGTTCTTCGAAACCAACGCACAAACATAAGTAGGAGAGATTTAGGGGATCATGATCAACTACCGGGTCAACCATCTGCTTCAGACTGACGCAAAAACAAACGACCAAGGCTAGAATTTACTGGTAACTGACAAGACCGGTGAAGGTACCTACGTTCGCTTATAATTATGTCTGGTCCAGTGGCTATTCGTTCATGATCAAGACTTGACTTGTGTGACAGAGCGTGGAGAATAAAATTTTAAGAAAAATCGCTTCGAGCGAATGCGAAGGCATTCAGTTGCGATACTCCAGAAGAACTGTATTACGGGTTTTGTCATCACTGGAAAATTACAAGAAAGTTGAGACTCAAACTACCGCACCCAAATCAACCTGGCAGAGGGGATCAGTTATGCCAAGGACCTGTTACAACTGCCGTAAAACGGGACACGAAGCTCGAGACTGCCGCATCACCCGATGCCAAATCTGCCAACGTCTAGGACACGCTTCTGCTGTCTGCTGGTATGCTGCTTCTACATCGGGCACTGGAGCTGGAGCACGGGATGTGCAGACGCTACAATCGCAGCGCAATATTCAACAGGTACAACATGTTTCTTGTATTACGTATGAAATTATGTCCGACAATTATACGAAACGTGTGAAAATTAACAATAACCCCGTCTTGGCTTACATCGACACTGGGAGCAAAGTAAATATTATTAGCTCACGAACTGCTTCTGATCTACAGCTAAACATTTCACATTCTAACGTGCTAATGAGAGGTTTTGACGGTTCTCAAATAATTTTTTTGGGTAAAGTACAATTTCACTTACTTATTGATGACTTACACATTAGAAGCTGTAACCTGATAAATTCCTGTTGTTGGAATAGTTGGGAATTGAACCCGCTAGCTCAGTGGTTAGGTTACTTAATTGATATATCTAAATAAAATCTAAATCGGTAAGGTAAAAACGTCGTGTGTGGTATATCAAATGAAAACAATAAACTTTATATCGAACAATTAGTTTTATTCATAATACCTGGTCACTAAAATACCTCGTCACATATGCATCAATGTTCCAGATACCAGCATATAAATCCAAACTAAATTAACTTAGGTAATACCAGTACGTGTCCTGGTCCAATTTGGAGAATCTCCCCGTATCTAGTAAAATTGATTAATATGAACTTGCTGTAACGAACAGGGCCTATTGCCTTCGATATAATGATCCGTATAGGCACCTGGGAGATTTTTCACATTGGTGTGACTAATGTTCACAAATGTTAAAGTTTTATAAATTCAATTTAAAATATATCAAATGGTTATTTGAAGGGCACGCACATTTCTAATGATTCGGCACGAA
Source organism: Xanthorhoe designata (assembly GCA_963582015.1). Lineage (NCBI taxonomy): Eukaryota > Metazoa > Arthropoda > Insecta > Lepidoptera > Geometridae > Xanthorhoe > Xanthorhoe designata. The sequence goes on from OY757032.1 coordinate 8,557,163, forward strand.
TCCTAACAATATAAAGATCTAATTTACTCAATTACCATTGAGTGGTTAAAACTTGGTACGTTTTACCATTGAATGGTTACAAGTTGGTACGTTTTACCATTGGGATTTAAAACATTCCCACAGCGCGTACATCTGACAAAAACAACGCCTGATCACTGGGGAGACCTTAGACCAACTTGCGTTTACTAATTTAACCTAAAATAAAATTTACTTCAACTAGGATCACAGATTATCTGCGGTAAAGCTTAAAATTCACCACTGCGGTATTATATGCGATAGGTACAATCAAAAAAACTACCGGTAACGTTCTACTAGAGGTGAGAAACGTCACCGCGGCGATTCTACCTTCCGCCACAAACGTAAAATAATAAACTTCCCCGTTTGATCCTGTTTTAAAAGTAACGCCTACTGCCTATGCCGTTATTAAATCCTTCGAGAAAACTATTCAACCTTCCTCGCAAAGAAAACTCACTACTACGTAATGGGCTTTACATCGGATTTAAAATTAACGTTAATGACTTCACTACGGTACAGTAATAACTGATTCTCCTGAACCCTAAGCCTAAAATTCACCACTAATTCTTTCGGCGACTACAAGTCGGACGTGTTCGGTGGACGACGTCTTCAAATTCTACCCGCACTTAAAGGATAATCGGATTGGCTCACCCTTATAATTCCCCATACTTGGTTCAAAAACTTCAGCAAAATCATTTCTTATTTCTTTAGTTAATTTATCTTTGATTCCTTCCACACATACTTTTTGTTCAAACTTTGGGGGCCATAATTGTAACAAGGAGAGTAGATCTTTTCCGATTATCTTTGGTAATCCATCTTTTACAACAAACAATCTTTGATTATCTACATTTACAGATCCATATTTAATACTTAAATTTTCAATTATTCCAAGTGGAGTTGAAGTTGACTGATCGAAGTTTGTAAATATGACATTTCGCTGTTTAATTTCTAATTCAGGAAAATAGAGCAATTTCTCAGCTAAAGTAATAGTACTCACATCTGCTCCTGTGTCAACTTCAAATTCCAACACCGTTCCATTCACTGTAATTTTCAACATGGCAGCTGGAACTTTACCTTTATCATTAATGCAAAATATGTCGAAAACTTCAGTGTCTGGTGGCATGCTGTTATTTTCTTCATTTACCTCATTACTCTCTAAACATGTAGTTTCCATCTTATTCACTTTCAATGCTCTGTTTTTACCACACTGCTTATATATATGACCTTTGGTACCACACTCACTACAAAATTTGTCACGAAGAGTACACTGTGCTTTCATGTGTCCGCTCTTTCCACAGCAAAAACAGGTAACATTTTGTTTGCTATTTGATGCTTGGTTCTGACGATAGCCACTATTCTTGTTTCTTGTGAAATTTCTTCCTTGTAATTTAAACATCTGTGTTTGTTCCTGTTCCTTCTCCGAGTTGAATGCCAACTTATATGCAGTCTCTGCGGTTTTCCCAATAATAGTTAAACTTTCCAATGGTTGGTCAGCTGCTTTTAATAACTCGAATTTTACTGCATCACAATATGTGCCATTTAATAATCTCTCTTTTAGTTCAGAGTCTAAATTTTTAAATTCACAATTTTTTGACAATTTCTTCAGTTCAACTATATACTGTTCTATAGTTTCATTTGGTTTTTGACATCTTTTTCGAAATTCTGCTTGGTGCAGTGCATAGTTTTGAATGGGGTGGTAGTATTTCTTCAATTTGTCACAAATTATTTCATATTTCTCGTTTACCGGTGAAGTTGGTGTACACAATGTAGTTAATAATTCATAGACTTTTGTACTCAGTTTTGTAATAAGTAATGGCACTTTTTTTATTTCGGGTATACCTATCGTTGAGTAGCACAAAACATTCAAATTGTTGGATGTATGCATTCCAGTTTTCACCAGTAAATATTTCCAATGTAGCTATACTAGTACACGCCATCTTAGTTCTATCTTTTGTTTTTTTTGTTGTCAATGTAATTACGCAGGTAATTTCTTAGTTCCTGGATAGAATGCAAATCAGAAAATTGCGTTGTTTCATCTAATTTATTAGCAATTTCAATCAGTTCCTTCTTGGTTTTAACTTGAATCCATGCTTTCTTTCCTTGTTTGATCTGATCTTCTAAACTATCCATTAGCCGCTAGCATTTAAGTAAGTACGTACTTTTTTCTTTCTTTTCGAGGTTAGGTACTTGTAAATTATTATTTTGTAATGTTGTTTTAGCACTATTGTCCAGATTTACACACTTTATTTAAAGAGTTCGTTTCGCGCTCGTCGCCAATGTTATATCTCCTAACTTGGTTATTAATTAAAACCAGCAAATTTATTAATTGCTATTTATTTTATAAAAAACTGTAATGCTAATGAGTTGACACATAACCTTCAAACTACCGCAACTAGTGTTGCCCTCTATAACAAACTAAGTAAATTAATATCCAACAAATATAAAGGTGAAAAATTGTGTGTGTGTAAGTGTGTAAGTGTGTAAGTGTGTTTGTTACTCTTTCACGCTCAAACGGCTTGACGGATTTGAATGAAATTTGGTACCAGAATTGCTTATACCCTGGATTAACAAATAGGCTACTTTAAATTCCTGAAAAGTGCAGTGTTCCCGTGGGATAAACCAATATTATTCATCAAAATAGTTTCGGTAGTTTGGCCGTGCAAAAGGTAGCTGTCAGACAAAATAACTTCATAGATGGCAGCACAGGCAAAAATATAACTCCTTCACGCTCAAACGGCTGGACGGATTTGAATGAAATTTGGTACCAGAATTGCTTATACCCTGGATTAACAAATAGGCTACTTTAAATTCCTGAAAAGTGCAGTGTTCCCGTGGGATTATAAACCAAATTATTCATCAAAATAGTTTCGGTAGTTTGGCCGTGCAAAAGGTAGCTGTCAGACAAAATAACTTCATAGATGACAGCACAGGCTAAAATACAACTCCTTCACGCTCAAACGGCTGGACGGATTTGAACGAAATTTGGTAGCAGGATTGCTTATACCCTGAATTAAAAATTATGCTACTTAAAATTCCTGAAAAGTGCATTGACTCCGTGGGATTATTAATCAAATTCATTAAAATAGTTTATACAAAATAGTTTGGCCGTGAAAAAGTAACTGAAAAAGTAACAAAATCATTTCAATAGATGGCACCACAGGCAAAGTTATTATTCCTTCACGCTCAAACGGCTGGAATTTGGATTAAATTTAGTAGCAGGATTGTTTATTCCCTGGATTAACAAATAGGCTACCTTAAATTCATGAAAAACGGAATGGTTCCGTGGGATTATAAACCAAATTATTCATCAAAATAGTTTGGCCGTGAAAACGTACCTAACTTTTAGTCAAAATAATGTTAATAGATGGCAGCACAAGAGTAGGTGTATATTGCCGGTTCGGGGACACTATAATTCCAGTATAAGTAGAGCTCTGTGTTGTATGTGTTTGGTGGTGTTTGAGGGTTCTGGTTTTTATTAGAGTGGTGAGTTAGAGCTGTGTTTCGATAGTTTGATGTGTGGTGGGACGGGTCTGGGAGCTCTGGTTTCTGGTCGGTGTTAGGGTTGTCACTCGGTTCGCGGTCTCCGATAGTGGACAGGATGCGATAGTTACATTGTATTACTTTATAATAAAAATCGGTGCAATATATTGATTTGATAAGGGAATGTAACAAAGGATTTGCAGGAAATGAGTAATTGGTGATAAAATCTATACTTAGGTCTAGGATGCTGTTCATCAATTGGAAAATTCACTTCACAGAGCTCCTTGCTGGAGAACGGTGTTGTGTACGCAAGTAGTCATGTTATTCACAAGTCTTTTACCGTGGGTGATTGTGTTCCATATCCAACAGCGTAGCGTTGAGAATGGAGTGTACTCAATCATTGAGAAGAACATTTCACAATCAATAAATGAAGATTTGCGTGATCTCTGCAGTGTGAGTAATAACTATAATTTAAAGAATGTTACGTTATTAGATGGAGAAAGTTTTCTGAAGAATTGGTTGTTAAAGTTGTACCTACTTGTAAACGCAGGAGGGCCAGCTTACATCAGGATTCATTCAGGTGGCGTGGTTGTGCAGATTGGGAGTTGGATAAATTAAATGTCTTCTTCTTGACAACCATTGTTTTAATCTTCCAGTAAGTAATTACAATATTCATAAAATCAAGACACCACAACTTGTATCACATTATGAAGACTGGTTATTAATATCCTCTTAGTTCAGATGAGATTTGATTCAGGCAGTAAATAGCGATTTGTCGCAAAGCGAGGTGCGCTGGCGGCCATCGTTCAAGAAGTGTCCTTGACATCCGCCGCCCCGCTTCCATCGGCACGACACTTCGCTAGAGCAACCTTATCCTCTTTGGTGCTCTCGTCCACAGACTTCTTCTCGTGTCGATACTTCAACTTCCTCATAGACAGGACAATCTATGCCCTTGACATTGACATTTCTACCACGCGCCGACACGGCCAGACTGACATACCGACCGTCCTCGGGCGTTAAAGCATTTCTGAAACAAACATGTCCAATCACTAGGACATCCGCTCGTCCATCCTACAATCTACTGGCAGGTTTTCATTCTAGGTAGGTAGGTACATAAACTACCAGAGTGGCATCAAACACAAAATCACTCACATCAATATCATCATGATTGCCGTGAGTGGCATCAAACACAAAAGCATTCAAATCAAGACTTATGATTGCCGTGAGTGGCATCAAACACAAAATCATTCACATCAATATCATCATGATTGCCGTGAGTGGCATCAATCAAACACAAAAGCATTCAAATCAAGACTTATGATTGCCGTGAGTGGCATCAAACACAAAATCATTTACATCAAGACCACCATGATTGCCACTTAATCAGGATAAGTGTATTCTTCTAACCAGCAGGTACCGGTCTGGCCCGGATAAAACTTTTCCCCCGTCCCATCCCATCAACCCAAACCGCATCATCTGGACTGAACAAGTCTGCCGTGCTGAGCTTAAACCGCAGTAACAGGCTTTTGGTCGGTTTTGAGATAAATACACAGTTTGATACCTCATTTCAATACCTACATACCAAACTATTCTTTTTTTCGTAAAACGGTATGGAAGTATTTTATTTTATGTTTTTAAGGAAGAAGGAAAGTCAAAACTGCAACAAATTCACGCAAATTTTACAATGTTTCCCAGCTAAACCGCAGTAAAAATAATACTGCACGAGATTTTGATGTGTTTCCTTACTAAAGTGCAGTATTACATAACATTTTGTCGTACTTTAGGTGGTTGTTTGATCTAGAAGATTAATAGATAAAACCAATTAAAATGCAGTATTATTTCACTCCATGCAAGTTAATTTTACTGCAATCTGTAAAAATATTATTTTTTACTTGTATTCCCAATTAAACTGCAGTATTACACACAGTATACTGCAGTCTAACTGGTAAATGATTTATAAATGCCTGTACCCATACCAAGTAAAACGCAGTTTTAACAAATAATACTGCAGTTTAGTAGGTATTGGTGCTTAAAGTTATAAGGCAAACACCAAAGTATTCACAATATTGATACATTTTACTGCATGTTAGTTAGTTTTATGTAACTGATTTATGTTAGCTCATTTACGTAAAGTGAAGTAATATTCCCTTAATACTGCGTTTTAGTAAGTAACCTTACGAAATAATTAAGACTGGCTCGCAAAATACTGCGAAAAACATAGCCAAACGACACAGTTCTTCAGTAAAGACAATCAATAATTTAACGCGTTCAGTGCCCATGACCCATATGTGAATGATGCCTCGAAAGTTCCGGATTAAATTAAAACTGCATACTGTTAAACATGAAAATCTGACTTAATGAATACCAAGGTATAATTTAACAATGGTGTTTGTGTAAAAAAGTGTAACTTACATAATAATATGACTGAGTTTAATTAATATGAAGCATTAATAACTAGTTATGTTAGTCAAAAATACAGTCATTTTTTATTAGCACCTACCTACCTCAGGGTATTTGTATCCTATAATAAATATCTGTAAGAATTTGTCTACCTTAGTGAGTGCAGCCGTGATTAAATTTTATTTTATTTTAATAACTTTAATATAAAATCATACAAAAAGCCTTTCATTTCTCTTCTAAAAATCTAATCTTAACCTTTTTTTTATTCATTGTCATAGATAATGATTTAAATGAGAAAATGTAGAAGATTATGAAACTTTATTTTAGATGAAGTCGTAATCATTAATGCTGAGATTATCAAAAAAACAAGGTAATTAAATATTTATGAGTTCTGATTCCTATAATTATTCTAAAAACTATGTTTTAATAGCAGTTCTAAGAGAGAATAAACATCTTTTTTAAATTAAAGCTAGTTTTTATTTTACTGCAAGCGAGAAACTTTAGAATTTTCCTATAGAAAACCGCATTAAAATGAAGTATTATCACATGAATACTGCACTTTAAATAGTAAAATGACAAAAAAAGTGGTCCAACATGCAGTAATAGGAGATTTTACTGCATTTTAGTAAGTTTTTGTTCAGAATTCTTGAAAAAAATGTTTGCAGTAATAGGGGCTAAAATCAATTAATGCCTATAACTATTTTATTTTAAAGAAATTATATTGTATTATTGCATCTAATGATAGTTTATAAATTTTCCTTTCACTTTGCATTATTTTTTTTGTCAAATATCTCCTTTGAGATTGTTTTTTATGAAATCTAAACTTTAAACGCCGTTTTCTCAAAACCGCGTTTTTGCTATTACTGCGGTTTAAGCTCAGCACGGCAGAAGTGCACCCTACAACTCACCCAAACAGTAAGCTGGTCGAGATAACACCCTTCAACCAGGATCGACTCATCTGAATCAGACGAGTGCATCTCTACAACTCACCCAAACAGCAAGCTGGTCAAGATAACACCCTCCGAACAGGATAGACACATCTGAACCGGACAGGCGAATTAACACCCTCCGGACAGGATAGACACATCTGAACCGGACAAGCGAATTAACACTCTCCGGACAGGATAGACACATCTGGACCGGACGAGTGCATCCGTACACTAACACTCTCCGACCAGGATCGACTATGGGTGGGACCTTTACTTCTGGACTTTACTATCGAAATTAAACAGCAAACACAGGTGTTTCTACCTTGTCCAGGATCAACATCTCAACATTCCAGCTTAGCAAACACATGCGTAACATAAAATATCCAACTAGCATTTCTCTTGACTAGTGAAATCAAGCGGTAACATCCAGGATCAACGTTTAAACATCTCAGCATAACAAACGTAAAATATCCAGATAACATTCCTCGTGACTAGTGAAATCAAACAGTGATATCCTATCCAGGATCATCATTTAAACATCTCACTCAACATAACAAACACAATCAAGTATGACATAAAATATTCTGATAAAATTTCTCGGATTGCGAAGTATCTTGTTCATCATAAATTACAATAACATTTTGTATAGGTACTCGTAGGTACTTACTAAGATTACTTCGTCAAGTTGTCTCTTATAGTTAGTCGTAAATCAATAATGAACGTCTCGATATATCAAGGTTACTTCGTCAACATCATAATAATATATCGCCGACTCGGCCTCTTAATTTACGAAATGTCGTTTCAAGCAGACTGTGATTCGTATCATCAGCATTGACGATTAAAGAGCCCTACATTGTTCGATTGCCTCTCCACTAGAGTTTTACTATTTAGGTTTACCTACGAGGCTGGACCACCGAAAAGAAAACCAGACCCATGTCTATTGCATTGGTCCTTCATCCTTCATGGATCTTAAAACTTAGCACTATGAGTAGGTTACCTAGAATCACCTAGCTCTTCAAAAAAATATGTTTTCATAATTGGGTAAAAGGGAGGGATTCGATGTATGATCACTCCTCCCGGTAGCATCTCACCTCACACTAACTTTTGAAAGTAAGAACTATCTAAATCTCTTTCTTTTACCTATTCCAGACTATTTTTATCCTTAGTACGTAACTATGATTGCAATACTGATGCATCACTATTAGCAAAGAATATTCCTACTGACATCTCAAGAAAACAATGACATCATGCCAACTTTTGAATTTGAAAAAAATTTGAATGATATTGCTCATAAAGTTTATCTAAAACCTTATCGCAGCAGAGGTGAATTTTAGACGATAAAAGTAGTCAAAAGCAAGTACAAATATAAGCCATCAACAGATGAGAGATCTCAGTTTAGGACAAACTACATCCAAGTCATTATGAGTGTTCTTTCATCAGAGTTCAATTTAGGAGCGTAGAACCAATGGTTGACCAATAAACCTTGGCTTTTTGACGGGAATTCAAAATGGCATGTTGTCTCTTTTGTTTTATTTTCCGAAATTTGTGTTTTGGCGAATGTTAATATGTAATAATGGTGGATTATTAACTGTTAAGTGTTCGTGAACGTACATAAGTGTAGGCAAATGAAACAAAACTGTATATCATTGCATTTCGAGTTCTCTCAAGAAGTCCATGTAAAAAGCTGCAGTAAAGAACCCACATCTTTACTGACGCTGACTATGACTTTGACTTGACCTTGACTGACTAAAACATTTAAACACATGGTAGTGGCTAAATGCGTGGCACAAGCCGTGCGAAAGCCAAATCTAAGAAGTGAAGTGAAGTGAAGTGACCAATAAACCATATTGTTTTGTTTTGTACGATAGGTACCTACTCCTGATTAGAGTACCTAATTGATTTCCTTATGTATGAGAATATGCCCTTATGATAATGAAGGAATAGAGTGCTATTCCTAAGATCGTTGTTTGATATAACTCTAGCAAACCAATTGTAGTGTTCGTGTCATAACTGTCAGATTGATCCGTTAATGGTTGCCTAGCAACAAATAAACTGAAGAATAACTCACACACATAGCAGAAGAACTAAAGAATTCTCAATTATTCTTCAATTATTATTCCTACTCGACTGGAAGGAAAACCTAAGTGTCTACATACATTTCATCAATTATATCCGTAGTATCCTATATCGTCACTGGAAATATCACTTAACGTAAGGGACAAACCCCTGTTTTTCAGGAGAGCCAAAATAAGATTTTTTTTTTGGAAATTGATCTGTATCTTTTTTTCCTGACATCCGATTTGAATACTTCAAAGAGCAAAGTATCATAGTTTTTCAGCACCTTTCTTACTATTATTTAAAAAATGTGAAAAAACTGATGGTTTAGGAGATAGCCTGTCCCTTACCGTAAAATTCAATGTAAAGCAGTACCTTACGTTATTCAAAATGAAGGTGAAAACAGTCTGCGATGATGTTAGGAACAACATATTAAATAAAGTAATAGGTAAGTTTAGCGTAAGGGTCTTTTATTCGTTTTCATTTGTTGTAAGTACATACAAACCTAGTAATATCACCCTTATTACTATCGAATTAGAGATCAAACCTTTTCGTATCTGTGTATGTGAGAAGAGGAATAGAAATATTGGTGAATCGTGTTTTATAAATAAAGAATTGGATATCCTAAGAGTAGAGGTAGACCAAATAAAAAAAACTGTACGTAGGTAACTGTAGTGAGAAGGAGGTGTTACCTACATTTCCTTCTCAGGACCAGTTGTGAGAGTATGAACTTGATAAATTGGAGGCTTTGCTAGATCAAGACTCGTGCCCAATGCAAGAAAAGCTTGCAGAATCATTAGGAGTTGACCAAAGAACAATTTCTATACGTTAAAAAGCCGTTGGATTCAGTCAAAAACATGCAATTACTCCAAGTGAATTTAACGTAAGGGACAAAAAAAATCTTAAAGATACTTACAAGTCCGTTACGTTAAATATTTATGACTAATCTGTCTAGAACTTACTAAAAAAATGTGATGTAAGGGACATTTTTTTAAAGATATCAAAATTCTGAGTATGCCAGTCGATAGAGCGTCGAATTTTAGATCGAACTGCATATTTAACTCATTTTCGACAAAATGTCCCTTACGTTAAGTGATATTTCCAGTGACGATATTTTACCGTTGCGAATATTAATAATCAGTAGGGTCCCATAAAATGGACTTTAGTATCAATAATAAGACCCTAAATAATAATCAGAATGAAGATTTGACAATTCGAGAATAGGACTAAACATGGGACACAATTGGTAGATTAAGATTTTTAACGTCTTGCTACATACAACTTCAGAGCTCAAAGCAATGTTCAAAGTCTACATAACAATTGATTGTTCTTTCGTATAAGCTAGGCTTAAAATTAATATGCTTCTATCATGGCTTATAGACTCAGGACTTTCAATTCTTAATTTTACTGTCTTGGTGTGAATCATATCTAACTCGGAGAAGTTCTAGGGTGGTGGCTAAGGGTTTCACATCTGAGCTATTTCAATGTGTATCTGGTGTTCCTCAAGGTTCTCATTTGGGTCCTCTTTTCTTCAATGTATTTATAAACGATATTGATATCTGTTTTCTTCATTCTAAGTTTTACTTGTATGCTGACGATTTGAAGCTTTTTAAACAGATTAACAATGAAGGTGACTCTGTTTTACTTCAGGAGGACTTGGATCGGTTGTGTAGCTGGTGTGACGTCAACGGTATGTGTCTTAACGCTACGAAGTGTTTTTTCATCAGATTTTCGAGACTTTTAACCGAGCTTTCAACCACTTATACCATCAATGGCGATACTCTGCTTCGTGTGGAGGGCACAAGGGATCTCGGTGTATTCTTGGATAGCAAACTGCGATTCAATGCTCACATAGATGCTATCACCTCTAGAGCTTTTAAAAATCTTGGGTTTGTTCTGAGAAATTGTAAGGACTTTAAGTCACCAAACACCAAAATACTGCTTTACAATTCTTTTGTGAGAAGCGGCCTGGAATATAACAGCGTAGTTTGGAATCCTTTTTATGACGTTTACAAAAAGAAGTTAGAACGTGTCCAAAAGCGATTTCTTTGGCATCTTACCTACTCATGTTTTAAAGGTAAAATTCTCACAAGCTACATCGACTGTCTTCGATGTTTTAAAATGAGTTCCTTAGAAATAGAATAGAATAGAATAGAATAGAATATATGTCGGATCCGGTCAAGTCATGATCACAGTAGTATCGTTACCAACGGCGCACCAAACGACGTAAACAACAAGATGGCGTCGTTTGATGGAGTCTATAAAGCTCGTGTTCGACTCGAAGTCGCTCTCAGTCTACTTCAGCTCATGGTCGAGTCAACACGGTCTTGTAGAACCCATCCCGTGTTCCGTTTAGTAATTAAGTACCTAGTTCTAGTACTTACAGTGTAATTTAATAAGTGCTGTTTCTATTAAAAATAAAGTGATTTAGTAGACTCAAGTTCGTGTTCGTTGTTCTTATTGTCTGTATCTATGCTCCTCGCCCATAATGTCTGAAAACCTAGAAGATAGGCCTTCCTTATCCGACATCAGATGTGGGATCGAGACGGGCAGTAATGACGACGAACTAAATTCTCAACAATGGAGTGCGTTGCTGGACTTACAAAATACCAACATGAAAGACTTGATCAACGCCCTTACAAATTCACGTGCAAGTGGAAATTCTGATCATCGCTTAGAACTACCCGAGTTCAACCCCGATAAGGCCGACGCTGACGCACGCGCTTGGTGCGCGACCGCGGAATTGTGCGTGGCAGACAACCCACTGCAAGGATCACAGCTTGTGCGCATTCTCAGCAAAGCAATGAAGGGTGCGGCGTCTACATGGCTGGCACAAGTCACGTATGCAAACATCACGTGGGAGGAATTCCGTGATTTGTTCATGGTCAGGTTTGCTTGTCAGGAGACAAATGCAGGTACTATTATTAATTTTCTTAATGATCGTCCAAAGGAGAAAGAAACACTCGCTGCTTTTGCTAGTAGGCTTATAACAACGCTTACGAATCGTTGGAAAAGTGCGACGGTAGAACAAATTGCTGTAGCTACAGTTTTGGCCCATGTATCCCAATTTGATTCTCGAGTTCAGCGCCTCGCTTTTACAACGGAGGTTACCTCACGCCACGAGCTACAAAAAGAACTGCAAGCGTTCTCTTTTAAAAGAAAACATTCAGAACCTGAACTGAATACGACATACGATAGCAAGCGTCCTAAATATTCTCAAGCTAGCCAGAAATGTTTTAAATGTAGTCGTGTAGGACATAAAGCGTCTGATTGTTACTTTCAAGGAAAGGAACATCAAGATCGACAACTGAACTTAACTGAAGCCGGAGTCGCATCACAGTCAACGCAGAATACAGCAATGAAATCGAAGATCATCTGCTTCAAATGTGGCGTGGCGGGTCACATTGCCAGACGTTGTTCCGGCGGCGGCCGCGACGGTGGCTCAAGCGGCGATGCAAGCAGCAGCAGTGGCGCAACTGAGCGTCGAGTCGACCTATGTTTTGTGCAACCAGCTACTGGAACTTTCCGACATTAAGGTCAGTCGTGTGATTTTCAGTACGATTTAGGTGATGAATATTCATTGCTTAGGACCGTTTAGCTTGTAGATTTAGTGGCAAGAGAACACACTGTAAAATGCACTAAACAGATATTGACAAAAGTGTGTTCTATTGTGAAATCCATGATTTCACAATAGAAGTGGTGTTTATTTCATTTTTTTGCTTCTCAGCCTTAATGATTGTCGTGAGATTTGAGCTGTAGGATTTGGCGTCAATAATGATTGAAACGCAGTTTTCACTATCTAAGCTACCGTTAACTGAGTACCTATGTCGTCTATAAGGCGTTTTTGACGCGTGCCAGAAGGCCAAGTACCAATTCAGATAACAGATAAGAATTCAGGGTCAACTTTTATGCACTGACATTTACTGGGTAGCTTTTATTGTAGTTTGAACCGCACCAGACTGTCTCTATAGACGTTGTTCATCTATCAGGGAGCTCTGGCGGGGGTTTAGTATGGTAACCGCACCGGACTGTCTTTGTAGATGTTGTTCATCTAGCAAAGAGCTCTGGCGGGGGTTTGGTAAAATGATCGCACCAGACTGTCTTTGTAGATGTTCATCTACCAAAGAGCTCTGGCGGGGGTCGGGTCTCGTGTAGACCGTGTATGTCAATGAACTTTGACGGCAATCCATGGAGGATGCGTGAGACCAATTCTGGTTGAAGTTTGAAGTAGCTTTTGGGTCAGTTGCGTTGCGAGATTGTATCAGAGATAATTTAACGTTCATAGTCTGTATAGCTTCTAGGGATTGGTACTGGACCTTATTGGTGAAACAACTTAGAAATTAAGTTTTTGCTGTATTGTTTCTTGTTGTAAAGATTCTTCTGATCATATCAAGTGTTTTGTAAAGTAAGGTCAGGATTGACCGAGCCAAGAATACCTACTGTGCTGAAAATGTGTTGTTACAGAATAACACACGAGGACGTGTGTCCCGAAGGATGGCCGTGTCGGATCCGGTCAAGTCATGATCACAGTAGTATCGTTACCAACGGCGCACCAAACGACGTAAACAACAAGATGGCGTCGTTTGATGGAGTCTATAAAGCTCGTGTTCGACTCGAAGTCGCTCTCAGTCTACTTCAGCTCATGGTCGAGTCAACACGGTCTTGTAGAACCCATCCCGTGTTCCGTTTAGTAATTAAGTACCTAGTTCTAGTACTTACAGTGTAATTTAATAAGTGCTGTTTCTATTAAAAATAAAGTGATTTAGTAGACTCAAGTTCGTGTTCGTTGTTCTTATTGTCTGTATCTATGCTCCTCGCCCATAATGTCTGAAAACCTAGAAGATAGGCCTTCCTTATCCGACATATATATTTATTTCAAAACACCACATTATTAAACAGTAAGAGGATACAATGCTTAAATTTAATATATTTACCTAAAAAAAAAAAATTAAAGACAAACATTAACATCAAAAATGTGTTCGTGGTGATGAAATAGCCATTAGCTCAGCTTGGTACTGCCGCATGTTGCCATACTGCAGTGCTGGTATTCTGCTAAGGGCTGTGTTCACGTCACGGACTTCCCGTTATAAGGTTAATGAAATTTTTAAATATATATCTACTTACAATTACATTCTTAAATAACATGATGATAATACTATAACAAAGTTCAAAAAATACAAAGTTCAAAAAATACAAAACAAGAGTAATGACGAGGAGGAGAGAGTAAAGAGTAAAGACGATGCTTACTGGATAATGTTTTTCTTTTCAAGCTTGTTAATGGCCTCTTGGACGCTCCGGAACTGCTGGCATCCCTTCGTATTTCGGCTCCTTCTAGGCTTCCCAGAGTCTCTGCGTTTAATTTTTTTCAGGCAGATTATTGCCACTCAAATCTCGGGCTCAATGCGCCATTGAATCGAATGGTACGCCAGTACAACTCTGTCTCACGGGGTAATGACGAGGTGGACTTGTTTCGGGGCACCTTGAATAGTTTTAAAAAAAGTATTTTAAAGTCCCTGACTGAGGCCGGTATTCAGAGACCTGACTCAAGCGTCGATTTGAACTCGGTTCAGCGGAACTCTGCTTAAGCATTGATTCGTTGCTTAAGTATCGTTTGTATTCAAGAACGTTGCTTGAGTAAATGCTCAGCTAAATCGAGTCTCAAGTGTCGATTCCTTTTTGTTTATGAATTCAGTCTGTTCTCATTTACATTTTTAATTTATTTTGTACTTCCATTCCGTTATACGCAGAAATTCAAAATGCCTGGATGAAAAATTAATGGCGACTCTCGAAAGTGAAGTAAAAATAACGTGTAACGGAACGACTTTAGAAAACTGACAAATTCATTCATTCATACGTCAGTCGTCAAGCAAGTCAATCAAATTTCAACAATCGCCAAATCGCGGGATGAAAATGTGAAATCAATGAATTTATTTTTACGCTTTGACCAAAGACAGGTAATACTGCTTGGTTATCGGCGGTAGTGCTTCTTGCCCTGGTCTGGTGCATTATGTAGTGTTTGTAGACACAAACGTTGTGGAAGATAGCACCAGCACTCGTTGAAGATGACGAGACACGAAGGATCTCTCTCAACAAGCTTAGCCTGGACATGATCTAACGATTAGCTGTTTCCCGTGACTCCTATAAAGTTTATTTAATACGTTTTAAATAAGTGTGTGTAAAATATTAAATAAAAACATTATGGTAGTTTTGTCAATATATTTTTTATTTTACCCCAGCCAAACCAAATGTGTTTAGGTTATGTACGTAGGTAGAATTTTCGACATAAATAAAGTAGGTAAGTAATCCTTATGAGTACCTACCTACCAAGACTAAACTAATAGTATTCTTTTATCTGTGCTAATACTAACTATAAATTCACAAGTCCTTATAACATTTGTCTGTATGAAACAGAAACAAGGTCCCCATGCATATTTTGAAGTCTTGTCTTGTGTGTCCGTTATTCTAGCATGCTTAGATGACCTCGAAAATACAACGAATCGAATATATTATCCATTTTTACTGAAAACAAAACAAAAATGCTATCTGAGTAAATGCTCAAACGTGGTCCAGACCACTCTCAAGCATTTACTCAGATTCCTTTGAAAAATGTCAAACTCAAGCATCGATTTCATTTGATTGAGGTTTTTGAATAAGGAATTACTCAGGTGAACTCGACTCAGCTGAACTCTGATCAGCAAAACTACTCTCAAGTAACGTTCTTGAATAAGAAACGATACTTAAATCGACGCTCAAGCACAGATCGACGCTTGAGTCAGGTCTCTGAATACCGGCCTGAGAATTGTTTATAAATTATATTTTATTAATTCAATTAAATTATTTCCTTTTTTTTATTTTTTCAATGTAAGTAATTATTGTAATTTGTGATAATTAATTGTATTTTTGTGATAATTAATTGTATTTACTAAGGCACTTGTGATAATTTTTCTTTTTAAATTTATGAAAATCAATTTTTAATTAATTTATTTTTAGTTTTGTAAATATTTAATTTCTTTATTTTTAAGATTATTTTAATTTGCATGTTTTATTTTGTAAAATTAGTTTCTGTTATTACTGTTTTAACTCGCTTTTGCTTTTTATCTCTTTTACACGCTGTCTGTCTCCTATAATTATTGTGATACTAGTAGGTTAAAATTAAGAAACCTGGCTCAAAATCATTCAAACATTCAATCATTCGAATTGATGAATTCGAATGAATGAATGTTTGAATGATTTTGAGCCAGGTTTCTTAATTATATCATTGATCGTTGAATATATTGAATCGATTAAACTAAAACAATTAACCATTCCTTAATATTATTCAATCGATTCTTGAATCGAAAACATTACCTACCATGATTTATCTTCTATTCAGTATCATTATTCTACCTATGCTTCAACGAATTCCCTATTTGGAAAGAGGAATGCAGATCAGATTTACACCTAACGTAGGTAAGTCTCTACAAATAAGCTAACAAAATTCTACAAATATTCTAATCAGATTGAATTATTGAATTTCTAGGTACTTACCTACATAAATTAGGTAAAAAAGAAAAAAAAATTAAACACATTTATTTTAGTATTATTTATTTATTCTTATAAGATTACTACCTACTACCACTTTTCTACATAATGTTACTATTTCTCTATTAATTTTTGTATTTTTGATATGTCTTTTGTAATTATATAAATATCATCAAAAAGCATAGTTTTAACAACATGATTGTTGTGCACACAATTCAGCTTTACATTTACAAATTGTGGTATATGTATGTGTGAGTGCATCGGCGGCTTGCGGTGTGCCGATGCACGTTACGTACGTCAGTCTCGAATAAACTATGAACCGAGTAACCTGTGTACTGATTGCGAGACTACCTACCTACCCTCTAAATACACTACAGTGGCGAACCAGGATTGGAATTTTGCGTGCGTTTTGAAGATTTTGCGGCAACATGGGAATAGGGAAGATAACAGAATTCAATGTGCGATCCGGAAATTGGACGTCGTATGTGGAACGAGTTGAAATGTACTTCAAAGTGAACAATATTCAAACAGAACTATGGCTACCCACATTGATCGCGGCAATGGGTGATGAAGCGTATGAATTATTAAGTAATTTAACAAGTCCTACGAAACCCAGCGATAAATCTTTCACGGCGGTAGTGCGATTGATGAAGGATCGTTTACAACCCAAACCATCGTTCATGGCAGAGCGGTATCGTTTTAGACAAAGAAGACAACAGGCGGGTGAAAGTATATCGCAGTACATTTCGGAGTTGAAGAGACTGGCAAGATACTGTGAATTCAACACGGTGTTGGAAGAGAATCTTCGCGATCAGTTAGTGTGCGGACTGAGCAGCGAAACGATAAGGCAACGAGTATTTGCAGAGGAGAACCTTCAATATGCAAACGCCGTTAAAATTGCGTGTGCTATGGAGGCGGCCGAACGAGACGCAGCGGCGGTGGAGCGTAATAGCGCGGAGACAACGACAAATAATTCCGCCAGCACGGAGGTACTACATGCTGGAGTAGCGCGGCGCGGGCGCAGTGCCCCAGGCTGGGGTACGAGCGGCGCACGCTATGCAAAGAAACCGGGCCAGCGCGGCAGCGGCGGCGGGGGCTCTTGCAGTGTGTGCGGGGCTGGCGATCATCGGAGTGAAGGATGTCGCTACAAAACATACATTTGCGGCAAATGTAGACAACGAGGGCATCTTCGTCGTGTTTGTCCGTCGCGGGTGGAGCGTTCCGACAACATGGTGGCACATGTGCAGGCGGGAGACCGGGAGACCAGCCCGGGCAACGGCCCGGGGCTGTCGGGAGATGATGAATCCTCGTACTCGGATATGGAGGAGGAAGATCTTCATCAACTTTGCTTAAATGGCTATAAGCCGGTAAGATTATTTTTAAATGTAAATGGAACTGAGTTACCTATGAAAATAGACACGGGGTCATTAGTATCGTGTATAAGTAAAATAACATTATGATCAATATTTTAGTGACCTACCCTTAGAAAAATCATACTTGGTTTTTAAATTTTATAATGGTGCCAAAATTAGACCATTAGGTGTAATAAAACCAGCAGTAAGCTATGGGGGTGAATCAAAATGTTTAGAACTATTTGTAATTGAAGGCGGTACTACGTCGCTGTTAGGTAGACAATGGATGTCGGAGTTAAAAATAAAGATTCCTAATTTGTTTAGCAACGTAGTCATGAACGAAAGACAAAATGATAATGATAAAAATAATAGTTTACTGTCATTACTTTCCAGGTATAAAGACCTTTTTACGGAGGGACTGGGCCGGTTCAGGGGAGGCAGGGCTAAGCTGCGGTTACGCGAGGGTGCGACGCCGGTGTTCTGCCGCGCGCGGCCCGTGCCGTACGTGCGCTGCGCGACCGGCTGGACGCGGAGCTGGACGCCATGCTGCGCGCCGACGTCATTGAGCCCGTCGAGAGTGCGGACTGGGCTACGCCGCTGGTGCCGGTGCGCAAAGCGGATGGTGGACTCCGTATCTGTGCCGACTATAAGGTGACACTTAACCCTGTCTTGCTGATCGATAGATATCCTCTGCCGCGTATCGACGACCTACTGGTCAAGTTAAATGGTGTTAAAGTTCTATCAAAAATTGATCTTTCACAAGCATATAATCAGATTGAGTTAGATGACCCGGACAATGTCACGGTAATAAATACGCATAAGGGACTTTATAAATATAAAAGATTAGTTTATGGATTATCTTCGAGTCCAGGTATTTTCCAACGTATAATGTCTAATCTACTCAATGACATGCCGAAGGTACAGGTTTTCTTGGATGATATTATTATTGGTTCTACCACAGTCAAGGAACATTTGCAAATACTATAAAAATTATTTGAAAGGCTAAGCAGTAACGGAATTAAACTAAAAAAGAGCAAATGTTCTTTTATGACAAACGAAGTCAAATATTTAGGTTTTATTATCTCGGCAGACGGTATTAAAGCAGATCCAGATAAAGTTGAAGGTATAACTAACATTCCACAGCCAAATAGCGTCACGGAATTAAGGGCATTTTTAGGTACAGTAAATTTCTATGCAAAGTTTGTAAAAAGCTTAAGCACCATTTTAGCGCCCTTGTATAACTTATTAAAGAAAAATGTGCCGTGGAAATGGGACCGGGAATGTGAATTAGCCTTTGTAAAAGTTAAGTCGATATTAACAAGTGTAGAAGTTCTAGCTCATTACGATCCGAATAAACCGTTGTTTCTGACGTGCGATGCGAGTGCGCGCGGCCTAGGCGGAGTACTGACTCAGCTGTGCGAGGAGGAGCGCGCGGGCGCCGGGGGCGGGCCTAGGGAACGACCGGTTATCTATGTTTCGCGAGCGCTCACTGCCGCCGAGAAACATTATTCACAAATCGAACGAGAAGCTTTAGCGATTGTTTTTAGCTTAGAGAAGTTGCATCAATATCTTTATGGAAGACGGTTTACACTGCGGACCGACCATAAACCTTTAGTTACGATCTTCGGACCTAAACAAGGGATTCCATCAATGGCGGCAAGTCGGTTGCAGCGTTGGGCGATTAAATTAAGTGCATATGTGTATGACATTGAATTTGTAGGTTCTAAAGATAACGGGGCGGATGGTTTATCACGACTTCCGGCATACTTAAAGCAGCTACAGGGTGTTAGACTTCCTGATCAAACGTTTTTACACTTTGCGCAGAACGCTATTCTAATGGATTATCATGAAATTAAAAGAAATACCAACAGAGACCCTTTGTTAGGACGGGTTTTATCGTATATTAGAGACGAGTGGCCTTCTGACAATTTAATTAAATCACTCAATCCATATTTTTGTAATTTTTTTAGATTTTGACGTCACGAGCTTTGACGAGAGACAATACGCTCTGCCGACACATTTAATAAAATAAAGTTTTAAATACGCGGATAAGGACGAAACTTGCATCAGTTTGCGGACTATTGTGTTGTGCTAGTTTGGTGTTGTGGTATCGTTGAATTACACAGTATTGGTGATAAAAGAACTAAAATTCTCCTAAAGCTTAGGCAAGTGACTTAGATCTAAATGTGTTAATACCCACTTTAGTAGAAAACAGCTTTGATAACTCTAAATCTGATATATTCATTTTCGCACATAAATACATCGTAATACAATTAATTTCAAACTCAGTGACTTTAGTGCAGTGCTCTCCTTGACTATCTCAGCATCCCTAATCAATCAAGTCACTTATTGATTGTGGCTGACTTTTAGCGCCATCTATCGAAAACGATACAGATACTACGGACAGACAGCGCCGCCAGTGTGTCAACTCGTATCGATTTATTAAGTCAATCGGTAAACAGCGCCATCTGTCATCGAGCTGCTAACAGTACTCTACACGTGCCATCTACCGGCTGTCAGGCAACACTTTTTCGGCTTTTTGGGTTCTTCGTTTTCTTTGAACCATGGTACAGTGCGTAGCTTGCGGCAAATTTCTAAAAGGTGGCGTTGTGTGTCCGCGCTGTAAAAGTACGAGCCATCGGGAATGCGTTCTTCTGCCGCCGGGAGCTCAGGTAACCGACTCTTGGCGTTGCGGAGCGTGTCAAGCCGGTGCGCCCAAGGGCAGGGGTCCGTCTACTCCCGTCCGCTCGTCACATCAAACCTACACTGCCGCTGCCCCGCCGCCGTCGGAGGAACCGATGGCGCTGGACGAAACCGCCGGTAACATCACGGCGGAGTTCGCAGACGCCGAGATCCACCTACATCTTCGCGCCCTGCGTGATGACATGATGTCGGAGATCTCTAGCATGCACAACTCTCTGGTCTCCGACCTGTTTTCTTTCAAGGACGAGTTTCGTGCGATGATCCAGGAGCTTCGGAATTTTCGTTCGGACATGGTCGAATTGAAGGCGTCCATGACGGGAATGGCGAAGCGTGTTGACGACTTCGATTGCAGGCTGAAAGCCGTCGAACAGCGCCAAGCCGAGCCGGCACCTGCGGGAGCGGAGGTGGCTGCGCTCGAGCGCCGCGTCACGGAGCTGAAGCAGGAGCTCAACGAGCGCGACCAGGATGCGCTCCTCGCTGACCTCGAGATCGGGCACCTGCCGGAGGAGCGCGGCGAGAGCGTCGTACACGCCGTCACCGTGCTGGCGGCCAAGCTGGGCGTGACGCTGGAGGAGCGCGACGTGGTGTTCGCGGAGCGCGTGGGCGCGCCGCGGAGCGAGGGGCCCGAGGCGGGGGAGCGCCGCGCGCGCCGCGTCGTGGTGCGGCTCGCGCGCAGGGATCTCAGGGACCGCATACTGCAGGGCGCGCGCGTGCGCCGCTCGCTGACGGCCGCTGACGCCGGGCGCGGCGCCGCCGCCGGAGGTGATGCCTCGCGGATTTTCGTCAACGAGCGTCTGACTGGACTCAATCGGCTGCTCTTTCATCGCGTCCGGGAGGAGTGCCGCCAAGCGCAGTGGCGTTTTGCTTGGACCAAGCGCGGCCGAGTCTACGCACGAGAGGGCGAGGGCAAGCCTGCCTACCCCTTCCGTATGGAAGCAGACATAGCGAGGATTTTTGGAAAAGCTTCTGTTTGAATGGCTTTTACAATGATGTGCGTCCTAAAAAGAAAATAAAAAAGATTATTTTTATTTTATTATTAAGTTTGTTGTTTTTAAAGTTGCGTGTGGATATATATATATATTTTATTATAATGTATTGTAACATGTTTTTTACCTTCATTAGGCTCGATACTCATATTTGTACTGACATTACAAAATCATGGTTTTATTTGTCCTCTGTGTATCTTCCATGTTACAATAATATATTGTTTGCTTATATTGTTATTTTTTTAACTGTGTTCAATACTATTGCAAACTTAAACTTAATGTGTTTTATTATTGAGTGGGTGCAAATAGGTCTTTGCTCAAAGAGAATTTCAAAACATAATAATATGCTGCCTATTAAAGAATTCTTTATTATCTCAACTATCTATCTAGTCCATACTTATCGAATGTATATTTATATAATAGTATTATATGCTTTACTTTTTACTCCATATCGCCCCCATTTCCTACAAAACTATAACTATTATTATTGTTTGAATCATGATTTACTACCACTATTGACCAATTACACAGCCTACATAAACCAAAACTTCCTTTAAAACATCTCAAAGTTGGTATCTTTAATGCGGGATCCCTTAACACTGGTCATGATGAATTCATTGTTGCAGTGGATGAGCTTGGCCCCGACATCCTGGCTATCAATGAAACCTGGATGGGCCCTAAACAGGATTATAAAGCACCTAAACTAAATGATTTTCGTTTCATCTATGAACCTAGACATTCTAGCATCAAAAGGGGTCATGGTGGGGGTGTTGGATTTTTTATTAGAAGGGGTGTTAATGCACGCGCCTGCCCATACCCGGTTGTGCCTTCAGTGGAACAACTGTGGTTGAGGCTCAGTGTGCTTGGCAAGACAGTCATCATTGGTACTGGCTACCGTGCACCCTGGCAGGATACAGCCTCTTTTCTCGACGCTATCATGGACTCGATTGCATCTTTCTCAAAATGTGATAACATTATACTGGTTGGGGACCTGAATGTTGACATGAGTGACCCAAACAACAAACAACTTCCTTTGTTGCGGCGTTTTCTACACTGTCATAAAATGACCCAGGTGATCACAGAACCAACTCATCTAAATGTGCATAATAAACTAACGCTGATTGACCTGGTCTGCACTGATGCTACAGTTCGTAGTGTGTCAATGAAGCACACCCCTGACCTAGGAAGGCATGCTATGGTGGTGGTTGAATTCAACATTAAAAAGGACAAACCCTCTCCACGTTTTGTTACTTACAGACCTTTAAAAAATATAATTCCTGAGCTTTTTAATAACGACCTTAATAACATTAACTGGGACATTTTTCTTTCAATTAATTGTTTAAACAATATGGTCTCCACTTTTACATCCTTAATCTTATATTTATTTGACTTACACGCTCCTACAAAGACAACTAAATTTAATTCCCCACCACATCCCTGGATAACAGACACTATCAAAAGTATGTTTGCTATTAGAGACAATCTTCACAAGGATTATAAATTGCTCAAAACTAGCTCACAAAAAAAGAAGTATAAAAATATGAAACGGCTGGCAGCAGAAGCAATAAACAGTGAGAAGCGCGCTTTTTTTGCCCAGAACATAAATGCATATGCTGGGAATTCAAAAAAACTTTGGAAGAACCTTAAATCTACTATAATTCCAAACAAGAAGCAGGCAATGGATCTACCCCCCCAATTTAATGACCCTAATATAATTAACGCTCACTTTCTCAACATACCAGGTAATAATATAATTTCAATTTCTCAGCTTTCCTATTATGAATTTAACCGTCACAGCACTCATCAGTTCTCTCTAGAACCGGTGAGTGATTACACAGTGCTAAAAGTCATCCAAAGTTTTAAATCAAATGCACTAGGTATTGACGGGGTTTCATTGGAAATGCTACTGTTGACCTTACCGCAATCCCTCCCTACAATTACTAACATTATTAACTCCTCTATAATCAACTCCACTTTTCCAGAGGCATGGCGGGTAGCAGTTGTAAAACCTATTCCTAAAAACAATCAACCCACTCTACTCAGTGACCTAAGACCCATAAGTCTTCTCCCTTCTCTATCTAAGGTCCTCGAAAGGATTGTCAGCATGCAGATGATTAAGTTCTTGGAGGATCATCAGATTCTCCCTCAATATCAGTCAGGTTTCCGTAAGGGACATAGTACATCAACTGCTCTGATGGATGTGGTCGATAATCTACTGGCGGCCCAGGACAAGGGGATGTGCAGTATCCTTGTTCTGCTGGACTTCTCTAGGGCCTTTGACTCGATAAACATCCCTCTACTGCTGTCTAAGCTTGCTTACTATGGTTTTGATCCTAAAACAATAAGATGGTTCTCCAGTTACCTGAGTAATAGATCACAATGTGTCGAATTGCAGTTGCCTGATGGTAAATCGCTAAGATCTTCACCTTGCCCAGTTCCTCGCGGTGTCCCTCAAGGTTCGATCCTCGGCCCGATTCTGTTTATTCTGTATAGTGCAGATATAATCAGCAAGGTAACCTCCTGTCAATACCACCTCTATGCAGATGACTTGCAGCTGTACCACTCCTTTAAGCCTGCAGATTGTGTCGGTGCTGTATCTGCAATAAATAGTGATTTAAGACAGGTATCTTTGTGGTCTAAACATAACTCCCTCATCCTCAATCCTACAAAATCGAAGTATATGATGTTTGGGACCAAGAAAGCACTAAATACCTATACTCCAAGCTAAACTGGGCCAAAGCAAACTCACGCTACCCTAAACGAGCATGTACTCACATTATTTTTCTAGCACCGAGGCACAAATCTGTAGCCTTCCGTGGATCATTTCGTTTTGCAGCCACCCGGTGCTGGAATGATCTTCCTCCTCCATTGTATGACCTAAAAACAGTTACCTCGTTTAGACAAAACCTAAAAAAACATTTAATGTGTAGGCAAAAGTGCTCGTAGTGTAGGTACCTAACCCAACACTAGATAAAAAACTTACTTTTCCTTTTCGCATCTCATTTGAAGTTTCCTTGCTACCACTTTGTTTCTTTTCTTTCCAATCCCAGACCTCCCTCCTCCCTTGCACCCAAAGCTTGCACCCTTACCATGTGTTTTTTCTTCACACGAAACGTATTGATACCGTCAATCAATTTCATTTAAAATTGTAAATTTGTAACCTCCAAATAGGCTGCACTGCACTGCAACGCATGCTCTTTGCTTGCTGCAACGTGCGGTGCGTGCGTGGCTATTCAATGCAATGCACTGTCTGTTTTAACTTATGTCAGTGTCAAAAATAATACTTTTCGCTCGGTAGTCACTATTGGGAATATTAAATAAAAGACATCCTTTAATTCTATATTTTAATTTGTTTTTGCCCTACCTTACACCATAATGTATAATCCTAACTTATGTACCTATATATTTATACCATTACCAATACCTATCTATTTTATTTTATTTAAGGTCAACGTGGGGAAGTCCGGCATAGTATTCTTGAATTCAATTTCAATTTAACTTTATGAATCGAGAAACGCTTTCTAAGTAATTTGAGTTAGCGGAAAATATTGGTAATATATTAATCTACTTAAAATAGTCCAAAAACAAGGTTAATTGTAATTAACCCATTAGTTATAGCATTTTTTTTAAAACTCGGCGTGTAGACGGACTTCCCAAGCAGTTTGAGGTAAGTCCGTCTAGTCATTTCATCTCGCAATAAAATCGTAATTTGTGAGCCAATATGTATGAAAACAGTATCAAACAAAGATGAAAAACTGCCGTTGCAATTTGTGTTTTAATTATTTGATAGTAAGGTATACTTTTCAAGGAAAATAAAATTATATCTAACTAAGGGCAAGACCGGCATATTTTTGGTGACAACGTGATTTCAGTGGTTGCAAACATTTTTACGAATTACTTCCCTCAGTATTTTTTTATATATAAAACATAAAAAAAATAAACGAATCTTTATTTGTGTAAGAAATTGGAAATGATAACTACGAAATCATCCATAAAATCCATGATAATCATAAAAGGGGTTCGAATTTTATTCAAATCCTGGCATAACCTATCCACTACCTAACTCAAAATGGCGAAATTATAAAAGAAGAATCAGATCATAATCAGATCATTATAAAAGAAGGTCTATAAAGTCCGTGACAATTCCAAGCTGCTTGCTGTGTAAAATTATCGAAAATAAAATAAAATAGGTATGTGCTTAAACATTCACAATTTGTAAGCAAGGACAGTTAAACTTAATGCTAGTCCTACTGCAAACATTCCAGTTCATATTCTTCAATAATTACGTAGACAGGTGTATAATAAAAAAATACTACACTTCTAATCATACTGTCTAAAATAATTTAAAAAATGTGAACTATTGAAAAGGTTGACAAAATCTGATAAAAAGGCAAGACCGGCATATGACGGACTTGCCTTATCCATGGTAGACGGACTTCCCAACTTGAAAATTTGAATGTAATATTTTTTCAATCGGTAATAATTACTAAATTAATGCCTAATTATTGAATCGAACAGCAGAAATCAAATCTTGGATCTGCAAATGCCTTACGTTATCAAAGACAATCGTAAATTTCCTTAGATTTTCCGCTTTTTTATTTTTTATTTTTCGACAAGACGTCAATCTCCAACTTTGGGCCAAATTCGCGCAAAAAAATGACTGTCAAGTTTCTTCCAAAATATAGATATTAGGCCATCTATGATCCCAAGTTCGAACGAGCTCCATGATGCTGTTTTACCCACCGAGTTATAGGGCTCTAGCTATTCAAATATGGGAGTTATTGCCACTAGACGGACTTAGAGCCTAGACGGTGTTCCCCACGTTGACCTTAATTATTTTATTTGGTTAGGTATGTTTTATGTAGGTAAGTACCTATTACCTACTTACTACCAATTTAAATATTATTTTCTACCTTTACCTACCTACCTACTTACCTGTACCTACGTATGCATATTATTAGGCATAGCAGTTGTGTATTGTTTCTCTCGGTTCGTGGAGTCACAACCACCCAGGCCCAGTCTGAAAATCAGTGTTGTTCTGCGTCAAGGCGCAGAGTAACAAAAAGCTGAGACTGGTCCCTTTTGACCCACCCTCTTCAGCACAGGCCTATTGCATTACCTACCTACTTCTTATATCTCTCTTCTATTCTTATTTTTTATATTATTTTCTGTACCTACTATTCTGTGTTTAGTTAAGTTCTTCTACCTACTCTGTAAACCTTTCCATCTGTGCTGAAATGTGTGTGTGTGTCAATAAAGTTTTTATCTATCTATCTATCTATCATTTTTTAGTTTGATCTTCTTATGTTTTTTGCACCTACTCACATATGGAACTCTGTTTTTTACATCGGAGGAGGGCGTTGATGTCTGCGACACAGT
This sequence comes from Xanthorhoe designata, assembly GCA_963582015.1. Lineage (NCBI taxonomy): Eukaryota > Metazoa > Arthropoda > Insecta > Lepidoptera > Geometridae > Xanthorhoe > Xanthorhoe designata. The sequence continues at coordinate 8,583,983 of OY757032.1, forward strand.
TTTTTAACTTCTGCAGATATCATCGACTTTCATGAAGTTGTACCACTGTATCTGTTCCTAATAAAGATTTTTATTATTAAAAAAAAAAAAAAAAAAAAAAAAAAAAATATTATAATCGCAAAAAAGAGTTGTATGAAGAATTGGGATGTGTTATGTGGGGTCACCGCGTGGTAGTACCTGAGGCTTGTAGGTCCAAAGTATTAGCTGAGCTACATGAGGCACATATGGGTATCGTGAAGACTAAATCTTTCGCTCGAAGTTATGTATGGTGGCCGGGCATCGATGAAGGAATCGAATCTATGTGCCGCTCCTGCGGTACCTGCGCAGCGGAGGCGGACGCGCCGCCGCGCCACGCGCCCTGTCCGTGGCCGTGGCCCGACAAACCTTGGGCGAGGGTACACTTAGACTTTTTAGGCCCTCTACACGGTAAGATTTTCTTGGTTATGATTGATGCTAGAACTAAATGGATTGAAGTTTGTCAGGTACCAAGCACTGCAGCTAGCCACACAATTAATAGATTAAGTGATGTTTTTGCGCGTTTTGGTTTACCGAAGCAGATAGTTTCTGATAATGGCCCTCCTTTTACTAGTAGTGAGTTTGCACAATTTTTAAATTCAAATGGAGTAGAACATTTATTTTCCGCACCATCCAGCATCCAATGGTGCGGCTGAAAATGCAGTTAGAACGGTCAAAAGAGTAATTAAAAAGGCAATTAGAGAGAACGCTGACATTACGTTATTTTTGAATAATTTCCTATTGCATTATCGCAATACGGAACACTGTACTACAGGTGAGACACCGGCTGTATTGATGTGTGGTAGAAAAATGCGAACTAAACTTGATTTATTGAGACCAAATAGAATGGCCAAAGTTAAGAATGCACTAAATAGGCAAGGGGGATCTAATTCCCGTGAACTTGGTCCCGGGGATGAGGTATGGTTGCGTCGTTACCAGGGAGGCGATAGATGGGTATCGGGGAGAGTAACAGAAAAGATAGGTATCACAGACTATAAGGTGGTCGATGCGGTAGGCAGGGAGTCCCATAAACATATCGATCAGCTTAAGCACAGAAAACGGAGTTCACTCATCTGTCCTTCTAGCCCTTCCCGTATTAAGGAGCGCGCCCACACAGGCGACGATAGCACAGGCGACACGCGGGGGCCAGCTCCGAGTCCATCTGACGACATCGCGTCAGAAGTAATAAAGGGTGTCGACGACGCACTAGATCAATTCCAAGATTGTGAGGAACCCAGTGTACCGGAACCAACACAGCAAACATCCATGCCTTCCTCAGAGCCGACCCAGCCCCGCCATGTACGTCAGTGCCGCCTAAATAAGCAACCTAGTTATAAAGTTTAATGTAGTTTATTAAGTCTATTGTTAATTCATGCGAGTAGGCTGAAATTAGTTAGGTAAGTTATTTTTAAGTATATAAAACTAGAAGTTGTTTAAAATAAGGTGGAGGATTGTGGTATATGTATGTGTGAGTGCATCGGCGGCTTGCGGTGTGCCGATGCACGTTACGTACGTCAGTCTCGAATAAACTATGAACCGAGTAACCTGTGTACTGATTGCGAGACTACCTACCTACCCTCTAAATACACTACACAAATCGTATCATCTGAGGTGTCGAACATATTGGCATCATAAATTTCAATACGTATTAGCTTATATCCCTGTGTTGGTTTCTTTATGAATGTATAGTTGGTTGAAGAAACACCATCTTGAACATGTCGCTTGCGGTGGTCTTCATTCCGCTTGTTTAGGTCTGCATCACTTACAGTTACGAAGTTGAATAAGTCTTCAGAGTCCTAAAAATAAGAAATGCATCGTTATATATTAAATAAAATAAAATGAATACTTAGGAACTAAATTATTCGGTACTCACCGACATTTATAGAAAACGTTTATTTTCTTATACAGTGGAAGAAGCGGCTTGTCTTGACGACAGGAATCCAAAATGATTGATTTCTGATATTTTTCCAAGGAATTTATAGGTTTTTGATTCTGATAAATGTTCTGCATTAAGTTCAAAATCGAGGCAATCTAAAAAATGTTTTCTTTGCTTTAGTAGGTACCTGATGCTACTAGGTAATGTGATTCGACACCGCTTTGTCACATTCCTGAGCATCATTTGTTCTAACAAACTTTTTAGCAATCAAAGCAAAACGTCAACTACATAACTAATAATGACCAACGACTTCGGTTGTGGTTATGTTTTAATCAAATTATGTACTTACTATCATAAAAATACTGTCAACCAAACAAAACTCATAGGAAGGGTTGAAGGGATGGAAGGGTTGTCGATTAGAAGAAAAGAATAAAACCCTGTTCGATGTTCGCGTCTCTATACCTACCTACTAACTCGCTACTAGGTAGGTACCTACCTAGTTGGATAATTTCACTCAACTGCTCATACGGTTTCACTCAACTGATTTTTTTTGAAATTAAGGTGTTGTTTCATTACCATTATATTTAGTATTAGCAGAAAACACTTTTCAAATGAAAAAAAAATTATCAAAAAAAATTTCATTCCGACGGGATTCGAGGGGCCTGTAGATTGCACTAATCGGTGCTTTAACCGAAGTTTTAACTTATCAATAATTTCATCCCGACCTAATAGGATTCCGTGACCGAACGGCAAGGTAGACCGGCTTGAGAGTGATCTTATATCGTACGGATTCGAATCCCGTTGGAATCGAAGATTTTGATATATATTTATTTTTCATTTGAAAAGTGTTTTCTGCTAATACTAAATACAATGTTAATGAAACAACACAGTGTGGTTTAACACTTAAAAAATAATTTAAAATTATAGAAAACACTTTATTTTGATAATACATATATTCCAATATTTTTATAGCGAGCCAAGTTACGGTATAAAATATGTTCTTGAAGAATGCAAATCAAGCAATCATTACAATCAGAGATCATATTCAAATCTTATCGTAGTGTTATAAAAGTCAGCATTTTTCTTAGTGTGCATCTCTAGTTTTCCAAATACGGAAACAAACGTCACATGGATTTGAGACTATTTAAGCACAATTTATCTGGATCATCCCACACAACACCTTCCCGAGGGACAAGCAACACAAGAAATCAACAGCAAACAACGAAGTTTTTTTTATTAAAAATGTAAGTACTTACCAACATTATTCTAATCCATCAATCAATTCAATCACAGTCAAACATTAATTAATTCAATTACATACTCAATTCATTTAATCTATCATTCAATTAGGTAATCTAAATTCAACATTATTCTAATCCATCAATCAATACAATCAAGTGTAGGGGGAAGTCCCGTAACGCCGGACGGCACCTAGGTTCGGACACACGTACTATCTCGGCAAGTCGATACACGTTCGAATAAAAAACGGGTGAAAGGGGCGCGGGAGAGCGTACCTATAGACACCCGACCGCGGGATTCGGTTTGCCGGGGACGCGTGAGGCCACGGTGGGAGAGGTTGTTTGCGGATTTTGGCGGGAAAACACTGCGTCATATAAGATCTAAGTGAGTGTTATTGCTATGTTTTTGTATTTATGTGTTTATAATAATTGTCATTATACTATGTGATCCATAGATATTCGATATGCATTATAGTTTTTGTTGATTTGTAAAGAAGTTTTGACATAACACACGTAATTTTGAGGAGCCTTTGTCCCCTGGTACCGGACACAAAGTCGTCCCCTAACAAAAAAATAGGGAATATGTTCAAAACAGCGATAGAAGAGAAAGGGAAATCTATAAAAGGTGTAAAAGCCAAAGGAAAACGTGAAGAAAAGCTAAGGAAATGTCATACAATATCATTTTCCTAAGCCATAGTAACTACTACCTAATCTGTGACATCAAGTCTACAACAAAATGTTCCTGACATTTCTATCTGATACGTAGTATCTCTACCTAATCTGTGGTGGCGATCGGGCAGCGACTGTCTGGCGCCGATCCCTTCGTTGAGTTATAACAGCTCGACTCTGTCAAAGCGCAGGGTAGATGGCGCTTGCGTTTCGTTTTCAACTCGATATTCATGACCAGATGCGACACGGCCATTCTGCGAAGACACACGTCCTCGTGTGTTCATTATGCATCTAAAACAATCAAAACCACAGCACAGATTGCGTTCGGCCAATCCTGTCTTAGATTTAGTTCTAACTAAAGCCTCTCTAACGTAGCTCACTATCTTTTTTAAAAACTAGATAGGTAAAGCAACTATAACGACAACAGTACGTTTCCAGGTAAAAATCACCTTACATCTTATTCGATAGCGGGATTCGGTTTGCCGGGGACGCGTGAGGCCACGGTGGGAGAGGTTGTTTGCGGATTTTGGCGGGAAAACACTGCGTCATATAAGATCTAAGTGAGTGTTATTGCTATGTTTTTGTATTTATGTGTTTATAATAATTGTCATTATACTATGTGATCCATAGATATTCGATATGCATTATAGTTTTTGTTGATTTGTAAAGAAGTTTTGACATAACACACGTAATTTTGAGGAGCCTTTGTCCCCTGGTACCGGACACAAAGTCGTCCCCTAACAAAAAAATAGGGAATATGTTCAAAACAGCGATAGAAGAGAAAGGGAAATCTATAAAAGGTGTAAAAGCCAAAGGAAAACGTGAAGAAAAGCTAAGGAAATGTCATACAATATCATTTTCCTAAGCCATAGTAACTACTACCTAATCTGTGACATCAAGTCTACAACAAAATGTTCCTGACATTTCTATCTGATACGTAGTATCTCTACCTAATCTGTGGTGGCGATCGGGCAGCGACTGTCTGGCGCCGATCCCTTCGTTGAGTTATAACAGCTCGACTCTGTCAAAGCGCAGGGTAGATGGCGCTTGCGTTTCGTTTTCAACTCGATATTCATGACCAGATGCGACACGGCCATTCTGCGAAGACACACGTCCTCGTGTGTTCATTATGCATCTAAAACAATCAAAACCACAGCACAGATTGCGTTCGGCCAATCCTGTCTTAGATTTAGTTCTAACTAAAGCCTCTCTAACGTAGCTCACTATCTTTTTTAAAAACTAGATAGGTAAAGCAACTATAACGACAACAGTACGTTTCCAGGTAAAAATCACCTTACATCTTATTCGATATGCATTATAGTTTTTGTTGATTTGTAAAGAAGTTTTGACATAACACACGTAATTTTGAGGAGCCTTTGTCCCCTGGTACCGGACACAAAGTCGTCCCCTAACAAAAAAATAGGGAATATGTTCAAAACAGCGATAGAAGAGAAAGGGAAATCTATAAAAGGTGTAAAAGCCAAAGGAAAACGTGAAGAAAAGCTAAGGAAAAGGTCATACAATATCATTTTCCTAAGCCATAGTAACTACTACCTAATCTGTGACATCAAGTCTACAACAAAATGTTCCTGACATTTCTATCTGATACGTAGTATCTCTACCTAATCTGTGGTGGCGATCGGGCAGCGACTGTCTGGCGCCGATCCCTTCGTTGAGTTATAACAGCTCGACTCTGTCAAAGCGCAGGGTAGATGGCGCTTGCGTTTCGTTTTCAACTCGATATTCATGACCAGATGCGACACGGCCATTCTGCGAAGACACACGTCCTCGTGTGTTCATTATGCATCTAAAACAATCAAAACCACAGCACAGATTGCGTTCGGCCAATCCTGTCTTAGATTTAGTTCTAACTAAAGCCTCTCTAACGTAGCTCACTATCTTTTTTAAAAACTAGATAGGTAAAGCAACTATAACGACAACAGTACGTTTCCAGGTAAAAATCACCTTACATCTTATTTTAACAAACAAAGCCAAAAAAAGATTACAGAGTTCAAGTAACCATTGAGAGAAAGTACCATTGAAAGTCTTTATTTACAATGTCAACAACATAGACCAAGTTTGTATTAACCAATCAAAACCCCAGGTGTTTCGTTCATGATCAATTTGCCACACACGGACAACACACTGCTCTTCCCTACGGAAAGCAGAGCCATACACAGACTCTACGGTCTTCGCTACAAGGCTAGACCCGACTGTACTACCCAGAGTTACTGCATTCCGCTTACCCACGGACTACTCACAAGGAGTCGATACCGATTTCTACGAGCTACGGCTACAAGTAACCTCTGGTACAGTCTCCGATCAGTGAACCGAAAACCTGTGCTTAACCTTTCAGATTAAACTTCAACATTATTCTCAACAACATCATCTACAACGTCAATCGGTACTTTACTCTTTGGTATCTTTCTTACAGGTCATAAGCGTACGTACTTGTAAGTGCGCTTAATAACTCGGGACTTAAAGACAACTTATAGACTTTTCCCCTTCAAAGATATCAACAATTTGGAACGGTCCTCTTTACTTTAACATCAAGTTTCGTCTGAATTGTCAACAACAACAAATTTATCAACAGCAAACTTACTAACGTTTGCCTTAGATTTATCAAAACGTTGCTTGTTATAACGCCATTGAGGTAGTATAGTAACTCAATGCTTATCGCGCATTTTTCTTTTCTATTCCTAGAAGCTAATTGTCTTGTCTCGTCAAGGTATATTCAGCTCCCGAATCAAAGTGAAAAGTAACACGCTCACCAGATAGTCATCCGATAGGATTGCTGATACTGCACAGATCCACCTGACTCTGTCGTGTTTGCTGCTGCTCTAGTGTTGCTGCTATCACATGCACCAACTATTTTTACCAGAAGCATTATTTACGGTAGTGGAAGCTAAAGAGGAGCATCACACCTGAAACAAATAACATCCGGCACGTTTGGTTGTTGCTTTCAAAAGAAATAAAACAAGAAAAATAAAACGATTACATGACCTTTTCAAATCCTGTAAGCAGTTAGTTACTGCGATGTCCCATCCATCTTCCACATCCGAATCATTGTTGTAAGTAATTTACAGCAGGCTTTTCCACTATCGTAGCACTTGAGCGAAGTAGAACAAAAGATCGGTTCTTCTGCGATAATCCACTTGCATGTTGTCCCAGGCAGGACACTTTATGAGATAGTGGTGAAAACATTGGACGTTTCTTCATTACAGCATCATTTGAATCATCTATTAGATCCTTTCTCGTCAATACGGAGATTTGTTCAGCACTCAAATCTTTTCCACTCAACCATCAACGACGTGATTACACGGATAGCATACGCGGCATACGTCTCATTATCCATCGGTTTGCCATTATTAAAAAAAATGAGGGTAGCACGATCTCGTTTCAATGTCGCGCTTATCAGAGTCAAACTCGAGTAAAGTCAGCTTGTCGTCACACTCGAAGTCGTCGGGCGTCGTAGTCCTCAAGACTTTCATCAGCGCTTGTTTTTGCTGATTTTGCGAATCGAATATTACCGCCACTGTGAGTCATTATCACTGCCGCACGAATTATTCTTTCCACGAATAGATCCTTAAAATCGCTCCACGTCATGCCAGGAAACGATATCGACGATAGCCAGGATGATGCTTCGCCCTTGAGCGAGTGGCTTAAAGCGATCATTAGTGTTAGTCCTTGGCGGTGTTGATCACTCACACACATGTCTGCGGTAGTTATCCAAGCACGGGCATCGATGTCTCTTTTTTTCCGGGTCAAAATCAGGAAGGCGAATCGAACTCGAAGATTACCCACATCTTTTATTGCGTGCAGTAGTGCCATGAAATTACGATTTTCTTGCTCGAGAAGATGATGCCATTTTTCTTCACCTGTGCCAACATTTTCTTTACGTAGGTGATCCGGGTTGCATCCCACATCTGATGTCGCATGGTGAAGATAATTCGTCCGATATTTTGCGGTCTGTGGGCGATGTGCGGGTATCGTGAAATAAGAAAGTTGGTACAATTCGACACACCATATTTAATCCGACTTCACAATTATTTTCTTAGGGCTAACACAACACTGTACACTACATACAAGACTGACACAGACTTTGCACAGACGCTAAGTTAACAACGAAACGTGGACAGTTCCGAGACGTCTTCACTCAGTGGCGATCGGGCAGCGACTGTCTGGCGCCGATCCCTTCGTTGAGTTATAACAGGGCTTTTTGACGGGAATTCAAGATGGCATGTTGTCGTATTTGTTTTATTTTCCGAAATTTGTGTTTTGGCGAATGTTAATATGTAATAATGGTGGATTATTAACTGTTAAGTGTTCGTGAACGTACATAAGTGTAGGCAAATGAAACAAAACTGTATATCATTGCATTTCGAGTTCTCTCAAGAAGTCCATGTAAAAAGCTGCAGTAAAGAACCCACATCTTTACTGACGCTGACTATGACTTTGACTCGACCTTGACTAAACCGACATAACGAAATTATATACACATGGTAGTGGCTAAATGCGTGGCAAAAGCCGGCGAAGCCAAAATAAAGAAGAAGAAGAGTTATAACAGCTCGACTCTGTCAAAGCGCAGGGTAGATGGCGCTTGCGTTTCGTTTTCAACTCGATATTCATGACCAGATGCGACAGGTAATATTTTATTATTAAGTATTATCTTTCTAGATAATGCTGAACCCATTTCGCAAATGCCTTTACTTCCACACTACTGCAATGACAGATGCGAGATTTGTTCGAGAAAACTGTATGTCTAGAACATTTTTTTAGACTATGTAGATGTAGAATGGAACGTACGTGTGTGCGAGGGAGATGAGAGTGGGTGTGAGAGGGACACGACAGAATAAAAAAATGGCGTACGTAGACTAAGGTGAAGTTTATAATAAAAGATGTGTAAAGTTATTCTGTTAATTTACTTGAGACTATAACCTGGATCCACAATTTTGGGGGCTCGTCCGGGATAAATAAATAAATAAATAAATATCCTTGGACATTTGATTACGACGAGAGATTCTGGCGAACGAACACCCGGCAGAAAATAACCTATGTGTGGGCTGTCAGGCTGTCACAGTAGGTACAACGACGAACGCACGCGGGTGGTGGTGCGGCAAAACGACGAAGGCGTAAGAAAAGAAATCTGAAGAAGTCAATCTGTATATGGAACGAGGGCTACGGCGCGCGGGGATGGTGGAGGAACAGAAAATGGCGGAGGACGGACTGAAGGATAAGGTCGGGACTTTAGAGGGACTATACAACACCCTCGGCAAATTTAGCGGCGACGACAAAACCTATGCGGTTTCTAAATGGCTGCAAGATATCGAAGACAACGCTGAAATATTTCAGTGGACAAACCAGCAGAAGTTGGTCATGGCCCGGCGAACCTTGTCCGGAACTGCTGATCTCTGGCTGCGTTCCGAAAAGATTTTTAAAACGTTTGAAGAATTGAAGACCGCGATTGTGAAAGAGTTTCCTGATGCTGTCAATCCCAAAGAGATGCACGAGATAGGTAATGGCGGCTAGAAAAAAACTTGAGAGCGAGTCCTACTATCAATACTTACTGACAATGAAGGAGCTCGGTAAGAGGGCCAAGATTCCTGACTACGTAGCTATCCAGTACATAGTGGATGGTATCGAAGATCGCGAAATAAATAAGTCTCTGCTTTACGGCGTTACTACCTACTCAACCCTGAAAGAGAAATTGCAAATATACGAGCGCATGAAAGAAAGATCTGCTGCTAAGATGAAGACGTCAACCCTACAGCATCATACGAAAACTCAGAGAGTAGCATCAACATCATCGCGGCGATGCTACAACTGCGGTGATACGGGACATGTAGCCAGTGCATGTACAAATGGTGTAAAGTGCTTTCGTTGCAATCAGAACGGCCATATTGGTAACCAGTGCACGGCCACGGCCCCCGTTGCAATCAACAAAAGCGCGGGGAAATTCAAAACTGTGTTTACGCGTACTACGGGAACAGCGGATCCATCGACAAGTAAAGCTGTGTCGGCAAAGCAGCGGCAATCGGCCATGTTTGGAACGTCTCATTCGCCGGTGGAGCAGCAAAATTCGTGTTCGTGTGGTGGCAGCATGGTGGAAAATAACGAAACTGACAATGACAGCGAAACGTCAGGCGAGCAAGAGGTTATGCAGATTATAAACAAAAGTGTTTTGTGCGCGAGAAAGTGTTCTAAAAAGGCGATTAGATCGATTGAAATCAACGGAAAATGTGTAGACGCGTTAATTGATACGGGTAGTGATGTAAACCTTATAACGTTGGCGTTGTTTAATTCCCTAAACGTGAAAAAGATGAACGATAGTCTTACACTGAACGGACTTGGACAATCAAAGGTGTTTTCGGCGGGGAAGATTTTAGCGAATATACGTATAGATGGACTGAGTTATGATAATGTTTGTTTTCACGTAGTGCCAGAAAGTGTTATGCCTTACGACCTAATAATTGGGCAAGAGTTATTAAGTTATGTAACCATGATAATGAATGAGGGAGTTGTAAAGTTTTTGCCAAGGGATTATAACTGGGTGGGTAAAATGTATTATTTTGCAGGGTGTACTAATGTTGTTACAGATCATATCATAAAACATATGCAAACGGGTATTTATCACGAATTTTACCTTTAAGAGGCCGTAGGTAGCAAATATGTGGTTTGAATCGTATTAGATCTCAAAATCCGTGAAAGATACCACCTTATAATGTTTGGAGAAATTAAACTTTGAACTTTTATCTTGCGTTGTGGTTTTTTAGAAACACGATTGGTAAAAGTTTTCTCGATCATATATTTTTTTGAAAAATACATGTTTTTCACACAGTTTGCTATTTATCTCAGAAACAGAACGCTATTTTTGTTGGTTTTATGTTTTGACAAATAGCCTAGAAGTATTCATTTAGTTCTGGTTTTTTAATTTTTCGATTGCTTGTTTAATTAACTTGTAATTAAATAAAAACTGTTTTTTCGCTATAAATTATGTTGCGTGTCTATCGTTCTGCGCTTCTCACTCACGAGTAAAAACATTATTCGCTCTCCCGCTCATTCCTCGGCGTTATGGCACACACTTAATATTCGCCCGACGTTTCGACCGGATTGCACCAGCCGTGGTCGCGGGAAGACTGAAGTATTGGAGGTACCGCCACAGCAAAGCGAAAGCGTTTATTCAACTACCCTCACTTGATCTTCATAAATGTCAATTAGGGCCGGTTCACACTAGGACAACACACTACACTAACAGTGTCCACATACTGAGTTGATCTCACATGACGAGTACACTTTGCAATCACTGGATTCCACGAGGAAGAGAGTCTGAAGCCGTCTTCACGATTAAAATTAGGATACTTCTTAATCTCAATCGCTTCCCGAACCATTCTCTTGTAATAATGCTTCTCGTTGGCAAGGATTTTTGGATTGTGCAATTCCATCCAGTGATTGGGTCCTGAGTCTACTATATGCTCCGCTATAGCAGACTTGTTTATTTGCCGATTTTTGACCGCTGCTATATGTTCCTTGACGTTCAGCGACTGTACGCTTCGTTTGGCCTATATAGGATTCGTGATAAATACCCGTTTGCATATGTTTTATAATGTGTTCTGATCGCGAAAGTTTAAAAAAGACAACAGATCATATCACCAGTAAGACGTTAAAAAGAGAAGTTATGAGGTGTATTGAGAGTTACAAGCCAGTTCAGGTTGCAGAAGCGCCTATTGAACTAAAGATAGTGTTGAAAGATGAGGTGCCTGTTTCTCAGCGACCAAGGAGATTGTCATTGATGGAGCAACAAATTGTGGAGAAACAAGTGGAGGAATGGTTACAGAATGGAATAATTCAGGTAAGTTATTCTGAATACTCCAGTCCACTAGTGCTAGTAAAGAAGAAAGATGGGTCAGTTAGAGTATGTGTTGACTACCGCTTGTTAAACAGAAAAATTGTTAAGGATGAATTTCCACTGCCTGTAATTGATGACTTAATTGATAAATTAAGCGAGGCACGAGTGTTCAGTGTTTTAGATCTGAAGAATGGTTTCTTTCATCTGCGGGTTAGCGAGGAATCCAGTAAATATACATCGTTTGTCACGCATCATGGCCAATTTGAGTTTAAAAGAGCCCCGTTTGGCCTTTCCACCTCGCCTAAGATGTTTATGAGATTTGTCAGTATAATTTTCAGAGAGCTGATGGCTCAAGGTATATTAATGATATTTATCGATGATATTCTGATTCCAGCCAAGGATGAATTAGAAGCGCTGCAAAGATTAAAGGTGGTGCTGGATGTGTCTTCACGTTTTGGGCTGGAAATAAATTGGAAGAAAGCGCATCTTATTCAAAGAGAGATAGAGTATCTGGGCCATGTCATAAAAGAAGGTGAAGTTCGCCCTAGCTTGGATAAAACAGATGCAGTGGCAAGATATCCAAAGCCAAGTAATGTGAAAGAATTACAGAGTTTTGTAGGTCTGACAAGCTACTTCAGGAAATACATAGAACATTATGCTATAATAGCGAAACCGCTGACTGATCTGCTGAAAAAAGAAGAAGAATTCCATTTTGGTGTTGAACAAGAGGCAGCTTTCAAAACATTAAAACAGAGGTTGGTAAATGGACCAGTTTTGAAAATCTTTGATTCCAGATTGAAGACTGAAATGCATACCGATGCATCTTGCCAAGCATATTCTGCCATTCTTATGCAGTATCATCCAACATCTGGTTTACATCCTGTCTATTATATGAGTCGCAAGACGAATGATGCCCAGAGCAGATATTCAAGCTATGAACTGGAGGCGTTGGCTATCATAGAAGGAGTGAAGAAGTTCCGGCATTATCTGTATGGATTACACTTTAAAATAGTTACTGATTGCAAGGCATTTGAACTAACTTTAAAAAAGAAAGATTTGACTCCAAAGGTGGCTAGATGGGTAATGTTGCTTGATGAATATGATTATGAGATAGAACACCGAGCTGGGTCTAAAATGAGGCATGTAGATGCTCTCAGCAGAATCCCTTACGTTGCTGCAGTCACCACCACCTCGAGCGAAGACATAAAGATGGCCCAGGATATGGATGAAGGTTTAAAAGCCATCAAAGACATTTTAAAGGAGCACCCCTACAATGACTATTGGTTGGAGAATGGTTTATTGTACAAAGGTGAGCATAAGCAGTTGGTTGTGCCAAAGTCTCTAGAAAGAGAAGTCATCAAGAGAATACATAGCAATGGTCATTTCGCTAAATTAAAAATGAAAGAACTGTTAATGAGAGATTATCATATAAGAGATGTAGACAAGAAAATTGAATTGTTTCTGAGGAGTTGTATACCATGCCTGATGGCAATGAGAAAAGAAGGCAAACAGGAGGGCTGGCTAAACCCAATTGAAAAGGAAAGTATTCCTTTTGATACCCTACATATTGATCATATAGGACCTTTGACTGAGACGAAGAAGCAGTATAACTATATCCTTACTGTTATAGATGCCTTCACGAAATTTGTATGGCTATTTCCCACTAGAACCACTAATAGCAAGGAGACCCTAAACAAACTTCACGTACACCAACAAATCTTTGGAAACCCACGGAGAATAATCAGTGATAGAGGAACTGCATTCACTAGTAATGACTTTGAAGCTTACTGCAAAGAAGAGAACATTCAGCACGTCAAGATCACTACAGGGGTCCCAAGAGGCAACGGCCAAGTAGAGAGAGTTCATAGGGTACTAATTCCAATATTAACCAAGCTTTGTATTGAAAACCCCACATTGTGGTATCGTCATGTCAGTGCAGTGCAAAGAGCATTGAACGGCACTTTCCATAGGAGCATTTACACAACACCATTTGAACTGTTGATGGGAGCCAAGATAAGAGGTAAAGCTGACTTGGAAATAAGGGATTTGTTGGAGCAGGAAGTAACTTCAGAATACAATGAGAATAGAGAGAGAATAAGAAAGCAGGCTAAAGAGCACATTCTGAAAGTTCAAGAAGAAAACTGTAGATCATTCAACAAAAAGAGAAAGAAGAGCTGGCAATATGTGGAAGGAGATCTTGTTGCTATAAAACGAACTCAGTTTGGACCTGGTTTGAAGCTGAAACCAAAGTATTTAGGGCCGTACAGGGTGACCAAATGTAAGCGGAATGATCGGTATGATGTCGAAAAAATTGAAGCCACGGCGGAAGGACCTATTAAGACTTCCTCTTCAGCTGATCAGATGAAAAGATGGCCAAGTCTAGATGAACTGTCTGAGTAAGGGAAAATGTGCTATTTTATCTCAATAATAATTGTATCCTTGCTTGAAATCCTAGCATATCTCCCACATTCATTGTCATGGTTGTATTAATATAATTAGTTAGTTACTAAGTCTATGCGTTGGTGTATATTCTCAGTATTGTTTAGTTGTAAGAAAAGTACTGAAGGAAGTACTTATACATTATTAAGAGATTACCTACTCAGTTTTAGTTTATTTAAAAAAAAAAAAATTATAGTTTATTATTGTATCCTTACTTATGTCCTTACTTAGAATGGCTGAGACAGCCATTTTGTCAGGAATGCCGAATCTGTAGAATGGAACGTACGTGTGCGAGGGAGATGAGAGTGGGTGTGAGAGGGACACGACAGAATAAAAAAATGGCGTACGTAGACTAAGGTGAAGTTTATAATAAAAGATGTGTAAAGTTATTCTGTTAATTTACTTGAGACTATAACCTGGATCCACATAGATTAAAAGTGTCTATGACCTTATCTACTTTCGGACAACCGATTGCTTCAATATTGAAGGATGAAAAACCCAAAGAATTTAATAGTTTTCGCTCCACCGTCCCCCCTTTATATAACCAAGTGTATTGGCTTTTATCATCTAGATCTTTAATTTTGTTTATGACACTAGTATAGCTCAAGTCAGTTGAAACATTTTTGAATGGTAAACCATGTACGTTTTTTTCACAAAATATAATTGATTTTGTTTTCTTCATACTCAATAACGAATCGGGGAGCTTAACATGCATTAAAGTTACTTTTTTCGTATAAAAATCGTAAATTGCAATTTCTTTATAGTAAAGAGTGTTCGAAACCTGAAATCCATCAATATCAATCAAAAATCTAGCAGTTGAAAAATCCATTATACAAAAATAAGTAGGACCTACTTACGCACAAAACATGTTGATATAATAATAATAATAATAAAATAACCCTAAATCTCTATCCCTGCTCCTACGCTAACTAACAATGCATTAATCAACAAATTGCAAACCCGCTCCGAAAAATGTTCAGTGAAACATTCAGGTGGAACTTGATTCAACACCTTCAGCCACTCCGTGATCTCCACGTTTATGTTTCCGTAATTGTCTTCCTGATTCGCTGAAACTTCACGCCACAACTTTATCGCTGAGTATATTTCACCATCGTAAAAGTGACCGGCTTGATAGATATATGTTAAGACTAAATTAACATCTCCATGTATCTTTATTAGTGGTAGGTATTGGACGAGTCCAAATTTGTAACATTCTATTTGCTGTGATATATTGGATCCATTCATTCTTACAATCGTTGAACATGACGTCAACTAAGTTTAGCAGGTTATCGTTTTGATTGTTCATGATAATTCAATCACACACTGCAATAAAGAAAAAAACATGATTTTTTTTTTTATGGAGATACAATATTATTTTACTGTGGAGGTAGGTGAGTAGGTACTTTATGATAGATCATGGTTGGGGAGGATTTGCTAGCTCCTCGAAATTGATGATCCATGATCTACCCGTGGGTCCTTTGTTCATCATGTACACCTTTGATGTTTGTAAGTACTCAACCATGTCATCATTCATATCATCGAACCTGGAAGGTAATGCGAGGGTATACCCGTTCTCTAGGTTTACAACCGTTTGCATCTTCGATGGGTTAAACTTTGATAGAGTCTTTTTCACGTCAACAATCTTGTAGGGCTTGTCAACTTCAAGATCCCCCACCTTAACCCAGCATCTCTTGCCGCAGTTGTCGAGGTTGAATAAAGCTTGACTTGAAGATGACGTCATGTTGGAAGAGTAAAAAAAAAACCACAAAAACTTACAGTCTCTGATTGCTCTGAAGTTTGACGATAGGTACTTGGTTCGTCGATGAAATATATAGATCACTGTCTCAACCTTGTGCACGCTTCGTGATGGAATAAATGCTCCACCATATTCAAGGTGGTATTTATACCAACCAACCAACTCGACTGATATCGTTCACATGAGAAAATTATTATCAACTAACCACATTTAGTTATTGAAACCACAGGAATATTTTGTAATAAATAAGGTATGAATTTATGTTCGGAAATTAAAAAATATCCATGTAATACTGTCACACGGGAAAAAAACTACTATTAACCACATTTAATTATATTAATAAAACCATAGATGTTTTTTTATAGTAAAAGAGGTGATTACATTATTTTCAGTGATAAGGAAAACGATTACTTTTTATAATAGTAAACTACTATTATATATTCTTCATTAGTATTTTATCTAAACAGGCTGTTCTATCAATTTCACCTTTTTTTAATTTTTCCAACTGATCAAAACACCAATTTATCACACTTTCAAGTGTTAACTGATACTGCAGACATGCTTCGCTCAGGGGGTAGGACGTTGTAGTAGAAGTGGTAGCAGTACTCGACGTACTAGTAGAGTCTACCAACTCTGTTTCAGTAGATGTTTCTCTTTTACCCGCTTCTTCATCTCTAGACATTGAATTTTGAGCTTGATTGTGATGTTCAAAACTATTAGTGTTGAACCCTCTTGGCACTTTCACAGTAATTTCTAAGCCTTTCTCATCTGTAAACTTTTGTTCGTATACATCAGATGACCAAGATTGTTGCAAGTTATTTGTTACTCTACTACCACTCCGCTTTGCGCGAGTTTTGACGTAGTGTATGACTTCCAATTTATACAGCATTAATCTACCATCACTATCACATAAACGTAAATTTAGCTGTTTATTTTTCATTTCACGATTTTTTGACGACCTCTGTGGCGCAGTGGGCGAAAGCCCGCCTGAGACGCAGAGGTTGCGGGTTCGATCCCCGCTGCGGGACAAATGTTTGCATGATCTGCAAATATTTGTTTCGTGTCTGGGTGTTTTCTATGTATAATATGTATGTATTTACAAAAAAAAAATGTATGTATGTAGTTTATCAGTCATCTGGTTACCATAACACAAGCATTAAATTGCTTAGCTTGGGACTAGATGACGCCGTGTGAAATGTCCAAGGATATTTATTTATTTATTATTTATTTATTTATTTCACCACTTCGAATGGTGATCATCATCACATTTTGATGATTTCTAGGAGAAAAATCGAAACGTGTTACATCATCACTGTAGTTGTTGTTGTTGTTGTTGTCTGCATAAAAGTATGTCGGCGCGTGGTAGAAATGTCAATGTCAAGGGCATAGATTGTCCTGTCTATGAGGAAGTTGAAGTATCGACACGAAAAGAAGTCTGTGGACGAGAGCACCAAAGAGGATAAGGTTGCTCTAGCGAAGTGTCGTGCCGATGGAAGCGGGGCGGCGGATGTCAAGGACACTTCTTGAACGATGGCCGCCAGCGCACCTCGCTTTGCGACAAATCGCTATTTACTGCCTGAATCAAATCTCATCTGAACTAAGAGGATAATAATAACCAGTCTTCATAATGTGATACAAGTTGTGGTGTCTTGATTTTATGAATATTGTAATTACTTACTGGAAGATTAAAACAATGGTTGTCAAGAAGAAGACATTTAATTTATCCAACTCCCAATCTGCACAACCACGCCACCTGAATGAATCCTGAGTAAGCTGGCCCTCCTGCGTTTACATCAGTTGTGGGAACGAACGTGCTGCAAAATGAGGAGCATCTGGAGTTTCTGAGAAATTTTGAGTAAGATGGTAGCCATTTTTAGCAGCGTAACGTAACATGTACTGTTCGTTACGTTTGAATCAAACAAACCCTGCTATTGAAGTTTGACCTGGATAAGTCTGTAATGGATATCAATCAATGGCTGATATAAAGTAACCGAAGTAAAATGAGTATCTGCATCAACGAAATCGCTGAAAGCCTGTGCATGTCTAGTCTAGCTTATTTCAATGTAGACCCTGTCACACGGAGTTCAAAGAAAGAAATTGTAATGGCGAGATTGAAAACTAATAATTCTTCAAGACAACTTCGATGAAATCTTTATGTTGTCAAGTTGCGCAGTGGGCAATTTATTTTGAACACGACGTATCATCATCGCGCATAAAAGTTTTAGTTACGAAAATAAATGATTTTACACAAAGAAGTAAGAAATCATTGATCGTCTGCTTTTTGACTATGGATTCTCTTCATTCATTTTCTTTATTTTGGCTTCGGACGGCTTGTGCCACGCATTTAGCCACTATGACAAACACAGAACCTGACTGCACGATGACCGAAGAGGTCGTATCTGGATCCGTCACATCAGAGTGCCGTGTCAGAATGACAGCATAATACACCACCATGAAGTCTACACAAACAAGCTGTAACGAGCTACGCTCTGTTAATTAATCCGAATATTTGGTAAAATAAAACAATAAGCGTTTCTATGCTGAACCAGAAGCCAAGCAAGTCCGCGGAGTTGACACATTTACTGACTATCACCTACTGTTGATTGTGGTTACAACAACGTGTCACCGATTGTCTAATGGAAAACGATGTGCCGAAGATAACGTGTAACATGATGTGGGTAGTACGAGATCCGACTGCAACTACTGCAAGCCTAATGCTGCGTTTACACGCTTGCCGAGCCTTGGCAAGCCTCCGCAATCGCAAGCGTGTAAAGAGGGTGTTTGTGTTGGTTTGCGTGAGCTTGTAGACGCTTGTATCCGATCGGGTCTAGTGTCGGTTTTTGAACACAAATCAAAGGGCGATTGCGGCAATCGATTGCGTCGCGTTTACACGCTGGCGCGCGCTTAGTAGCCGCTGTGATCTCGTGGCGAACGCACGTCTAGTTCTGACTTCAAAATGAGTGGCTGGTCGAACGAAGAGAGTTTATCGTTTTTGAAAAATTACCAAAAATATCAAAAAAGTTGCAGATGCTTGAAGTCGTCTTGCCCAGTTAATGGGAAAGCCAGTAAAGGAATTAAAATCCAAAAAATAAATATTGATGTCAACTTTTCGAAAACATTTTTCTGAGGACCTCTGTGGCACAGTGGGCGAAAGCCCGCCTGAGGTGCAGAGATTGCGGGTTCGATCCCCGCTACGGGACAAATGTTTGTATGATCTGCAAATATTTGTTTCGTGTCTGGTTGTTTTCTACGTATAATATGTACCTACCTACTTATGTAGGTACCTATTTACAAAAAAATATATATCTATGTAGTACCTACTTATATCAGTCATCTGGTTACCATACACAAGCATTAAAATGCTTAGCTTGGGACTAGATGACGCTGTGTGGAATGTCCAGGGATATTTATTTATTTATTTAAAAAAAACCTGGAAAAAAAATTAAAAGTAGGTTAAACCAAAGGTAACAGCCGATACAAGATCGACGTCCGCCATGCTTGGATGTACGTAGAACACTGACGCAGTCACAAGCGTGTAAACGCCTTCCAAATTCCAAGCGAGAATTGTGGACGCTTGTGGTTTGTGAAGGTTTGCCAATCCTTCGCAAGCGTGTAAACGCAGCATAATAGAAGATGTTTCATATTTCATTAAATACTATGGAGAACTAGAATATTTCGACCCGCTACACATGTGGTCAGCCTGGAAACATGATGCCTACTTGTCCAGACGGGAGGACGGTGGTGGAGCACTAATCTAAGAGGTTGATCAGTATGAGCACCGCCAGGAGTGGATATAATCCGGTGAGCCAGTTTTTGGTTTTGTTTGATTGCGAATCATCTTGTTCTCTTGTAAAGAAAGCTTTTGTGACAAAGCTACTACTGTAGTAGGTACTGTCGATAAAATTGATAATGAATTATAGGAAAAGTAGTTTTCATGACTGAAAGTTCAACAGACCAGACTATTGAGAATTGTGAATCTATTTTTGACTATTTTGAATCTATGAAAGTCAATTTATAATACTTAGTAGACTCTTACAATATTGCATGACGCGACCGACGGTGCCAATTTATAGGCACTAGTAGAAAGGCTAATGGTTAAAGGTGAGGTTCGGAATCTGCTAAATATTCTAGTTACTAGGTAATTTGAGGAAGTTTCTTCCCAGTTATGACGAACTTCGTCAGGACTCGTTTTTGTTAGAACAATGGCATTGATATAAGGTAGTAACTGAATTCATAACTAGATGGTGTGACTAAAAATGACCAATTTCTAGATCGTGCTGACGAAAACATGATGTTAGAAATGACTTTCTTTTTGTAATCCTGAGTGCTAATGACTTCGCTATCATTACTTGTCTTGTAAAGATGATGGTGTAGCGAGCGGTCGCTGCGCTGCGCTGCTACTCTGCAAAACGAAAAACGAAGTTTCGTGACAATTTTCGGGGTCAGCTTATGTTGGTGGATACTGAATTCGTAATAGTTCACCAACATAATTAGAACCCAAAAATTGTCACGAAACTTCGTTTTTCGTTTTGCAGAGTAGCAGGGCAGAGCGCTGTGCTGTGGTTCGCTTGAATGGATGATTTTGAAAGATGGAGAATGCATCGTTCGTGCTGACTGCTGCGCTGTGCAGTTTCATTCAATTAGGATGGGATTAATTTGATGAATAACAACCGTTAGTGTTGTTATTCATCAAATTAATTGTGTTTTGTGTGACTTCGGACGAAAGACAAGAGTCGCGTCTCCGAAGTAGGGCTTCAATTCAAGAGAACCCTGAAACCCTGCCTGGTGGACATACATGGGAATTTATTTATTTATTTATTTATTTATTTGAATCTCCAACATTGTAAACACCAATACAAAACATTTAAAATAGACGAACAAAAGAAACATGCCAAGTATCAGTAGGTTAAAATTAAGAAACCTGGCTCAAAATCATTCAAACATTCATTCATTCGAATTCATCAATTCGAATGATTGAATGTTTGAATGATTTTGAGCCAGATTTCTTAATTATACCTTTTTTAGAAACACCCCAATTATACGCTATTCATTCATTCAATATTCAATCATTCCAGTATTCAGAAACATCAAATTCTACAACATACTTTCATTCAGTCATTCTATCATTCTAGTATTCGGAAACACCAAATTCTACACCATTCATTCATTCAATTATTTCAGTAGGTATTCTAATATTTTCATTATCTTCTAGCTTGCAATAACTCTAACAGGCTGGATTGTAATCATTTTTTTTTTTAAATAAAAATAAGAAAAAAACTTTTTTTTTTTTAAATATTTATTAAAATTATAATTATACTTAGTCATAGTTAAAGTATCCACCTATTTACATTTCCTCTATACCATTTATTTAAACAGATAACGTTTTTTAAAGCACATACTGAATCATGATAAATACAACTGTACAGTTCATGAGAGTTTTCATATTCTTTATACAATTTTGGAAAACTAGGACAACCTATATCTTCTATGTTTTTCACATTATCACTATGTAGTATACTTTTTAACCACGACACTTTTTCGCGACCTTTGGTATACACATATACATCTCTTAAAATACTTGTAATCAAATTTTGAAAATTCGAGTAAGGTACAACTCCCTCATTCCATAATATCTTTCTATTGCGTTCAATCCAACATACTTGTCGTCGTTCTTGTTGTGTCAAATTGTAAAATGGAAACGGTGCCTTTATAAGAAAAACCTGTACCTTTTTTTCGCATAATATAGCAATTTCTTTTATTATAAATTCGTTTGCTTCTGTTTTGAAACCTTGAACATCTACAATTGCAATCATGATAACCTGCGCACTATGTTACTTAAAGGTTTATATTCCACAAGTCGATCGTTTATAATTAAACAATATGCAGTGGTGTTCTCCGGTATCAAAATTGAGCTTTCAAATTCCAACCGTACATCTACCGGACCTGTTTTTAGACAGTCATTCTGTCTTGAACAATCTATGATGAAAAGTGGGGCTTTTTCTTTAAAGTTTTTCAGATCGAGCAAGGGATCAACTGGGCTGTTGTAGTACGACTGACGGAATTTGACATACATTTCATATAATATACTATACCTGTTCTCAGAAAACTTCAGACCTAATGGTTCATACGGATAATATTGAGAATTCAGAAAGAGTGTCACGTTTGTCACGTCACAATGATCAAATAGTGAACTGTCTTTCGATTTATTACTTTTTCTATTAGTTTGCAAGCAGAATATTACATATCTTGGCTTTTCCAACTGTGAAGCTGTTTTAACTGACCAAGAATGCTTTGTAGATTTAGGTAGTAAAGGATATTCATACAAATCCCAATTTCTAAATGCCAGTTGAATAGGTTTATCTTTTTCTACATATTTCAAAAGTGTCAGTCGTTCTCGATCTGATACTTTTATATGTGGCACCCTCCATTGAACTCTTTGTATATGAATTTGAAGATGATAAACATCATCACCAAGTATAACGCTATTTAAGTTAGAATTGCTTCTATTCATTATGAGTTCATGTTTACAATTTATCAAGATTTTATTATAATCCTCAGCAAACCCTAAAATCTTATTTAATGGTATTACAGCACTAAAATGACCATCACTTTTAAACCCATCTAAGTTCCAACCCCATAAGGCTGCAACTTTATTTTCTACTTCATTTAATGAAATGTATGATTTTATAGATGACGTTATCCCAGAATTTTTTATGCGATCTATTTCAATCCCATTTATTTCGTACCTGATGTCTTGAAACAGAAACATAATAGGATTATTAGTGAACGAAACAGTTTTCTTGATCGGATTCCCATCTTTTCCGATGAGCTTTGCTTCGCCTTCGATGTAAATTGAGCTGGCTGATGGTAGGACATAAATATCTTGTTGGTGTATGGGGATTCTGACTTCATCGTTTTCTCTGAAGCTGTTATTGTAGGGATTATAAGAATGAATTTCGTAACTTTCAATTGAAGTATCAAAGTGTGGTAATTCAGTAACCTGTAATATATTCATGTTTGGAAGCCAAGAGCCTTAAGAAAATCCTTATTTGACTTTGTCAATTTCTTCACTCTTTTGTCACGTCTTTGCACCTTAGATGCCTTTGAAGAAATAAGACGCTTTATTCCAACTGGTGGGTTTTTATAATACAATATCATTACCTACATATTTAAAAATATTAACGGGACTTAATCGCGTATTGAAATCAATATTATTTATTTACCTCGACGTTTCGATGTTAAATATGTTTTCAAGTCGCGATAGTTTAAAAAGTTCAATATCATTACGTCTTTTTTAAATGAAGACGTAGCTTAATTTGTGCTTCTCCGAAATCGATACAGTAAACGAATTGATCAATAATCCTAATAGATATAGATGGAATGAGGTTTTTGTTTACAGAAAAATAAATAACGTTTTGTGGTGATTCTATGCACCAATTACTTGCAGCAGTATTATATACAAATTCGTGAATGATATGAGTTGGTAATCCGTTGGAGTAAGAACCGTACTGGGCGCCACTATAACGGGGGGACTATTGAAGTCAAACAAATTTGTTTACCGTCACAAAGTTTATTAGAGATGGGTCGTGGGGGGATTAACAATACACATTTACACAATACAGGTTCAGACTTTGGAGATAGATTTTCGGAATCAGGAAAAAAAGGCGCATCTGCCTGAATTTAAAAGAAAAATCTATCCATAGTATGCAAAGAGCTACGATAAGCCTAAAAGGCACATGTAACATCCAAATTCATATTTTTTACCTCAAAAAGGCACATATTACAATGATTAAGTTAAAAGAACACAAATGCATAGATATGGCTTTCATCTTAAGTTATTATTTTTGTTTTGCTAAATAAAAAAGGCATATTTAAAAGGTGTTACATTAAAAAGGCTGATTTGGCATGGCAGATATTCCTTTTATAACTTGAAATATAGAAGTAATTAATTGGGTTAATGTTCTGGAGGACGAGCTGAGTGATACAGTTTCATTGTGTAGAATATAGGTCTTTATTGTCTGACGGCGTGATGAGTTGTGTCTCTAATACATGATTGTTACTATATTGAAAGCTATGGCTAAATGCTGAGTGTGCACTCACACTACATCTATATTTTTGGGGACAAATAATTCTAATGTGACAACATTAAAATTATTTGCTTACAATTGAAATACCTCTAACATATCAGATCCAATCTATTAATACCTACTCACACTACATCTATATTCTGAATCTGATACGTTTTACAATTTTTCCACTATTTATTGATTGAAATGAAGTAGCTAAGTATTATTTATTGAATATTTCTTAATTAAACAATTTTAAAACTTTATTACTTAAATTATCTGATTAAGGTAGGTATATTTATTACTTATGAAATCCCATTATTATTTGAATTGAGGCATTTACCTTATTTAAATTTTAACCTTTAAATATCACAATTATTTTCATAAAAGAAATAATCATCAATGTCATTATGAAACATACATAATTACTCTTGAATCAAATAAATCAATCTATTAGGTACATTATAAATATCAAATATTTTAAAAACAAACATTTTGTTAAGTTCTTATCAAACATACAATTTCTATTATGAATACGTACCAGTAGTTGCATACTCGTATTACGATACGACCTTCTATAAATGGATTTTGCTAGTTGATGCAAAATGTATCATAAGTACCTACTGTTAGCAACAAAAACTAATTGACTGTAACAAATATTAAAATCAAGTACACGTTACATTATAATATGACATACAAATACTTATAGTTTTGTTTGAAATTGCATTACGTTAATATAATTAATTTTAAAGTTTTATTAAGATTTATTTCATTTTATTCTTTATTTTTTTTTTACTTACATAACCTTTACCTTGTTACTTACATAACAATAATTTTCTAAACTTATTTTATTCATTCTACTATACCTACTTAAAATTATTTAATCATTAGCCAGTTCATAGTCATGGTCATAATCAAGTCATAATAGTGTTTCGTAAACTATCCTTTCTCACGAAATTTATTTCTATACTTCCACGTCAATAAACTTCTTTCCTTTTCATAGTCCGTATGAGTCTTGAATTGGCATACATTCCAATCTATTTTCTCATTCTCATTATCTTTCACAAACTTTTCATCTTCACAATCTACATTTGAATTATTCTTTCTACATAATCGGTATACACTTCGATCAATTTTTTCATACTTTTCTTCCATACCATTCGTCTTTGACATAATATTTTCTTCCGACAACTGTATTAAATCGCATTTATCATTAGAAACATTTTCATTTATTTTTATATTTAGGTTACATTTTTCATTAAAATCATTCGTATCATTTTTATCTTCTCTAAATAAATCTCCTAAATTCCATTCATTTGTTTCATATTCATCCTCATCATGCTTACTTTTATTCTCTTTCGTACTACTCGTATATACCTTCAAACACTCGTATTTGCGATCATCACTTTTGTCCGTATTAAATTTCATTACTTTGTTTATTCTAACATCATTTCTGTACATGGGAACTAAAGAATGCGTGATATCATTCGTACTCGGTAACTCTGGCGTCTGATTTCGCTGAACCTGCAACTTATTCGATACGCTGTGACACACGGATGGCTTTTTAAACTCGTTATAACTTCTATCATGATTTAATTTATTTTGATTACTGCAATTTTTTCTTTGATATCTATTTTCAATTTGGTAATTGTTACTCTTCCTGATTGACTTGTAGTTTTCTATCATTATTTCTTCCTCAGTTGCAATTTGAATAGCTTCATTAAGTGAATTTGGCTGCCTACATTTTAAAATAAGACTAATACGACGGTTTGAAAGTCCATCGCAAAAACATTTTATGGCAGTTTTTTCGTTAATTGGGAATAAAATATTACGATTTTCATCCTGTGAATTACCTAAAAATTCTAGTTGGGCATAGGTTAAATCTACTAAAATTTTCTCAATTTCTTCTCCGAATTCCTGAATAGTTTTATAACCTTGATTGCAATTTAACATTTGAATTTGTAAAGAAGTGTGTGATTTTTTGGGCAATAAGTATTTCTTCATATCAGTAATTAATTCTTGCACATTTTTATATTCAGATTTTAAATAAAATTTACCTTTCTTACTAAGCCTGGTTTTTAACACAAAACTTATCAGAACTTTCCTTGCGCTCTCACATAACATTTCATTATAAAAATCTATTCCATCAATTAAATTTCTCGTCACACATTCGTCATCATCATTCATAACTGGTAGTAAATCTAAAGCGGTTCTAAAGTCAAAATTTTCTGAACCCATTTTAATTTTATATGTTATCTATCTATTTTATTCAAAACTTTACTTTAATTTAATCATTCATGCACTCGTATTGAAAAAAAATAAATCTTTCAAAGAAACACACAACTAAAATCTTTCATAAAAGTTTAAAGAAATCGACTGACCTTATGTTAATTTATACCTTTATCTATACATACGATAGGTCAATAATTATTTCTCCACTTTTACTTCCGTTAACGCACTCTGCGTTTGTAGTCTGCTGACCTAGAGGCGAAGACAGGTCCTCGTTCTAGTCCTGCTGCTCTGGCTGCTTGGCTATCCGTCCTTGGGCTGGATGGCTGCTTGGGCCGGGCTATACCCTGGACACCACTGCTAACTGAGCCGGGAACCTACCCTGACTCCTCCAACAAATAAATTCTTCTTTCTTCTTTCTTCTCAATCTTCATATAACTTTTCTTCATAAAATTATTTTTTCATTTTTCATTAATTATGTTTCTTCAATAATATACCTTCATTCTTCATAAATTCATTTCTTCAACATTATTTCTTCATAACGATTTTTCTTTCTTCATATTTAAGTATTTTTCTTTCTTTCTTCTTAAATTGGTAAAATAACTTGTATTCTGCAGCCTATTTCGATGAGACTGCTTGAGAACACGCTTAAACTTTCTTTACGACAGGTATTTAGAAATTTCTATTTGTAACGCCTTTGATAATGCTTCAGATGATGACCCAATAACTATGAGAACTCGTATCAGCGTGTGTCGCATAGTCGGGCAGACGCGACATGTTGCGGTTTATTGCGGTTACCTGATCTTTACAGCTGCGGAACGGCGAGCACGCCGCAGAACATGGCATCCGTTGAACAAGACATAGACTCGGTCTTAAAAGGAATAAGTATTTGAGAGACGTCTCAATAGTGTTGTTATGAGTTGGTGGCTGAATCATTTTTGTGAGATGACGTATGAATTGATTGAAGGACTATGATAGAAGAGTATGGAAAACTGTGTGTAAACCGGCAGCCTATCTTAAAAAACTTTCGTTTTCAGACGAAGACTCTGATGAACACGATGCACGTCCACCAAGTGCACATGTTTCCAGCGCAGGTCCCTCCATGCCTCTACTGAACCAGTGGCATGATCGTCATCGTAGCGTGCCAGCGTGTATCAAGAAGTGACAGCGTCTCCGAGTTTGAAGACATGGTCGAGGACGACCAAAAGTCAGGAGAAGCCGTGTTAGCATTTCCCCCAACACCAGCGTTGAAGCGATGACTATAAAAGCGGACGAAACCAGGGACGGGCTCTCTCTACTCCCTCCGTCGACCTAGACACATTCTTGGTTTTTCAGATGATGACATCACCACCGCTAACGCGGCTATGGCACCATCGCCGCTAAGGCGGCGATGATGCACTGCATGCTTTTCTTTCAGCTTAACGTCCGATGCCGACCCCGCCTTCGGGGCACTCGTCGCCCCTTCAGGGCAGGCCCTTCAGGCCAGGCCCTTCAGGCCTTGCCTCTCATGGCAACAGTCCAATCCAAGGTCAGTACCTTGAGTAGGTTAGCTTAAATTCATTTTTACGGCGTAGATGCCTTCTGCACTCGCCAAAGCCCGGTGAAGTTATAAAGGTCCGGAAGACCACTTAACATAAAAATCCGTCCGAAAAAAAAAAAAAAAAAAAAAAAAAAAGACGGGCTCTCATTCTGCTGCGAACCATCACCCTGCTCGGACGTAACCTTTTGTGTAATTTGTATCATTGTGATTCATTGTGATTTATTGTTATTTGTGGAGTACCTACCTTGTTATTTTGTTGCTAGGATTAATTTGTGATCAAATCTGTCCTATTGTTTGAGTAATTTATTTTTACGTTAATAAATTGTTCCTTTTTTAATTAAATGTGCTTCTGATTGCCAAAACTACATATATATTTTTACTTATATTCCCATTGTTTAACATGTAAATACATCTGTCAACCGATGAATTTTGAAATCCTGTTTCCTTTAATGATCTTTCAAACACTTCGAACCAACATCTAGCTGCTTGTTCAAGTCCGTACAGTGCCTTATTTAATTTACAGACATAATTATCTTTACTAAAAATACCCTCAGGTACTGTCATGTATATATCTTCTTTTAATTCACCGTTTAAAAAGGCGGTTTTCACGTCCATTATGATGAACCAGTAAATTAAATTGAATGGCAAAACTAATTATAAATCGAAAACTAGCTATTCTGGCGACAGGTGCAAAGGTTTCATTATAGTCAATTTGATACTCTTGACTAAAACCTCTTGCAACAAGTCGGGCTTTGTATCTCAAAGGTTTTCCAAATTCATCATGTTTGACAGTAAAAACCCATTTACAATCAACAATGAATGTTCTTATCATCTGGCGTTGGAACTAAAGTCCATGTTTCATTTTCTAGAAGAGAATTTAATTCATCATTAATTGCGTTTTCCCACTGAGTTTTATCTTCTCGAGTTTTAATTTCTTCATATGAACTTGGTAATTTGCATAAAATGTTAGGCGGGTCATACATACTCATAAAACAGTGTCGTTATGGGGAAGTGCAATGTGTAGCAAGAGAAGCGATAATGAGTTGAAAGTAGGGGTAAGTACTTATGGACACGAAACCCCAAGGCTCTTGCCATTCAATTTAATTTACTGGTTCATCATAATGGACGTGAAAACCGCCTTTTTAAACGGTGAATTAAAAGAAGATATATACATGACAGTACCTGAGGGTATTTTTAGTAAAGATAATTATGTCTGTAAATTAAATAAGGCACTGTACGGACTTGAACAAGCAGCTAGATGTTGGTTCGAAGTGTTTGAAAGATCATTAAAGGAAACAGGATTTCAAAATTCATCGGTTGACAGATGTATTTACATGTTAAACAATGGGAATATAAGTAAAAATATATATGTAGTTTTGGCAATCAGAAGCACATTTAATTAAAAAAGGAACAATTTATTAACGTAAAAATAAATTACTCAAACAATAGGACAGATTTGATCACAAATTAATCCTAGCAACAAAATAACAAGGTAGGTACTCCACAAATAACAATAAATCACAATGAATCACAATGATACAAATTACACAAAAGGTTACGTCCGAGCAGGGTGATGGTTCGCAGCAGAATGAGAGCCCGTCCCTGGTTTCGTCCGCTTTTATAGTCATCGCTTCAACGCTGGTGTTGGGGGAAATGCTAACACGGCTTCTCCTGACTTTTGGTCGTCCTCGACCATGTCTTCAAACTCGGAGACGCTGTCACTTCTTGATACACGCTGGCACGCTACGATGACGATCATGCCACTGGTTCAGTAGAGGCATGGAGGGACCTGCGCTGGAAACATGTGCACTTGGTGGACGTGCATCGTGTTCATCAGAGTCTTCGTCTGAAAACGAAAGTTTTTTAAGATAGGCTGCCGGTTTACACACAGTTTTCCATACTCTTCTATCATAGTCCTTCAATCAATTCATACGTCATCTCACAAAAATGATTCAGCCACCAACTCATAACAACACTATTGAGACGTCTCTCAAATACTTATTCCTTTTAAGACCGAGTCTATGTCTTGTTCAACGGATGCCATGTTCTGCGGCGTGCTCGCCGTTCCGCAGCTGTAAAGATCAGGTAACCGCAATAAACCGCAACATGTCGCGTCTGCCCGACTATGCGACACACGCTGATACGAGTTCTCATAGTTATTGGGTCATCATCTGAAGCATTATCAAAGGCGTTACAAATAGAAATTTCTAAATACCTGTCGTAAAGAAAGTTTAAGCGTGTTCTCAAGCAGTCTCATCGAAATAGGCTGCAGAATACAAGTTATTTTACCAATGAAAGAGTTCCGGACCTCAATCATTACCAAAACAACGGCAAACTCGCCTGAAGCTATTATTGAAACAAAAAGGTAAAAATGTCAAAGATACAAAACACACACGTTGCCACAGTTTTGGGACAAGAAGTAACCAAGATGTCGAGGTTACAAACAACGAGCTGCCACAATGTCGGGGCGAACGATAGCCACAATGTCGGGGCTTATAAGTAACTGCCGCAATGTCGGGGCAAACGATAGCCACAATGTCGGGGCTTGTAAGTAATATGCTGCCACAATGTCGGGGCTGCACGTATTGCTCATCACTACTGAAAAACGCTTCACACGCCTCCGGGGTCCACTCGCCACGCCACTGTTACATGTGTTCTGTGGCGGTCTACGTATTTTTTTCACACGAGCCAGCTAACAGCTCGAGCTCGTATCGGTGATGTGGTAACGCTCGCACAACTTTATAGGGACCACGCATGCCATGGTCAAGCTTGCCGGTCGACTGGGCGTACCTGATCACAAACACCAGGTCACCTTCCTGAAAAATACAAGGAGGACGTCTGCCTCGTTAACACGAGTATCCATTGCTGCCTGATTTTCGGATAACCGTTCGGCCGTCCTTTGCCTAGTGAGTTCTCGTCTAGCCTCTCGATTAACTGTACGCGGCTCAAGAGCCACATCTCGTAACAACGTCCTTATCACAGGAGTAGCGTTCTCGTAGCCGTTGGCGTGATGCATTAGGATGTGATATGATGAAGTTCCACACCAAGATCTCCCATCCACAATTTAAAGCTCGAGTACTCAAACATTCGTCCCCTGTCTGTAACTATTAAGAGGCCGTAGGTAGCAAATATGTGGTTTGAATCGTATTAGATCTCAAAATCCGTGAAAGATACCACCTTATAATGTTTGGAGAAATTAAACTTTGAACTTTTATCTTGCGTTGTGGTTTTTTAGAAACACGATTGGTAAAAGTTTTCTCGATCATATATTTTTTTGAAAAATACATGTTTTTCACACAGTTTGCTATTTATCTCAGGAACAGAACGCTATTTTTGTTGGTTTTATGTTTTGACAAATAGCCTAGAAGTATTCATTTAGTTCTGGTTTTTTAATTTTTCGATTGCTTGTTTAATTAACTTGTAATTAAATAAAAACTGTTTTTTCGCTATAAATTATGTTGCGTGTCTATCGTTCTGCGCTTCTCACTCACGAGTAAAAACATTATTCGCTCTCCCGCTCATTCCTCGGCGTTATGGCACACACTTAAGCGAGGGGTGCCAAACACAGAATTTACATTTTGACAGATTTGTTTTAATTCGCTAAAGTCTTGGCGGAAAAGAGGCGTAAGCAGACAATAAGCATAACATGTTTGAAGCCTTTGGACTCGGGCAAAGGTCCCAACGCATCGATGTGAATTGCATCGAATGGAACATCTAACTAAGCTCTCAATCCTGGAAACCAAAAATGTCATAAGCTCTAAAGTTTTATCAATACCGATGTGACAATGTTCATCATGAAATATACGGATAAAATTTCCTGTAATTTAATCTTATGATCGCCAATCAACGAAGTTTTGATAATTGGTTTCGCTTCGACTCTGCAGTCGACACTATTAGTTCATTCATATGTACAGAACACCCTCCCTATTAAGCACATCCGTACCGATTATAATGGGCGCGTTCATACATCGACTTGGAACTACCAGAAGATCCACCTTTAACGAAATACCGTCTAACTCAATCGTAAGCGTGACGTACGAGTCAACTTGAGTAACCGATTCACCTACCCCTTTAATCTGGCAATCGACGGTCTTTCTTCATCATCATCATCATCATCACGATCTTTCTAACACAAGAGAAATGATTAACGACCGCGGAAGATATCAAGGACACACCAATAGCAACTTTGTCAATTGAGATGTAGATAGGAATGCCTTGAATAACACCCACAACAATATCACTGCACTTATGCAAAGGGGATGAGCGAGAGTTAACATTTAACCTACCAGTCTGAGATTCAGCGCCGGCTCGCTGTTTTGCAAATCAATTTTTTATTTCGTGACCCGGTTTTTGAAATAAGCGCACGTGATATTATTAGTGGTAGTTTTATTATTACTAGACGTTGACTGACTCGGGTTATCGTTTGAACGTTTAGGGCATGTCGCCTGCTTATGCCCTACATCACCGCATATATAGCACTCACTTTTATCTACATTCAGGGTACACAGTGGCTTTTTGAAACACTTCATATGGGAGTGACGTCACGGACATTGACGAGCGACAATACGCTCCGTAGTTTTTAGCCGTAAAATAAAGTTAAAGTGCGTTCACAAGACCTATTTACGAACTAATTTGTGACTCTTAGGTGTTGTGCAGAGTATGTGCTATTATTTCACTCAATTATTGAATATTGGTAGATAAACGGACATAAATACTTTTCGTTTATACAAGTGGCATACTATATCGAGTGTACTAATACCCTCACTA
This sequence comes from Xanthorhoe designata, assembly GCA_963582015.1. Lineage (NCBI taxonomy): Eukaryota > Metazoa > Arthropoda > Insecta > Lepidoptera > Geometridae > Xanthorhoe > Xanthorhoe designata. The sequence continues at coordinate 8,616,424 of OY757032.1, forward strand.
GAAAAAAGTGTAAAGGTGTAAATATTCAGTCACGAAACATTCCGCGATTTTTGTTTTTCGATTCAGTGATACCTAGAGTGTGCGTATAGTGCTTGCTCTCTTAGGTCCAGCATCCTGAATCGGGCTACATTGTTGGTCTGAAAACATTTCTTAGCGTCAGTGCCATCTGTGGCTAAATAGCGGAACCTTTGCTGCTGCCATCTTTCTTTTTGCCCATTCGTATTCGTTTTCGATCATGGCAAAGTCCTGCGGTGCGTGTGGGAAATTTTTGACGACGAGAGAGGCCGCCACATGTAGTGGCTGTGCGGCCATCTTCCACAAAGGCTGCGTCTCTCTTCCTGAGGCGTCCCCTGTTGGTAGGGGTTGGGTGTGCCCCGGCTGTACGTTGCGGACTCGCAAGGGCGATAATACCCCGGTGAGGGCAGCTCAGGATGCGCATGCGTCGCGAGTTGCATCCGCCGAACTGGCCGCCCAAGTTATCGCTCCGCCCGCCCAAGTTGCCGCACTGCCCGCCCAAGTTGCCGCATCGCCCGCTCAGGTTGCTGCACCGCGCGCTGTGGGCGCTGCTTCATCGGTCGCGGTCGACGCGCCCGTCCCGGACCTTCAGGACCTCCATCGGGCGATAGTCGGGTGTATGGAGGAGATACGCGAGTTCCGCCGAGAAATCGCTGATTTTCGAGCCTCCTTCGCAGGCCTCTCGTCGCGCGTCGACTCCGTCGAGTCGCGGCTGGAGGCGGTCGAGCGCATGCGCGAGGAGGCTCCTCCTGAGGTCGCCGATCTGAGATGCAAGGTGGCGCTCCTGCAGCAGGAGCTTAACGATCGAGACCAAGATGCCCTCTTGTCCGATATCGAGATCGGGCATCTACCGGAGGAGAAGGGTGAAAGCATCGTGCACGCCGTCACCATGCTGGCCGTGAAGCTGGGCGTCGAGCTGGATGAGCGCGAGATCGTGTTCGCCGAGCGAGTCGGCGTGGCGCAGGTAGCGGGTGCGGCGGGGACTCCGCCGACATCACGCCGCGTGGTGGTGCGCCTGGCGCGGCGCCACGTGCGCGACCAGCTACTGCAGGCCGCGCGAGTGCGCCGCACGCTCACCGCTGCCGACGCCGGCCGCCCCGCAGGCTCCGCCCCGAGGATATTCCTGAACGAGCGGCTGACGCGCACGAATCGCCTAATCTTCCATCGAGTGCGAGAGGAGGCCCGGCGGCTACAATGGCGTTACGTCTGGACGAAGAGGGGGCGAGTGTACGCCAGGCAGGGCGAAGGAAAGCAGGCGTTTCAGATCCGTTCTGAGACTGACCTGGCACGGGTTTTTGGTGTCGGCGGCTGAAAGTAAAACTATTTTGTATAAATCCATAGAATATTTATTATTTTTTGTAATATCATTATCTGTTTATTCTGTATACATTAGCTTGGTGTTCTTTGGTTATCACCGAATTTTCTGTGTGTCAAACATCAAGAGGTGGCGTTACTTTTTAACATATGCATACTCTTATCAGTCTAATTATATAACTACTTATACTTTTATTTATTATTATCTATCATGTACATATACATACTACACTAACTATATATTTACACCCATGTTTTATAAATATTTTTTAACACATACATATGACTTTCACTTTTTATTTTGTTTAGTTATTTACAGCTATTCTTTTAATATTCTATTATTATGTTTTACTATGTATGATATTTTATGTTCTTATTATATTGAGCTCTCTCTGCCCATTTTTTACAATTTTTTGCTCATAAAGTTCTCTTGCTTCCTGCTGTTTAGTAAATTGGTAATCATTGTAAATTCTTCAATTAAAAACAAAATCTCCTAAATTACATCTAAAAGTTGGTCTTTTCAATGCATGTTCCTTGAACACTGGTCATGAAGAATTCATTGTAGCAGTGGAGAGTTTGAAACCTGACATATTGGCAATCAATGAATCATGGTTGAGGGCAGGTCAAGAGAACAATGCGCCAAAGTTGTCAGAATATCGTCTTTACTTGGCTCCTAGACCTGAACATATCAAGAGGGGTAGAGGGGGTGGTGTTGCTTTTTTTGTCCGCAAGGGTATGAAGGTCCGCATTGTCCCTCATCCTATTTGTTCTACTGTTGATCAGTTGTGGCTGCGGCTTAATGTCAGTGGCAAGACAGTTCTTGTTGGTACTGCCTATAGGCCTCAATGGTTGAATGTTAATTGTTTTCTGGAAGCTCTTACTGACTCAATATCATCATTCCTGAACTATGACAGTATTATTTTAGCAGGTGATTTTAACATTAACATGCTGGAACTGGACGATTCCAAAACTAAACTTCTTATGGAATTCTTAGGTTACACAAATCTTACTCAATTAATAAACGAACCGACACATTTCACCTCACATAGTCAGACATTAATTGATGTGGTCTGTACTGACGCTATGGCGGGTAGGGTATGTGTTAACTACAACCCTGATCTTGGAGCTCATGCCATGCTGTTGGTTGAATTTAAAATAAAAAAAGATAAGCCTAGTCCACGTTTAGTCACCTATAGACCGCTGAATAGTATTGTTATGGATCTTTTTACTGCAGACCTAGATGCCTGCAATTGGGATTGGTTTGAGGATCTGCCTGATGTGAATGTGATGGTGACAGAATTTACTGGAATCCTCTTGAATTTGTTTGACTTGCATGCTCCTCTCAAGACTGTGAAGTTTAAGGGTCCTTCTCATCCTTGGATCACAGATACAGTTAAAGACATGATCAATATCCGAAACCAGTTTCATGAACAGTATAAATTTCAAAAGACTGATAATAGTAGAGATACATATAAGACAATGAAGCAGCTGGTCATTCAGGCAATACAGAGTGAGAAGACTGCTTATTTTGCTCACAATATTAATGCTAATTTGAAAAACGCAAAAAAGCTTTGGACCAACCTTAAAAATAATATATTCCCAGACAAGAGGCAAGCAATGGAACTTCCTTTACAGTTTACAGACCCAGATATTATAAATACTCACTTTTTGAATTTACCCAGTGAAGATTCTTTAGACATTTCTTTGTTGACTTATTTTGAACATCATAGATTTAACTCCGAATCTTTCTCCTTAACACCTGTGAGTGAGTTCACCATTATGAAGATAATACAAGGCTTCACTTCTAATGCACAGGGTATTGATGGGATGAGTCTTGAGATGATTACCATGACCACTTCACAATCCTTGCCTACCATCACATCCATCATCAACAAATCCATCACTAGTGGTACTTTCCCTGAATGCTGGAAAACTGCAGTGATCAAACCAATCCCTAAGAAGGGTATTCCTGAGTCGGTTAGTGATCTGAGGCCTATTAGTCTGCTTCCTTGTCTATCCAAGGTACTGGAGAAAGTTGTGAGCTTGCAACTCACCAAGTACCTTGAGGACCATGGCATTCTTCCGCAGCTGCAGTCTGGTTTCAGGAGAGGCCATAGTACTTCTACTGCCTTGCTGGATGTGGTGGATAACTTGCTTGCAGCCCAAGACCAAGGCATGTGCAGCATCCTTGTCCTGCTCGATTATTCACGCGCATTTGATTCCATCAATATCCCGCTCCTTCTATCGAAACTGGCATACTATGGTTTTTCATCTAATTCTATCAAATGGTTCGATAGCTACCTTAGTAATAGGCTGCAATGTGTTGAACTGAGGTTGTTTAATGGCTCAACTGTCCGATCAGCTCACAACCCAGTCCCTAGGGGAGTGCCTCAGGGATCTATCCTTGGGCCAATACTTTTCATCCTTTATACTGCGGATATAACCAAGTACATCTCCCACTGCCGTTATCATCTATACGCTGATGACTTGCAGCTATACCTCTCATTTCATCCGAGTGGCAGTCTTGAAGCTGTAAATAAAATTAATTATGACTTATCACAGATTTCCCAGTGGTCTAGGGCTAATGCTTTGATTCTGAACCCTAAGAAGTCAAAATATATTATTACTGGAACCAAGGTTAGGGTTGCACAAATAGATCCTGGGAGTATTAATATCTTAGTGGAGGGTGAGCCGGTGGAATGTGTGCAGGAGGTGAGGAACTTGGGGCTCATATTTGACTCAAATCTAAAATTTGAAAAGCAGGTCTCTGAGAGTGTTCGCAGTTGCTTCTACAGATTAAAAACCCTGTACCAGATTCGTCCATACCTTAGTGAGGAGGTCCGAATCACCCTCTGTGAATCTCTCGTTCTATCTAAACTCAACTACTGTGATGTTGTGTTCGGGCCCTGCTTGCTGGGTAGGACGGAGAGGCTTCTGCAGCGCGTACAGAATGCTTGTGCTCGTTTTTGCTTCAATATTCCCCCTCGTGCACATGTGACTCCCTACCTGAATTCGTCAAAATTGTTAAAATTAAGAGCAAGAAGGGACCTACATTTGGCTTCACTATTGTTTGGTGTAATTAACTTTAAATCTCCCCCTTACCTTTATAGCAAATTAACTTGGCGTGACAACTCTCGCCGTCCCAACCGGTCATGCTCCCTCATTTTTGTGATTAGCAAGCACAGAACCGTTGCTTTCCGCGGGTCCTTTCGCTTTGCAGCCTCGCGCTGTTGGAACGATTTGCCCCCTCCTATTCGTGCTCTAAAATCATTATATACTTTTAGATTAAAATATAAAACACATTTATTATGTACTCAATCCCGCTGCTAAAATAGAAGAAAGTGAATAAGCGCTCCATAAACCCTTACCTTCTGTGTATGCACGTTCTGCTTGAGGGCTTTTTCCTCTCCTCATAATTTTGCGGAAAATGCTGCAATATTTGTTTTTGCATTGTTTTTCAACTGAGGGTGAGGGATTGTTGGTTTCGGTGCAAACTGGTAGTTTCACTGTGGTGCGCTGGCGCACAAACTATGCTACGTAGACTGGATCACAATTTGCGATTCGTCGCACGAAGAAAAAGCTGCGCCGCCATTTCATTTTCTTCTCAAGGACGCTACGCCATTTTTTATTTTCCGTACACTGTATGTACTCTATAGATATAGATAGACCTATGTATACTATGTTTTTATTATTATCTATGTATTGTTGAACAACCTGTCAGTCACCCCGTATGTCACTGTCACTAAAATCACTGCCAAGAACTAAAAAATTGTTTCCTTTCATTATTTGTTATTTTATTTGTTTTGTATTGTGTAAGTCACTGTCGGACGTCGGTCAAACAAAATATGTCATGTCAATCAATTTCAATAGAATGTTAAGTTTAGTCTAGGTCAATTTCTTTCTTTTCTTTTTGCTTGTTTGTTTTTGTTTTGTTGTGTTTAAAAATGTATCCCTTTTTCGCCTGTGTTCGGTCCCAATGTCCATGATGTCACCCTGCAGGGTGCAGTCTGAAAATCAGCGCCTTCTCCCGCAGGAGTGGCTTTCAGCTGAGACTGGACCCATTTGGTACCTACACTGTTTTATTTGTTTTTGTTTTTTCGTGTTTTTTATCCTTGTCTATTCTGTTTGCTTGCTCACTTGTATGTTTATTAATTGTGTATGTACCGAATAAACGTTTTCTTATTCTTATTCTTATTCTTATATGACTTGTTGCTGTTATTATTTTTAAACTAGGTCATTTGTCGACTAGTGCGGGTATCACTAAAACTTTTAGTAGGTTTAATAAACGTAGACAAGTGATTTACTAAGTCATTTGGCTTCAAGTTGGCGTTAATTGCGGCTGCTTTTATCTAAGGATCAGTAACACCTCTCAGTACAATTTCTGTAATTAAGTCGTCGCTGAGACTATTCTCAGGCGCAGCAATGATTTTCGAACAAATTCGGCATAAGTTTGATACTAATCTGAGTTGGTGGTCATAACTGGTCATAAGTTCAAATAAAATACCCGCTGAATAAATTCTCTTAACGCGTAATGGCTTAAAGTCTGCTTTGAAGTTAGTCCAAAACGATCGTTAGACACCCACTCACTCAACCAAGATATAGCGTCGCCTTTGAGACAATTTCCTATCCGAGACAGACATTCGCGATCATCCCAACGGTTAGCAAGCTTAGCCCTATCAACCTCACTGAACCTTGAATCGACATCGTGAATACGTGAATCAAGGTTCGACACATAATAATGTTGAGTGCGTCCTATAGCTTCTAGTCGCGATAAAACGGTATCAAAAGACTCACAGTTACTCCGTGGTGGTACCGGCAGTGGCGGTATGGAAGGCGTAGGTACGCTTCGCGAACGCTCCACGTACCCGGCTATAGGTACCTAGTTATAGGTACCTCAGTATGGCTATAGTCACTGCAGGCCTCGCCGTGACAACGAGGGTGCATAGTTTGGTAACCGCGGGAAGATGGTCACAGGCGTGCGATGACAGACATGCGAGCACCGATGCGGTAGACAGCCACACGAGCGACTGCGCAATCGCTGGCCACGGGAACGCTGGCGCGGCAAATCATCGCGCAAGTAGCTGCGCGACCGCCGATCGCGTGAGCGCCGATACGGCGAGCGATGACGTGAATAGCTGCGCGAACGCCGGTCACGACGGCGTTGATGTAGGACTCGCTCAAGTGAGTGGCTGCGCGGGATCGCCGACCACGAGACCTCCTGTCCCGCGAGCGATAACTCCGCGATCAGGACGAGCGCCGTCTCGGTGACGTGAACGAGTGCGGCTCGATCTCTTCATCTCTTTAAATCACTGCACAACACACGATAATGGTGCACAAACGCACCCTGGTTAAGTAAAAACATACGAAACAACAAATAAAGAGAAGTTATAGAAGTACCCACACTTGATTATTTTTTTTGATAAAAACCTTTTTACACGTTTAAAAAAATGTTAAAATTATCAGGATGATAGTGGAAAATGAATCCTTTATCCCACGCCTGATTTTGGCAATCAGAAGCACATTTAATTAAAAAAGGAACAATTTATTAACGTAAAAATAAATTACTCAAACAATAGGACAGATTATTTTGATCACAAATTAATCCTAGCAACAAAATAACAAGGTAGGTACTCCACAAATAACAATAAATCACAATGAATCACAATGATACAAATTACGCAAAAGGTTACGTCCGAGCAGGGTGATGGTTCGCAGCAGAATGAGAGCCCGTCCCTGGTTTCGTCCGCTTTTATAGTCATCGCTTCAACGCTGGTGTTGGGGGAAATGCTAACAGTAGTATTATATGTAGATGATTTAGTAATTGCATGTGCTGATATTGAAATAATGAACAATTTTAAAATTTATCTGATGAATAAGTTTAAGATGACAGACTTAAAAGAAATAAAATTATTTCTTGGCATTCAAATTACTCGATTCGATGATAAAATCACATTAGATCAAAGTGCTTATATTAAAACTGTTCTGAGTAAATTCAATATGCACGAATGCAATCCTGTAAACACACCCTTAGAAAGTAAGCTAAATTATGAAGCATTGAACTCTGATGATAAATACAATGCACCATGCCGAAATGTTATAGGTTGCTTAATGTATGTCATGCTATGTACTCGACCAGACCTAAGTACAAGTGTTAATATACTGAGTAGGTATACGAACAAAAACAATAAAGAACTCTGGCAGTGTTTAAAGAGGGTACTTAGATATTTGAAGGGTACAACTGATTTAAAATTAACATACAAAAGGTGCGGGTATAATAACATTCTTTGCGGCTACGTAGATTCAGATTGGGGAGGCAATGACACAAATGACAGAAAAAGTACAACTGGGTATTTATTTAAGCTATTTGAGCAGTGTTCTATAACCTGGAGTACCAAAAGACAAATGTCAGTTGCGGCCTCGTCAACTGAAGCCGAATATATGGCGTTGTATGAAGCTGTTCGGGAAGCTTTATGGTTGAAGTCTTTGGCAGATAGTATAAATTTGCATATTGTAGACCCAATAATAATATATGAAGATAACAATGGCTGTATAAGTATCGCAAATAATCCAACTAATCATAAGCGTACAAAACATATTGATATTAAATATCATTTTTCAAGAGAACAGATTGAGAAAAATGTAATTAAATTGAAATACATTCCCACAGGTGAACAGGTAGCTGATGTCCTGACGAAGCCATTGCCTGCAATCACTTTTCGAGAGATGAGAAGCAAAATGGGTGTAGAATAAGATTACCTAAGTTACTTGTTGATTCGTAATGTAATGATTTTGATTAAAATTACAGTGATTTGTATAAGTAAATAAAATTATATGATTTAAATATAAGAAATAATTATAATAAATGGTCTGATTAGGGTTTTCTGGGTTTCCCCTAATCCTAGCAACGAATGTTGGACCATATTGTATTTCCCAGGAAACACTATGAAGAGTATGTGATCTGCTTGGTAAAGTTATTGATTGTTTTGTATAATGATAAATTTTTGAGGGGGCGTGTTGATTTATTTTATTTATGTTTACAAAAATCAATCTTTATTTAATACAGAATGTTAATTGAGTGGTATAAAACATAAATGCGCGCCATCTATCTTGTTGTCAATGAAACTGTGCTAGGTTGCAGACACATAACTTTCTTGGTGGTATTGGCTAAATAAATTCGTTCACTTGCATTCGAGAAGCCATCCGAGTCGTTTCACTTACTAGCTACTATCCCTAGCCCTTATTCCTATACGTATCGCAGGATATTTTTCACAGGAAGTTCCATGTGAAAATATAACTTTAGAACATCAAGCATCATTAGCTGCATCCACTTACTGTTGCATTTGTCGGGGAGATTTCGTCACGACGAAGGAAAGGGTCATTGATCATTGTCATTTTACGGGGAAAATCAGAGGTGTAGCTCATTCAAGGTGCAACTTGAAATATACAAAGCCTGACTATGTTCCCATATTTTTCCATAATTTAAGCGGATACGATAGTCATTTATTTATCAAAGAACTGGCTGCTCGAGGTGGGGATGACATCAGATGCATACCTCAACACAAGGAAAAGTATATTGCATTCAGTAAAAAAATTTCATTTAATAATAATAATGAATGCAACACTTCCTCCAGAAATATTACTGTACGCTTTGTAGACTCATTCAAATTCATGGATGGAGAAGTTGGTCAAAAATCTATCGCCTGATCAATTCCGAATATTTCCTCGTTACTTTCCAAATCCTGAACAAATGAATCTGCTCATGCGAAAAGGAGTATTTCCATACGAATACATCGATTCTTGGTCAAAGCTTGAAGAAACTTCCCTACCTCGTAAAGAGTTATTTTACAGTGAATTGACTCAAACGCATGTATCCGATCATGATTACCTACACGCGGAAAGGGTATGGGAAACATTTCAATGTCACTCGTTGGGAGAATACTCTGATTTATATCTCAAAACAGATGTCTTGCTGCTGGTTGAAGTTTTTGAAAACTTTCGTAGTATTTGTATGGACGAGTATAAACTAGATCCGTGTAGATATTTTACAGCACCCGGCCTCTCGTGGGATGCCATGTTGAAAGAGACAGGTGTAAATCTTGAACTTCTCACTGATTACGAAATGATTCAATTCATACAATCCGGTCCGACATCATCGCACCCGAGCTAGCTCTAATATTCAACCAATGCATTGAGAGTGGTGTGTTTCCTGATCTAATGAAACATAGTAAAATATCGCCCCTTTTCAAATCAGGTAGTCATTCTGATCCCAGTAACTTTAGACCGATATCAGTTTTACCAACATTTAGTAAAATATTTGAAAAGTTAATCCTTATTCAACTCCAAAGTCATTTTGACCAAAATAATCTATTAGACAATAAACAATTTGGTTTCACAAGAGGTCGTTCAACCACCGATGCCGGTGTCGAGCTTATATCCCATATTTTTAATTTCTGGGAAAGTTCCCATGATGCTCTTGGCATTTTTTGTGACTTATCTAAAGCTTTTGATTGTGTACATCATGAAACATTAATTAGGAAACTACACCACTACGGTGTTAGGGGTGTTGCTCTCAACCTTCTCACTTCTTACTTAAGTGACAGATTACAGAGAGTTGACGTAAATGGTAAATGTTCTCCAGGGTCGTTGGTAACAATGGGTGTGCCACAGGGATCAATATTAGGTCCATTTCTATTTTTAATTTATATAAATGATTTACCTCAAATAATTAAAAATAACCATGAGATTGTACTGTTTGCAGATGACACTTCACTTTTATTTAAGTTGAAAAGGCAACAGGTTAACTTTGACGAAGTAAACAATGCTATCTCCACGGTGGTAGAATGGTTTAATGTGAACAATTTATTATTAAATGAAAAAAAGACAAAATGTATACGATTTATATTACCAAATGTTAAACAAGTTAAGAGTAAAATAACAATAAAAGATGAACAGATAGATCTCGTGGACACCACTACATTTTTAGGCATAACCTTAGATAGTAAACTTCAATGGGGTCCGCATATAGATGGATTGTCGAAGAGACTTAGTTCTGCAGCATACGCAGTAAAAAAAATACGTTTATACACGGACGTAGATACTGCTAGGCTAGTCTACTTCAGCTACTTTCACAGCATTATGTCTTACGGCATTCTGTTGTTGGGGTGTGCTACAGACATTAACACCGTGTTTGTGTTGCAGAAGAGGGCTGTTCGAGCAATTTATTGTATGGGTCCCAAGGAGTCGCTTAGAAATAAGTTTAAAGAAATATTTATAATGACTGTGCCTTGTCAGTTTATCTATGAAAACATTATGTATGTACGGAAAAATATTAAATTATTTAAGAAAAATAGCGATAATCATAATGTAAATACTAGAAACAAAGATAAACTCGCTGTTCCCACAATTAGGCTTGAAAAAGTTAAAAGATCATTTAAAGGGCAATGTGTACGCTTCTATAACAAAGTTCCAAGCGATTTGCTAAAACTATCAATAAATAAATTTAAAAACCTTATTAAACGTCATCTTTTAAAAAAAGCATATTATAAAATATCAGATTTCTTTGATGACAAAAACGCTTGGGACTAAACGTGCTCCGACTCAGTTTATATTTACTTAGTATTAAGATTGGACCGCTGAAAAAAAAGCTAGGCCCACACCACCAGGTTCTTGCCTGATTCTTTCCCTGGTGTAGGGAGTCGCGTTGGAACAGGCAGTAGAATCACCTAGTTTTAAGAACGTGACATGTCAAAGTGGTCTATAAACGATCGTACTGAATAAATACATTTTGATTTTTTGATTTTGATTTTTTCGGTATTCGTGGTGGGATCAGTCAAGTTTCGAAAAGATATGCTAAGTCTGATAATAAATTTATAAATCCCACCACCGCAACAACAACAACAACAACAACAACAACTGTGAACCAAACGCGGGAAAGCAATTTTATAATGTACTTAGATGTTAATAATCTATACGGTCATGCTATGCGTCAAAACCTACCTTATTCCAACTTTGTTTGGTTGAGTGATTGTGAAATTCAAACATTCAACATTCTCGCTCAGCGATCTGATTCAGAGATAGGCTATATTTTAGAGGTGGACTTGGAATATCCACATTCTCTTCACGACCTGCATAATGAGTATCCCTTTTGCGCTGAAACAAAAGTAGGTACCTACCACCTAATGGTAAAACTAAGAAACTACTGCTCACTCTCAACGATAAACAAAACTACACCATTCACTACATGTACTTGAAACAATGTATTGAAAATGGTTTAGTTTGCAAAAAAATTCATAGAATTTTATCTTTTCAACAGTCTCCATGGTTGAGATCGTACATAGATTTGAACACTGCAAAAAGACAAGCAGCCGCAAACTCGTTTGAAAAGGATTTCTATAAACTCATGAATAACTCCATTTTCGGTAAAACCATAGAAAATGTTGGGAAAAGGGTTGATGTGAAACTATGCAGTAGATGGAATGATCAGAAAACAAAAACAAAAAGTAAATATGGAGCAGAGAGATATATATCTCTTCCTAATTTTCATAGCTCTATAATTTTCTCTGAGGATCTAGTAGCAGTGCAGATGAATAAAACAAAAATAACCTATAATAAACCCATTTACATTGGATTCACCGTTCTGGAACTTTCGAAATATGTCATGTATGAATTTCACTATTCCTATATACTGCCTAAATATAAACAAAATATAGAATTACTGTACACCGATACCGATTCCTTTATATATTGTTAGCATTGTTAGCATTTCCCCCACCACCAGCGTTGAAGCGATGACTATAAAAGCGGACGAAACCATGGACTGGCGTTCCTCCCTCCGTCGACCTAGACACATTCTTGGTTTTTCAGATGACGACATCACCACCGCTAACGCGGCTATGGCACCATCGCCGCTAAGGCGGCGATGATGCACTGCATGCTTTCTTTCAGCTCAACGCCCGATGCCGACCCCGCCTTCGGGGCACTCGTCGCCCCTTCAGGGCAGGCCCTTCAGGCCAGGCCCTTCAGGCCTTGCCTCTCATGGCAACAGTCCAATCCAAGGTCAGTACCTTGAGTAGGTTAGCTTAAATTCATTTTACGGCGTAGATGCCTTCTGCACTCGCCAAAGCCCGGTGAAGTTATAAAGGTCCGGAAGACCACTTAACATAAAACTCCGTTCGAAAAAAAAAAAAAAAAAAAGACGCGTTCATTCTGCTGCGAACCATCACCCAGCTTGGACGTAACCTTTTGCGTAATTTGTATCATTGTGATTTATTGTTATTTGTGGAGTACCTACCTTGATATTTTGTTGCTAGGATTAATTTGTGATCAAATCTGTCCTATTGTTTGAGTAATTTATTTTTATGTTAATAAATTGTTCTATTTTTAAATAAATGTGCTTCTGATTGCCAAAATCAGGCGTGGGATAAAGGATTCATTGTCCACTATCATCCTGATAATTTTAACATTTTTCTAAACATGTAAAAAGGTTTTTATCAAAAAAATAATCAAGTGTGGGTACTTCTATAACTTCTCTTTATTTATTGTTTCGTACGTTTTTACTTAACCAGGGTGCGTTTGTGCACCATTATCGTGTGTTGTGCAGTGATTTAGAGAGATGAAGAGATCGAGCCGCACTCGTTCACGTCACCGAGACGACGCTCGTCCTGATCGCGGAGTGATCGCTCGCGGGACAGGCAGGAGGTCTCGTGGTCGGCGATCCCGCAGCCACTCGCTTGAGCGAGTCCTACATCAACGGCGTCGTGACCGGCGTTCACGCAGCTATTCACGTGATCGCTCGCCGTATCGGCGCTCACACGATCGGCGGTCGCGCAGCTACTTGCGCGATGATTTGCCGCGCCAGTGCTCCCGTGACCAGCGATTGCGCAGTCGCTCGTGTGGCTGATCACCGCATCTTCCTGCGGTCACCAAACTATGCACCCTCGTTGTCACGGCGAGGCCTGCAGTGTCATACCTATCCATACTGAGGTACCTAGCAGCCGGGTACGTGAAGCGTTCGCGAAGCGTACTGTTAGACTGGGTCTCAGACTTGCTTAAAAAAAACAAGATTTATAGAGACACAGATTTATTTAACTTTTATATATTACTTTTACAACTTCCGACAGAGTTTGATCCTTGTTGGATCAACGGGTTTTGAAATAAAATCGCGCGCGGACTTCTCTTCAGGGACACTGAGTTCTGATGTGGGCCGGCGGGCAGAAACCAGGTCCGTAGCCACAGAGAGACAGAGTAACCTTCCAAGAACTGACTGGGGCGAGTTACCAAAAACACGAGTTTTTAAAGCGAAATAAATGCTGAATTTCAGAAATAGATTGACGTCAATTGTCAATGTGTTAGTAAAATGAAAAGTAATCAAAAATGCATTTCAGCAGATTCTCGTGTGTGTGGTTATAGTCAAAATTGCAATTAGGCAATTTCAAGGTTGTAACATCTCCCCCCTTTAAGACGAAACATACTAATCGGATAGTATGTGAGTAGAGAATATTGATCCAACATGGTTTTACAGGATTTAGAAAATATAAAATTAAAATAAGGACAATTTTAAAACACAATGAAATAGTAATAAAATTCACATTACATTGAAATAGTAAACTATTATGAAATAAAAGAATTATTTATTATTAGATCTAGAAATTATTATTAGATTAAAATTAGATTTAGAACATTCAGATTTAGTAATATCTATAAAATACTTATAGCATTGTTTATTTAAGGAATTGAAATAACAAATTAAAGTTTATTCAAAACTCAAGATTTCTCCTAGGAGTTGAAATAGAAACATTAGAAATAGAATGATTATCAGAACTTGAAGTTTCGGAGTTATGTCCAATGGAAGTCATTTCAATATTTGATCTAGAACGAATATTAGATTGAGGCTTGGAGTAGCATTTGTTAAAGATTTGGACACAACTACCGGAAGTTGTAGTTCTGCGTTTAGGACGAATACAATAATAGAGTTTGTAAAACAAATATGAGAATACAGATAGAGACAGTGGTGTTGTTAAGATGCTGAAATAGTATCCATACTTAATGTGATAAGGCTGATTTTCGATTTGAGTTAATTCATCATTAAATTGATTAAGTTTATGAGTTGCGTATTGCAAAGAATCTAAATTGATGTGAGATAGCTTTATCGGAGTCAAATATGGAATACTTTTATTAACTTTAGCTTTGGAACAGCAATCATCTTCGATTATATTGAAATTAGGTATTGGAATATAAATTTTAGTTTCATATTCATTACTCGGGATAAATTGTAATAATTTATGGTAAGCTTTACAATTTTTGGGAAGATTCAAGATTCCTGTTCCAATTATTTCATGATCAACAATATTACCGTTACAATTAACAGAGAGCTTAGCAATATCTGATTGGACGTAGATCCATTTATTGTTCCTCAGTTTTTGCCAAATATCGACATTACCGAATATCACTTTATAACCGCACGAGTCTGGGATATCTTTGAAATATTCACTGAAAATGATCACTTCACAAATAGGATTGGAAACACTAGATTGTACATTTCCTAATCTGCACAAATGATAATTGTTGTTTATTAATTTACACTCACTTAAGTCGTCCATTGTCGAATAAGTTAATTTGTCTTCTGTTATTGCCAAGTACTTTGTGGATGGGCTTATCAAGGCGAAAGAATTTGGTTTGCTGATATCATGAGGTGTTGGAATAAATAAATAAATAAATAAATATCCTTGGACATTTCACACGGCGTCATCTAGTCCCAAGCTAAGCAATTTAATGCTTGTGTTATGGTAACCAGATGACTGATAAACTACATAGATACATTTTTTTTTTTTTTTTTTTTTTTTTGTAAATACATACATATTATACATAGAAAACACCCAGATGGAAGAGCATAGATATGGTAAAGATTATAATCTATGAGTAAAATTAAAGGGATTTTAACTGCAAAGATTAACTTATTATCGCTAATAAAAGATGAGACATCTGCAATGTCTTTAAGAATATGAATATTATCTAGAGTCAGTGGAAATGGAAAATTACGTATTAGATCATTATTCTTTGAGTTTAATTCATTGAAAAGTTGCATTGGGCTTAGTATCGAAGGATAAACTAGATTTTGTTTACCAAAAAGGATAAAGTCAATAAGATCTTTGAGAGAAAAATTAAGGATCATCAGAGAACTTTCTAATGCACTAAACGTCATTGCGAGATGAGAGCTAACTTCAAGCTTATTAGTTCTAGTTGAAATTGTTTCTAAGATAGAGTCGAGCTTAGCCATGTTCTCATTGAGTGCTACTTCGTTATGATTCAATCTTTGAATAGTATTATTAAAAGATGATATTGTGGATGAGATAATGTGAATATTTTGTTTCATAAGAGAAGCTAAGTGACGTTGATCGTCTTGAACCGCATTAATGGCGTCGGTGAAAGTTTTAGCGTCATCTTCATCGAGGGACCCGAATAATTGTTTAAGAATTGGACCTCCAATACCGAACCAAGCGGATCTTTTAAATCTAGAACTAGAAGTAGTGTTAGTAGTAAGATGAGATAGAGATAAGTAATTAAGATTAACATTATGATACAAGCTTTCTAAAGGACTAAGGACATTTGAACAATCTTTCCGAATATCAGGATAGGAATAGCAAACACGTCTAACAGTTTCTAGAATTCTATCAAGAGTTTCTAAATGTGGCTTAAAATAAGAAATATCAGTAAATGTTACAATATTCCAATAATTATTATAATATCTTAGAGTACCTAAAGGATCAAAGTAGAGACCGGGGCTGTTGACTATCGGTGACGTTACGTTGGAGATGGAGATGACTTTTGGCGAGATGGCCCTGGAAGGGGATTTTCGTGAGCTATTTTAATCTGATCGAAGTGGTAGCGAATGTGTCTACGGTTAACTAGAAGAGTGACATTGTTATTATTATGGACTTTTAAGACCCGATAGGGACCTTTCCATATTGAGGATAGCGCCTTACGCAACCTATGGTGTTGCCTTAGGTAGACCATATCTCCGACTTTGTAAGTTACATCTTTAGCATGTTTGTCATAGTAGGCTTTTGATCTTTCTTTGTTTCGGAGTATGTTTTCGCGAGCTAAATTTCTGGCATTTACTAACTTCTGTTTTAAAGTTTTAATGTAATCAGGATATGTAACGGTAGGTTCCGTTTCGTAGATAGAGCTAGGAATAAGGGGTTTGCAACCGAATAGTAATTCATGAGGTGTGAAGTTAGTAGATGAATGGACACATGAGTTATAAGAGATGATGGCTGTTGGAAGAAATTTATGCCAATCATTTTGATTATCATTGACATTATGATTTAAGATATTCTTTCAGAGTAGCATGACTTCTCTCAAGAGCACCATTAGTTTGAGGATGGTAAGGAGATGAGAAAAGGTGTTTGATTTTGAATAAAGCAGAGAGTTGTTTATAAACTTCGGCAATGAAATGAACTCCTTGGTCTGAAAGAATAGTCTTAGGAATCCCGTAGTGGCTAATGAATTTAATGAGACATTGAGATGTTTGCTCAGCTGTAGATTCAGTGATAGGATAGGCCATAGAATATTTAGTTAAATCATCTTGGAACGTGACTATGTACCTATATTTCTCAGAACCAGATTCTGGGAGTGGACCAACGATGTCTGTACAGATCCTTTGAAGAGGTTCAAAGGAAGTGGAAGTGATTTCCATAGGAGCTCTGTTGGTTTTCCTTAGAGCTTTGTTTTTTTGACAAGATGTACAATTTTGAACATATCTTTCAATTTCGCTTTTCATGCCTTTCCAATAATAGGCGTTTTTCAGCTTATTGTACATGCGTGTTGCACCGATATGACCACCTACAGGGGAGTCATGATTTTCGCGAAGGATAGTAGGGATTTCGTTAGGCTGAGGATATATCATTTTATTATGATAAATGTAGATTTTAATGTTAGTGTCATGAAATAGAAAAACTAGAATTTCGTAAATTAGTATGAATCTGAGCTTGTCAAAAGGATTAGTAAAGTCGGACATAGAAATTTCTTTGATTTCGGGAAAATTAACAATAAGATTAAAGCGTAGATACTTAAGGACTTTGAATATTTCTTTATAAGTAACTGAGTCGAAGTGATGAACTTTTTTAAACATATGAAAATAGATTTTATCTTTAATACGCGAAGCTTTGACCGTGTAAAGCTCTCTTTCAGAGTCTTCAAAAGCTTTTCTGTCATCGAGGGGATTTAGAATACTATCGCTGTAAGGATTAGACAGATCTAAGTCAAGAGAAGTTGGATACGCGATAGCGGAACATTGAGATTCTAGCAAACTTTTGTTAAATTCGAAGATTTGAGTATTAAATGTGTTAGGACTGAATCGTGATTTCATGAAGGCTTCGTAATTGAGATTATCATCTGTGATATTATAGATGGGAGGACGAGAAAGGGCGTCAGCGTTAGAATTGATTTTACCAGGCTTGTGTTCCATTTGATAATCGAATTCTTCTAATTTTAACCTCCAGCGAACTAGTTTACTACTAGGGTCTTTGCAGTTCATTAACCAGATTAAAGGACGATGATCGGTAACAATTAAGAACTTCCTTCCGTAAAGATATGGTCTAAAAGTTTTCGTTCCAAAAATGATAGCTAAAAGTTCTTTTAAAAAAAGTCCCCCTTACCTTTACAATAAGTTAGAATGGTCATCGGAGAACAGCCGTTACCCACGTAGGGTATGCTCTCCAGTTCTTGTGACCAAGAAACATAGAACTGTAGCATTCAGAGGTTCGTTTCGATTTGCAGCTTCCCGCTGCTGGAACGACCTGCCTCCTCCGATGCGGACCCTAAAAACATTACACACTTTTAAACTAAATCTTAAAAAAATATATCTGCTTGCACAAAAAACTTCGTAATGATAGGGGGATGTAAGAAGTAAGTACCTACTTAGGTTTCTCTCTTACTTACCTTTCGGTTTATGTCCAACAGACTAAGTGGGCAGGTCCTCTTCCAGCACTCAACACTGGGCATCGTTTTTTTCATAATTAATTCGTCTTTTTCTTTTGTATTGCAAATGATTGCTTCGCTGTAAAATTGCCAAGTCAATTTGCCACGTTTTTTGTAACGTGGCGAACATGCTGACATGACAGCACAGCAAAGACAATGTAACATGACATGTCAACACTACGATTAGCTTAGCTGTAGAAACATAGAACTTCTAGTCAGTGTCAGTTCGCTGACGTTTAGGTACTTTGACATTTGGTGGTACCTATTTATTTTTAACTATTTAAAAGTTTAAACTTTTTATATACCTACATAATTAAACTCAGTTTTTATTCCTTTGATATGTACTGTACACTATCTGGTTATTTTATAATATTGTACTTATTTTTATTTTATTTATTTTTTTTATTTAAGTATACTCATTCTGAATAAAACGTGTTTTCGCTCTGTCTGTTGATTCACACTGCAACTGGTCCAATCTGAAAACCAGCGCTACTTCCTTCACTTTTGTGTTTGGAAGTAGAATTACGCTGAGATTGGACCTTTTTAGCCACACCATGGGAGGGGCTAACATACTACTCATTTATCTATTCTTTTTCTTTTCGCTGAGTAGGTAGGTACCTACCCCCCTACTTAGGTAGGTAGGTACTCGTGTTAAATGTTTACTTGTAATTTCTTTTTTGTTGGTGGGTACTGTAACAACACCCTACCCTAGCCTAAGAATTAAATAATCTGAAGCTAAAAAAATCTACCTGCTAATCTAAAATAATATTCCTAATGTTGTGTGAAAGTCAAAGAGATGAAATAAAATATAGTTCAAGTTAACACATAATTTTAATATCAGAATTTAAAAGGAAAGTTACATGAAAAGATTTAGACTTTGAATTAAGTTAAAACAAAACAAGGCAAGTTCTAAGGTGTTTGGAATTAAGATTTTAAAAGAATATAAATTTAGAAATCTTAATCTAGCGTTCTTGTAGCACGGTGCAGCTGAAAGGGAAACAAATTGTTTGCATTAGAATTGCGAATGTGAATCAAGAATAAATTTAGTTTTCATGCAAAAATACTCTAACACAGTTATCTAGTAATCCTTACGCTAATTTAAACGAAACCAAGAAGGTTTTCTCACAATGTTTCCTAAAGACCACCCAACCACCCCCTTACCACAGCCAAGCCTTACAATGCCAGGCAAGGCAGGGCAGGAAAGAAGGGAAAGGAAAAGGAAAGGAAAAGGCGCCTAGCTTCCTATCCAACAAGACAAGTTCATCTATTGTAAGATACTATTAGGGCCTAAGAACTCACAAAATGTCCCATGTACCAATCAGCACTAGTCTGAGCACTTGTGTGAGGCACAAATGTCATCCCTACGCCAGGAATTTAGTACACAAGGCATAATCCAAGTACTAAGACTTATCTAATAGACCTAAACTACCTAACACCGAGCAATAAATGAACCCTGATAGGATCGTAAAATCCAAGCACTTTCATCATACTGATAATAATCATACTGCGCTATTCATGATTGCTTCGAACTCGCTCCACAACCAAACGTATGCACAATAATCACCAATATCATTCGAGTACTAAAGATTTCACAGATCTATAACTAAGTTAATAAGGTAAATGTACATTATGTAATAATGAACACGGTGTTTATTGAATTAGTTTGTTACACCAAGTTGTTTTATACATGTAGCTTAATCGACGCTTATTTAATTGTATTGTTACGCCAATTAAACTAAATGTAAAATAGGAGAGGATGGGAAAGGTAAGGTAATATCGAAGATAACTCGTTCTCAGCTTCTCTGTGAATAATTACGGAAAATATCGTGCATGAATTATAACTAAATGAATGGTGTCTGAATCTCTGCATCTACCTAACCTGTGAGGATTCTAAATTACCATGCATAAACCCTTTCTAAATAATGACCTTATAATAACATGCACATATCAATCAATAGTCAACACGTCGAAACCTGTGGAATATAAATAATTACAAACTCTACACAATACATGTCATGTAGGAAAACTCAATTAGGTATATTAATTATTCCCTAATGGTCCTATCTTATTCTAAATACATTACCAACTGTACACTGAATTTATAACTACTATTTAATTCGGAACTAGCAAAATACTCAGATTAATTCGTTAGACACCGACTCTAAATTACTATTTACAACCAACACTGATTCTAAGGCGCTCTGTCTAATCTCTCAGTTAATATTCCACTCTTCTGCCACTCTTGGTCTGCCTCGAATTCTCTGCATCCCTTGGTTTTATTGCACTTCCCCTTCCTCCAAAATGAGGTGTGGTTATTAACAAACTACCACAAATACAACCAATCACGTTAAAGTATTAAAGACTGTAAAAAATACAGGGTAATAACCGATTTCATTCCTTAGCTCCAGACATACAAATCCATAAATTATAAGAATTGTTAAAAGAAATCGTCGCCTAGCGGCACTTGACTTGCAATAAAATAGTTATTTATTTGCTTGGGAATTTTAAAACTTTACAAGAGCTTTCTCAAGTAGATTCCATTATCGGTATTTTAAAATGAGAGTGATGAAAAAATAAATTCTTAAAGCTAAAACTATGGTCTAAAAATAGGAATCGTTACAGTCGCCCCTTGAATTTATTGAGATTTTTAAGGTGCAACCCGAGAAAATTGAAAGAAATTCACTCTAGAAATTATTAGAATTAGTAACGATTTCATAAATTTAATTAGTGTTAAAATTCCAAATGGACTCATTTGTTTTTCGTAATTGATAGTAATAGGAGTATAATATTTGTTAAACAGAGCATTTGAAAATGGAACCCAGATGATGTTTCAAATGTTTTTTTTTTATGCTGATATCCCTCTAATTAAGTTCAAATAGGTTTATGTACAGAAATCATTGCACATGTTTAGATACCTACATAATAATTATATATTTAGATTAATTCAACACCTAAACCAGACTAAGTTTACCTACTCTTAATGCTAAACGTTTAACTATTTTAACCTCCACATCGACACTGACATCCAGATATCGAGCCCAAATGTTAGCATATTGTCTTTTCATTATTTGGGAATCGAACCCAAATCAGAATTAATTGAATATAATAATTAACATCTAATAATCTTTTCCAAATTTTAGCTTACTTAAATGTTCCGTTATCTGGGAATTTAGTCTAGATCAAAATACTAGCTAATGTTATTCTTATTAATGAAATTTAGGAATCGAACCCAAATGTATAATAAAACTTCCTATGTTATCTGGAAATTTAGTCCAGAACATCAATACAATTAAATAATACTTATAAATTAGATCTAGGAGTCGAACCCAAATGTATGTATGCAAAACCTTTCTATGTTATCTGACTATTCAATTCAGATCAAATACTAACCAATGAACAATTCAAAATTACATTAGGATCGAGCCTATTTTGTATAATAACGCTTTCTATAAACTCTGGGAATCGAAATCCAAATCCAATAATAATAAATAAATTCTAGGAATCGAACCTAAATATTTGCATTATATCATCTGAAATCTAAATACTGAATAAAATTCCTAAGTGTGCGTACTTCAGGGTCACAGGTATGCACTAAATCAGTATATAGATAAGTAGGTATATCAAAGATCGAGTCTCTGTTTATGAGTGCAAACTCTAACAAAAATAATACATTAAATTTATCCTATCTAAGCAATATAATTTGTTTACTTAATTGACCTAAAATTGAATGAAATTTATGTATTTTAATAAAATTAAACAACTTAGCTCAGGACATTGTCTTGATGCTGATCCACTCTAACTTCACCCACGATGCTCTCCGCGCTCTAAACACAAACCCTGACTCCACCTACTGATGTTCTACCGGAATTGCACGATGCCTCTACGGTCCCCATGATGTCTCTACGGTCCTCACGATATTTCCTGCATTTTGATCAGTTGTCAAAGCTCTGAAATTGATAAATTTACGAGTCATAAACTGACCGAAAAAGGGTTCAGACAAATTTACGATGTTAAACTATAAATGCATCTAAAATTCTTACTCTATGCTTTAATCAACCTGCCTCTAAGGTGTTTATGATAATTATATATGTAAAACATTATCATCATCTAAAACGACAAATAAATTAAATGTGTAGGTAAACAATGTTTCGCACTACATCCATCTGCCTCGTATATGCCGTCTGTATAATAATTTGTTTGGCCTTAATATAAATTAACTTAAAAGTGCACTTATTATAATTTTGTTTCTAGTGCAGTATTGATGATTTAATTGGGTTTTATTTTCTAAAGCAATTTTATTATTTGCAATCAACATTATCCGTGTTTTAATCATTCATAAGATTACGTAAATAGTTTGTAAATTTCTCTATTTTAAAGTATAATCTAAGTTAATTGCAATAAGTTTGTAAATTGAAACCTAAAGAAACCTAAAAAAATAAAATTCAACACAGATTAGACACACAAAACAAATTAAACTTATTATTTTAAATACAAGGCTACTTAGCTCAGGACGTTGTTTCGGAGTTGCAATACTCAGTTCGACTCGCATCACACTGTGTCAATCCGAACAATCAAAAGGAGACGGCTTTCATGATGATTAAACCAACGGATCCTCGCGATGTCATAAGTGTACGGCCCTCACGATGTTCTCTGCGTTTCCGCCATAAGTACTGAAATTTAAAATATCCAGATGTGAATGACCACGAAACATATAAATGTAATAACCTACGCCCCTAAGACTCTAGTCAAATTTAATAGAATTCAAATTCCATTCATAAAACAAATGGACACATAAATACACCCCTACGACTTTTAGTCAAATTTAATCGAATTCAAGTTTCTACAAACACGCCCCTATGACTTTTGTCAAACATAAATTAAAAATATAAGTCTTAACAGGTGCGATTTTTTTTTGTTCTAATACAAACATACAAATAAAGACGCCCCTACGCGTCGATGTTAACCTACAAATATTTGCTTGATTAATTGATTTAATCCGCACTATGATCTCAGTTTCCTGATTTCAATGAAATTTAAAAATCTGACTTGATACCCTGCAGTAAAATAGTCAATAACAACCATTTTAATGATATACCTTCTTACCTATAACTCAGTAATTATATAAAATTATGTATTGTATTGATACAAGACATTACCTGTTAACTTTTTTTTATAAAATAATTATTCACGAACTGACTTATAAATTTATAACAACATCCTACAACCTAAAACAACTACCATTTAGATAAAAACATAAGTCCGTAACAATCAACAAAACAACTAGACCCTTATCCTTTCTCTTGCTTTGCGATGATGACTCTTTAGCGATATTGTTCTCCTAAAGCTAATAAAACCATCCTAAATTTCAAAATCTATTCAGACATTCAACATAACCTGACCGCTGCAATTTGCACGTGTTGCACATTCGCCCTATATCATAAATATACCATCCATTCCATTGTAAAATTTCCTGTCTTTGTTTTAAGGATCAAAACGGAACATCTGCAGATGCAGTAAACAAAAAATATACCCAACGCTAACGCAATAGTTTTTATGGCTCGCCCTGTCCCGTTGTTTTTTTTATTTCACCCTATTGACTTTCACATTTTAAGTTTGGCACATGATCTCGTCTGATAAATACTCTACGTTGTGTTTTAAATTTGTAGTAACCCAAAATCTTTTTATAGGTTATTGAATTAAGTAAGTAAATAACTCAATATTGAATGACCTAAATCCTGGTCACGGCACCACCGTAACAACACCCTACCCTAGCCTAAGAATTAAATAATCTGAAGCTAAAAAAATCTACCTGCTAATCTAAAATAATATTCCTAATGTTGTGTGAAAGTCAAAGAGATGAAATAAAATATAGTTCAAGTTAACACATAATTTTAATATCAGAATTTAAAAGGAAAGTTACATGAAAAGATTTAGACTTTGAATTAAGTTAAAACAAAACAAGGCAAGTTCTAAGGTGTTTGGAATTAAGATTTTAAAAGAATATAAATTTAGAAATCTTAATCTAGCGTTCTTGTAGCACGGTGCAGCTGAAAGGGAAACAAATTGTTTGCATTAGAATTGCGAATGTGAATCAAGAATAAATTTAGTTTTCATGCAAAAATACTCTAACACAGTTATCTAGTAATCCTTACGCTAATTTAAACGAAACCAAGAAGGTTTTCTCACAATGTTTCCTAAAGACCACCCAACCACCCCCTTACCACAGCCAAGCCTTACAATGCCAGGCAAGGCAGGGCAGGAAAGAAGGGAAAGGAAAAGGAAAGGAAAAGGCGCCTAGCTTCCTATCCAACAAGACAAGTTCATCTATTGTAAGATACTATTAGGGCCTAAGAACTCACAAAATGTCCCATGTACCAATCAGCACTAGTCTGAGCACTTGTGTGAGGCACAAATGTCATCCCTACGCCAGGAATTTAGTACACAAGGCATAATCCAAGTACTAAGACTTATCTAATAGACCTAAACTACCTAACACCGAGCAATAAATGAACCCTGATAGGATCGTAAAATCCAAGCACTTTCATCATACTGATAATAATCATACTGCGCTATTCATGATTGCTTCGAACTCGCTCCACAACCAAACGTATGCACAATAATCACCAATATCATTCGAGTACTAAAGATTTCACAGATCTATAACTAAGTTAATAAGGTAAATGTACATTATGTAATAATGAACACGGTGTTTATTGAATTAGTTTGTTACACCAAGTTGTTTTATACATGTAGCTTAATCGACGCTTATTTAATTGTATTGTTACGCCAATTAAACTAAATGTAAAATAGGAGAGGATGGGAAAGGTAAGGTAATATCGAAGATAACTCGTTCTCAGCTTCTCTGTGAATAATTACGGAAAATATCGTGCATGAATTATAACTAAATGAATGGTGTCTGAATCTCTGCATCTACCTAACCTGTGAGGATTCTAAATTACCATGCATAAACCCTTTCTAAATAATGACCTTATAATAACATGCACATATCAATCAATAGTCAACACGTCGAAACCTGTGGAATATAAATAATTACAAACTCTACACAATACATGTCATGTAGGAAAACTCAATTAGGTATATTAATTATTCCCTAATGGTCCTATCTTAATCTAAATACATTACCAACTGTACACTGAATTTATAACTACTATTTAATTCGGAACTAGCAAAATACTCAGATTAATTCGTTAGACACCGACTCTAAATTACTATTTACAACCAACACTGATTCTAAGGCGCTCTGTCTAATCTCTCAGTTAATATTCCACTCTTCTGCCACTCTTGGTCTGCCTCGAATTCTCTGCATCCCTTGGTTTTATTGCACTTCCCCTTCCTCCAAAATGAGGTGTGGTTATTAACAAACTACCACAAATACAACCAATCACGTTAAAGTATTAAAGACTGTAAAAAATACAGGGTAATAACCGATTTCATTCCTTAGCTCCAGACATACAAATCCATAAATTATAAGAATTGTTAAAAGAAATCGTCGCCTAGCGGCACTTGACTTGCAATAAAATAGTTATTTATTTGCTTGGGAATTTTAAAACTTTACAAGAGCTTTCTCAAGTAGATTCCATTATCGGTATTTTAAAATGAGAGTGATGAAAAAATAAATTCTTAAAGCTAAAACTATGGTCTAAAAATAGGAATCGTTACAGTACCTAGGTACTTTCTTTGTTCTATTCTGTTTCTCAACTCCCTCCTTGTTTCTTCTTTTGTACCTATTTATGTCTTGAATGTGTGTGTGCTAAATAAATTATATTCTATTCTATTCTTCTATTCTATTCTTTTTCCGTTGTACTATAATTGCCTTCCGCATTATTAAGCGTTCTGGAAGCATAAGCGATAGGAAGATCTTTGCCCTTTTCACCCTGAGAAAGAATGGCACCTACTGCATAGTTAGAAGCATCGGTGGTGAGAATGAATGGTTTGCTAAAATCTGGATACTGCAAGATGGGAGCATTAGTAAGCAAGTTTTTAAGCGTGGTAAATGAATGTTGTTGTGAATCACCCCAAATGAATTCAGCGTCCTTTTTGAGCAAAGAAGTCAGTGGTTTAGTGATCTTGGCGAAGTCTTTTATGAATTTACGATAATAACCGACTAAGCCAAGAAAACTTTTTATGTGTTTGGGGTTTTTAGGAGTTGGATAATCAAGAACAGCTTTGACTTTGTCTGGATTTGGAGAGACACCTTTATCGGTGATGATATGACCTAGATAGGCGACTTCTTTTCTAAGAAACTCGCACTTATCTGGCTGGAGTTTGAGATTGTGCTTTCTGAGAGCATTGAATACGAGTTCGAGTTTTTGAATATGGGAATTAAGATCATGTGAATAGATTATGACGTCATCGAGGTAAATAAAGCAATGTAAGCCTTGTAGTCCAGTAAGGGCGGTGTTCATCAACCTCTGGAATGTTGCTGGAGCATTTTTGAGCCCAAATGGAATCCTGGTATACTCAAAATGACCGTTGGGAACAGAGAAAGCTGTTTTAGGAGCATCAGCATCATTCATCCGTATCTGATGAAATCCAGATGCCAAATCTAAGGTTGAGAAATACTTGCTATGTCCTAACTGGTCTAGGATGTCAGTGATGTTAGGAATAGGGTAGGCGTCGCCTACTGTGATATCGTTTAATTTACGATAGTCGACTACGATACGCCATTTCTTTTGACCGGAAGCATCTTGCTTCTTGGGAACAACCCATATTGGAGAAGACCAGGGAGAGTCAGAAGGCCTGATGATTTTTTGATCGAGCATTTTTTTTATTTGTTTGTTAACTTCTTCTTTATGAACCTCAGGATAACGATATGTTTTAGCATGAATGGGCTGAGAACTAGAAGTTTTGATCTCGTGTCTAAGGGTATCCGTGCAAGTTAGGATATCACCTTCGAGATAAAATAGATCGGAATACTCAGAACAAAGTTGTAGGAGGGCTTTTGACTCTTCGTCATTGAGATGAGAGGATCTAATTAGATTTTGGACATCTTTAATTCGATCTTGAGAAATAGTAGGGGTAGAATTAAAATTTACAGTATGTATTGGAAAGACCTTGCGTTGAATGTCATTAAGAGTGTCACAAGGATGAATTTCGACATGAAGTGATTGAATAGTGACGTTTTGATGAGTGGTGTTAAGGATGGAGACATTGGCATGTTTGTTTGGTTTGACTTCAACTAAACAACTGGCTAGGTAGACACCATTTTGAATTTCAGATTTTTCAACAAAACCAGATGAGATTTCAGGATTTAGGATAGCACATTCTATGATCATTTCTGAACGAGCTGGAATTATATAACGCGGTTTAGTAAAATGAAGGATTAGTTGATGTTTTCCAATAATTAGGATATTACTCCTATAATTTACATTACAGTTATAAAGTTTGAGCAGATCATTTCCTATAATGCCGTCAAAATTTATATCGACTTTGTCTGAAATGAGATGGAATGTACTATAGACAGTTTCATTGTTTGAAATCTTGAGATCTAATTTAAAATTGCCTAGAGTAGATGAATAGTCAGAGTCACTATCAATACCCTTGAATTTAATGACAGCAGGATCTAGAACGGGTTGGATGTCGAGTGAGGATTTCTTGACAAAGGAAACAGTGGATCCGGAATCAACTAAGAACACTAGTGGTTTAGTAGAATACCGGCTTGAGACATAAACATGAGGCAGATGAATTTTATTATTTATATTTATTTCATAACTGACCTCACATTGATTTATAGATTGAGGTTTAGATTTAGTAAGAGAGACAGCGGATTCAGAGGATTCAGTGGATTCAGAGGATTTAGTAGATTCAGAGGATTCAGTGGTTTTGGAATATTTAGAAGATTCAGTGGATTTAGTAGGACCCTGTTTTCGAAAAAGGGATTTGGATTTAGTAGGTTTAGGTTTGGTAGATTTAGTAGATTTAGTAGATTTAGTGGATTTAGTAGATTTAGTAGATTTAGTAGATTTAGTAGATTTAGTAGATTTAGTAGATTTGGTAGAATTAGTAGGTTTGGCAGTCTTTGTAGAAAAACTATCCAATAATGAGTTCAACTCGTCAGCGTCGGTTTGAGTTGAGGATTCCGTACGACGCGGGACCGGAATCTGAGCTAGTTTAAATCAGAACGCGAGTCTGAATCGTAAGAATCTTCCCGGATGCTTTGATCATCATCGACATCATGGGATAGATTATGAACCTGCTTCGGGGAGTTAGGATTTAAGCGACGTGAATTATTATATTGCCTCTTACGACATTCATGGATTTCGTGACCTAAGTTTTTACAGTATCTGCAGACTTTAGGCGGGTTCTGAGATGCAGC
Source organism: Xanthorhoe designata (assembly GCA_963582015.1). Lineage (NCBI taxonomy): Eukaryota > Metazoa > Arthropoda > Insecta > Lepidoptera > Geometridae > Xanthorhoe > Xanthorhoe designata. Next base: position 8,645,066 of record OY757032.1, read on the forward strand.
GGCAGATGTAGAAGGATGCTGTGAAGGATTGTTAGTGACATTGTGCACAGGGCGCTCACGGTTGTAGGAGGGACGACTATTAAAACAGTTTCGCTCAAGATGTCCCATTTTCTCACAAGTTTTACACTTCGGTCGGTCGGTAGTCCTTTGAGTTTGCAAAAGGTAATTATGCATTTTTTCTTCTTGAGAGGCTAAATTGATTGCTTCATTGAGATTTGAAGGATTCCTACATCTTAAAATATTAGAGATATGGCTAGGCAACCCTAATAAGAATGTGTGAAGCGCTAGGTCCTCAGTATTAGCAATACGGCCCTTTAATTCGGTAGGATCTTTAGTAGAATGCGTGATATCAGTCTGTAATCGTGTTAGGCATGTTTCTAAACGCAAGCTAAACTGAGTAACAGACTCATTTGATTTTTGTCTGCACTGCTGTAGGTCTAAAAATAGATGATCCCTATGTTTTGTCTCGCCAAAAGTGGTTTTAAGGAAAGATTTTAATTCAGGCCAGTCATCGAATACTTTTAAAGCACAAGCTGATTCAGCTTTGCCTTCTAATTGCGACAAAATGTATTTAAATAAAATTTCTTTCTGAGGATTAGATGCTAGTGTCAGCGCATTCTCGCAATTACGCAAAAATGATGTGAGTTTATTTTTATCGCCATCGAAAGGCTTAATGAATTTAGTTAATTTAGTGAATTTAGTTTTAATTGTTTTCTGCTTTGGCAGAAAACAATTAAAATATAAAATCACTTACAGTACGATGAATAGTAGATTCGTCATCGAAGGCAGGTAGGTAGATAGCGATGCGGAGTCGGATTACGGCACGCGCCGTCGGTACGACGTGTATCGCGTTTCGCAATACTAGTCGCTACGTGGGACTCGGTGATCACGAGCAGGAATGCACGTGATGATGAATTTCCTCTGGACCTCGTAGGCAGCAGGGCAGCTCGGTGTCGGCTGGGTAGGACCCTCGGCACAAGAGGAGCTGGGCTTCTAGCGGAGTCTTAGGAGGACAGCTCGGTGCTCGGGCAGAGAGCCTGAGAGCACAGTGGAGCTGGTCAGTCTGAAGTCTTGAAATCCCAATCAGCAGGGTGACTCGGTGCGGGGGTGTTGAGCCCTCAGCACAGTGGAGCCAGGCTGATGAAGAAGTCCTCGAGCCAGTGGTCAGCAGGGATAGCTCGGTACGTGGTTGTAGACCCAAGGTAGGGTGGAGCTAGGCTGACGGGCTCGGTGATGGCGGCGATGGTGGCGTAGACTGGCTGGCGGCAGGCCCCTCTTCTGGTAGGAGCATGCAATGGCCAACTCAGAGCCACATGCGATGACCCGGAACGTCGCGGAAGTGCAGGATGGTCGTCGTCAGGACAGAGCGACCAAGGGACAACGATTATCCCCTTTTATTTCTGAAACCAATAATGTTAGACTGGGTCTCAGACTTGCTTAAAAAAAACAAGATTTATAGAGACACAGATTTATTTAACTTTTATATATTACTTTTACAACTTCCGACAGAGTTAGATCCTTGTTGGATCAACGGGTTTTGAAATAAAATCGCGCGCGGACTTCTCTTCAGGGACACTGAGCTCTGATGTGGGCCGGCGGGCAGAAACCAGGTCCGTAGCCACAGAGAGACAGAGTAACCTTCCAAGAACTGACTGGGGCGAGTTACCAAAAACACGAGTTTTTAAAGCGAAATAAATGCTGAATTTCAGAAATAGATTGACGTCAATTGTCAATGTGTTAGTAAAATGAAAAGTAATCAAAAATGCATTTCAGCAGATTCTCGTGTGTGTGGTTATAGTCAAAATTGCAATTAGGCAATTTCAAGGTTGTAACAGTACGTACGCCTTCCATACCGCCACTGCCGGTACCACCACGGAGTAACTGTGAGTCTTTTGATACCGTTTTATCGCGACTAGAAGCTATATAGGACGCACTCAACATTATTATGTGTCGAACCTTGATCAAAGTATTCACGATGTAGATTCAAGGTTCAGTGAGGTTGATAGGGCTAAGCTTGCAAACCGGTGGGATGATCGCGAATGTCTGTCTCTGATAGGAAATTGTCTCAAAGGCGACGCTATATCTTGGTTGAGTGAGTGGGTGTCTAACGATCGTTTTGGACTAACTTCAAAGCAGACTTTAAGCCATTATGTGTTAAGAGAATTGATTCAGCGGGTATTTTTATGAAAGAAAGAAAGAAAGAAAGAAAAATCATTTATTCTTGTAGGACCTCAAGGATCACTTAAGTATCGTTTTACATGCTAGGTGATTCTAATGCCTGTTCCAACGCGACTCCCTACACCAGGGAAAGAATCAGGCAAGAACCTGGTGGTGTGGGCCTAGCTTTTTTTTAAAAGCGATCCCTTAACAATCTAAAATAATCTAAATAGTCAAGCTTCAGTGGGAAGCCAGTCGAACAAAGTAAGGCATGTCAAAAAAAGTAAAAGTAATAGATAGATAGATAGATAGATAGAAAACTCTTTATTGTTACACCAAGTTATGCACTAAAACTAAAAAACTTAAGAACTAATACAAGGTGACACAATGGGCGGCCTTATCGCTCAAAGCGATTTCTTCCAGGCAACCTTTGGATGGACTGGACTGAAAGAACGTGAGAGGAGGTGGTGTTACAATAGAAACATAATGATGAAATAAATATTAAGTAAATACAAGACTAAGAATAGAAAAACAACATTGCAATACCTACAACAGGTCTGTAGGTACGTTAAAATTTAATTAAAATGAACAGTTGACAATTAATTCAAGGTAGTTGACAGAAAATGTTTAAAGACCTCGTTTTTGAAAATTGACAAGGATTTAGCTTTTCTGATGGAAACAGGCAAATTATTCCACAATTGGACAGCTTGCACCGTAAACGAATTACCAAAAAAGCGGGAATTATGAACTGGAGTACTTAACTGAAGAGTAGAGGAAGAACGCAAGTTACGAGGATTGGCAAGACAAAGAAATTCAAAGCATTGTTTAAGATAAGAAGGGGCAGAAGGGGTAAATAAAATATTGTATAAAAGTGATAAAATGTGAGCATCCCGGCGGAGGCGGATAGGCAACCACTTGAGTTTAGCACGAAATTCGGAAATGTGATCAAATTTGCGTAGACCAAATATAAAACGAATGCAAACATTTTGAAGGCGCTCAAGCTTATTAAGTTGCTCTTCTGTAAGATCTGGAAAACTGACGTCAGCGTAGTCTAAGATAGGAAGTAAGAGAGACTGAGCAAGCGCAACTTTAGTGGCAGTAGGCAGAAAATTGCGAAGTCTCCTCATTGAGGCAGCCGACGCAAACATCTTCCTGCTCATCTCAGTAAGATGTGAACCCCATGACAGTTCACTGTCTATAATTAAGCCTAGATTTTTTACTGTCTTGCAAAATGGGATAATTTTACCATCAAAAGTAATGGAATCAAGACAAGACCAGTCGACCTTAGAAAGCATCCTGGAGCTACCGATCAGTATTACTTGTGTTTTAGCAGGATTAACCCCAAGTCCAAAAGACTTGCTCCACTTGTGAATAGAGTGTAGGTCACTGTTAATGGTACCAATGGCTTGATTCAAGTTATCAGCTGAAGCATGTGTGTATATTTGCAAGTCATCAGCATACAGGTGGTAGGAAGAAGATAAATTATTAGAAATGGAGTTTATAAAGATAGCAAATAGAAGTGGAGATAAAACTCCGCCCTGTGGCACGCCGGCAGTAAGATCACACCAAGTCGAATATGTGTCCTCAACACGAATACGTTGCCGGCGACCATACAGGTAACTACGAAACCAATCAATAGCCGTTGGAGATATGTTAATTGAGCGCAAGATTCCAGTAAGAATGTCAAAATCGACATTATTAAATGCACTGCTAAAGTCTAGCAGGGTTAGTATAGTCAGTAGACCATTATCCATTCCCAATCGGATATCATCTGTAATTTTGACTAGTGCAGAAGACGTGCTATGTCCAGACCTAAAACCAGATTGAAGGGGATTCATAAGGGAATGTCTATTGAGGAAAATGCTTAGCTGGTGATGCACTAGACGCTCAAGGACTTTGGAAAGAAAGGGAAGGATAGATATAGGGCGATACTCCGAGAAGGATGAAGGGTTGGACTTTTTAGGAAGAGGAGTGACTAGTGCATCCTTCCAAGAATCGGGAAAAGTGGAACTAGAAATGGAGAAATTAAGAAGATAGGTGATTATAGGTAGAATTTCATCCAATATAGGCAAGATCATATTGCGACTTATTTTATCGCTACCAACTGCATTGGAAGTTATGGATTTTACGCTCTTCTTAACATCACAATCGGAAAATTGATAGAAGTTGAAATGAGGAAAGTCCAGGGGAGGTAATGAAGAAAGATGTTGTAATGTTTTAGCTCTATCACTAGCTAGAAGATTAGATGACGATGTAAAATGACTATTTAATGAATTTATATTAAGATTATTTGGAACATTTGATTTTTGTGATTTACCAATCCCCAAGGACCTAAGGAATTTCCAAACTTTTGATGGATCTTCATTTTCAACAGAACTATGAATGTGCCGCCGTTGAGCATCCCTACACGCCCTGTTGCATTTATTGCGATTATTAAAGTATTTAACTTTGTTCTCCTTAGTGGGTTTACATTTATATTTATATTTTGCTACATTTTTCTTATTGATAAGCAATCTAATGTCTTCAGTCAGCCAAGGTGCCGGAAGGTGTTTAATTTTAATGTCACGCAGAGGTGCATGCACATCATAAAGATTTATTAGGGACAAATTAAAATTTACAAGTTTAGCATCCATATTCGTAGCATTAAAGACTCCAGACCAGTCGATTTCCAGTGCATCTTGACTAAGACGTTCAAGATTCATACCACCAAAGTTGCGTTGCTGAATGATAAGAGGCTTAGCTTTAGGAGGACGGATTTTATAAGACAAAAATATAAGATCATGATAGGAGAATGCTGTCGCTGAACATTGGCCATGCTTAGCGACATTATTTGGTGAAGAGACAAGCATTAAATCAAGGAGAGAAGGAATACAGTTAGGAAAATGGTGAGTAGCGTTAAGAGGGAGAATTGAAAAATTGCTAGCCTTAGAAAGAGATTGGAAAGCGCGAGAACGAAAATCACCTTTAAGGAGACAGGTGTTGAATTATAAGAGGGAGTAATGTCATCAAGAAGTTTCTCAAATGACGGAAAAAAGTTAATATGGGAAGAATTCATGTAATAGACTCCGAGTAAGACTTTGGTATGAGAAAGAATAACTTCAATAAATAGGTGCTCGCCCGCATTTGACGGCGGCGGCTGAGAGGACACGTTGACTATCGAGTAAGGAAGATGAGAACGTAAATAAATAGCCACGCCTCCACCTCTAGTATTAGTACGGTCATTGCGTATAAGTTTAAAACCAGGAATGGAGTAAGACATTGAAGTTAAGCAAGGTTTAAGCCAAGACTCGGAGACTAAAACAGCATGAATATTTTTACTATCGAATGACGTCAGCATGTCAGTAAAATGGGCCGGAATACTCTGAGCATTTATGTGTACAACATTAAGATTTTTGGTAACATCGTTAAAATGGGCTTCCAGAGACTGAGGAAGACTCGGAATACTGCTGAAACTATCGTCACAACTTGAATCTCCATCAGAAAAGGACAAAAAGAGGTCATTATCAATTTCGTCATCACTAAAAGACATAAATTACCTACCTAAAATTAAAATACAAACAAAAAACATTTACCTGCCATTTTGTGCTAGATTCATAGAGATATAATAAGTTTAGGTACACACTATTCAACACAAACCAAAACAATAAAAGAAAAAATATATAAAATAATGAAGGCCAAAAATCAATTATTCATGCCACTATGTTGACAGTTTAAAAAAAAAAAAAAAAAAAAAATCATTGTAAGGGGAATTCCAAAAAAAGTGTACAACACATGAAAATGTGGGTATAAAATTTAACATCACTTTAGGGTATTTTAATGAACTGAATTTAAATTCTTAATGTTTCTAAATGTTTAAATACTGTATTATATTTCAATTAAAGTAGTATTAAAGGAAATAAAAAATAAAATATGATAGGAAGTGATGTTAAGATGTCGGTTTTGATACCATATTGAAAGTCTTCTAAAAATAAAACTATGATGAATTTTAGAGCCCCAATAATTTTTTTGGGAATTTGTAATAATTTATTATCAGATTAAGTTTTATCAAGGTACAGAAAACTTAGAAACCCTTTAAAAAATGCAATATTCTTTCAGTTTTGTTACCAACGGTTCCGAAACAAACACTGTCTTTCATGTTATCAATACAATATCTACTTTAAAATGCCAAAAATATAACTAAAATGCTCTAAATAGGTAAAATATTGACTGGGGGGCAAAATATTTGAAGAATGACAAGAAGTTTTTAAGAAAATCCTGCAAAACTAAGAAAATAAAATAGGGACAGTAACAAAACCGCCAGTAACAAAATTGTAAGGCATAGTTTACACAGCGTTAACTTTTTATGTATTTTAAAATGAATCAACAGTCTCTTATAGGTTATTATTATATAATATATATATATTGTACGTTTAGAAGGTACAGTGGTGTAAATTAAAGCCCAAATTAGATAAAATATGAATTTAATTATAAAGTAATGTGTCATGTACAAGAGTGGTAAGGCAAGAGTGAGAATGACAGCACAAAAATCTAATGCTAGTATGGCGCCTGACGTTTTATATATAGCAATGTTCATGAACGATAATACAAGGCGCGTAGTAGGCCGGAACATATATATATATATCTTATACAACAGTCTTAACAGTTTACAACAATATACAAAAACTAAATTTGTACCTATCTTATTGTAGGTACAAAATATTCAACATAATACTGCAGCTTGTTTTAACATAAGTACCCAATTAAGGCTTGGTATAATATAGCTTTTTTTCTAAAGTCTATATTAATAATACTAATTCTAGTAAAGCAATATTAAAGGTACACAGACACAAATAACTAGAAAACGTAAATTGCTATATTTTCTATAACATGTAGTAAACTAATCAATATTTTCATTAAAGTCTTCTTTGGACTTAAGTCTTTGTTCGTTTCAACTTATTAACAGTCTTTTATGGCTTACAAAAATAAAAATAAACTTAATTTTGTACTTTTTTGTGTACAGACTGTGATAATGTAAATATTTATACGAATCAACTTATTTTCTAAGACTAAGATGAAATAACCTACCATCTACTTAGAAAGGCACTCTTTAATGGCACACATAATTAAATAAAAGTTGTATGGTGGTTGTACTTTTTTGCACACATGCACTGCGATATTTTCTGAACTTATAACATAAAAATCAATCACTATTTTTCATTAAATAGTCTTCTTAAGACACAAGTTATTGCTAGTTTACAATTAATCAACAGCTTTCTACAGCAAACAAAAAAATAAAAAATGAAAATACCGTTGAAGATAATGTCATTAATAAATGTTAACACGTCTAAAAACATATTGAGCACTCATCCCTCGGGTAATGATCGTAAATAGATGCGTTACAATGATCACACCAAAAATGTAAATTACGGAGCAGCATCTTTAAATCATTTTTTGTCATTTTTAGGGAAAAGTGAGAGGGCCGAATCCCATTGGATGTGAATTGTGTTAGATTTTGGTAACACTCCCTACATTGATAGGAAATGATGAAATGTGTGTCAGCCCATGGCCACTCCAAACCGTAGTAATAATATTGCAGCAAAACATCTTTTGTTAACGTTTTATCTATGTCCACAACTATCACCATTTTTGGTGTGCCTTTGGAAGATCTCACAAATTATATCTGTAAAAATAAGAAGGTGCTAAATACAAAGAGTGTACAGGAAAATACAATAATATTAAAATGCAATGCAAGTGTCGCTACTTACATTATCGACGCTTCAATGTGTAGTAATTATGACGTATCGTATGATGATGTAAAAGCAGGTAATGTCAATCTGAAAAAAGAAGAGAAATTAGTACCGTATCTACATTTTTATAAATACAAAGTAGGTAGATACATTAATTAAATCGTAACTACCTTCATCGCTGCCTTGTAAGCAAGAATCGCATAAATAATCAAAAAAGCTTGGATGTCCCACACCAACGCAATCTTCACAGTAAAATAATTTGCAAGCCATACATTTAGCACTGCGACTAAGTATGGAACAACTACATTTACTGCAATTTTGAAATTTCAATCTTTTGTTTGTGTGGATTGCTTTGTTCTTGGTCAATTTCATAGATGTGCAGGGTATTGAGTTTAGAGTATCATCTTTTTCCACAGATCTTGTTCTTGGAGATGTTGGTACTTTTTCTGGCAAAATAATGAAGGGCACAGAGTTGATATCAAAATCCTGGTTTTTAAAATGTAGCATAGGTACTAGTCGAACAACTCGCATAATCATTTATCCCTTCCATATCAATTGCATCATACAAGGCGGTCTCTTCACGGGATGAGTCAACAAATGATTTTACAGGAGTGTTGTTCACTTGATATGAAGGTAATGGTAATAGATCTTCTAAGAAATCTATGTCATGTAAGTCAGTATTCAGTTCTTTAGAGCATGGAAGTTTTAGTGCTTTTTTTAAATCGTTTTTTACTGTTTCACATGTAGATGGTGTTGGTAAATCGCCTTGTATTTGTCTATTAGAAGGAACATCCACGATATTATTTATGTTAATATAGCTATTACTCGAAAGCAGAGTGTGTTGTCTTGGAGAAAAACACGAACAGTTTCCTCTTAGCGGTTCACAAAAGCAACTAATATCCCTGTACATAATTTTGATTCCATCACATGCAATAATTTGATGAATTTTCATTGTTCCTGACAACGTAGGAATATTTTCTGGGATTCTTAGTAAAATCTCTTTGATAGCTTCATCCTCAATTAAATGAACCTTTATGACTGTTTTAGACTGTCTTATGGCCTTATATGCATCTCTTGCGTCTTGAATATCTGTACCATGACATACTTTTGAGTCCAACATTCTTTTTATTGTTCCACCTATTCCGTCTGCCACACTCTTGCCATGGCCGGCCTCGAAATAAGACCAAGTCGAGTAAGAAAGTTTCAGATCAGTGGTAAAAAGCGAGTGTAAAAAAAAATTATGTTTCTGGCGATACTGGGAGCTTGGCCCATCCGAATAAAAATGAATAACGTCTACGTGTGGAGACTTTTGTTTAACGGTATCTAAAATTGGAGTTAAGTGGGCCCATATTGCTGGAGGTTGGTGGTTAAGATTATCTGACATCGTGCAAAAAGACTGTGCTTCGTTTTTGAAATAAATCATGCCGGTATGAAGACTTATTTGTGATTTAGAAGCCCCAAAATGCATTGACTGTATTTCTTGTGATAATTTGCAGTCAAAATTTTCAGAGAAATCACATACAATAACGGCCTCATTATCCTTTAGGTTTATGATCGCTTTTTGGTATTCAATCTGTTGGTGAATGTTGTTGTAATGATGTTTCTTAAAAACTGTTATATCTTGACTAAACTCATCCATCAATTTTTGTACAGTGTTAGTCTTCTTATCTCGTGCCGTCTTTTTTGTACGAACTGTGGTTCCGCTTTTATTGGTGTACACATGATCTTGACGCTCCCATTTGTACCAATTAACTGTTTTTGTAAGTACGTCTTGATCTGCCGTAAATTCCGGTGTATTGTTTTTGCATTTGTTGCAAACATTATACATACAATCAAATTGTTTTGTGTCGCACGCATACCAATTTTTGCAACAATACGTCAAAACTAGTGTTTACAATCTGATGCTTCTTTAGCGTCTCGTATTGAAATTTGATATTCTCGTGTTTCACGCACAAACAAGTTTCCCTTGATTGGTTATGCGGGGTCAAAACATAGAAGGGTCTGCTTTTGTAAAATGTGGATAGGCCAAATCGTCCTCCTTCTGACCTGTATTTCTTATGAAGGTTAATTACAGTATCTACAAGATATCTAATTTGCTTTTTATCTTTGTTTTTAACTCTACACTCTTTTTTACCTGCTGTTGTTCTGCTAACGTCGTCTCTTACATAGAAGTCTGTTATTTCTTGTATCTTTATCTTTTTTACCTTTTTTGTTAGTTTTCTATTTGAAACTTTAAATCCAAGCACTTTGGATGTATAATGCTTATTTTTTGAATTTCGAACTACCCTTTTAAACACTCGTCTTTCTGAAGGTTTCGTGCAACTTGAGAAACTGGTTTTCACTGCGCATTCTAATACTTCGTTTCGGGCTTTAACTAAATCAAGTGTTTTTTGTAAGCTGGCTATGGACTTGCTGGCTTGTAATTGCAATCTCTGTAATCTTTTCTTGTAACGTTCAATTCTGGTTTCGAGTTTTTCGTTGTTAGCATTCAGTTTTCTGATCTGTTTTGAAAGTAATGACGTAATTTTAGATTTTAATTTACTGTCGTCTTTCGCTTTTACACTTGTCACATTATTATCAACATTTTTGCACGTGGCAATAGGTGCTACGACTCTGTTTACATCATGATGACGTTGCCTATTCCTCCTTTTTTCTTTTCTCCACTCTTCCCTTTTGGCTTCGGCTTCAGCGGGTTCCATTTCTGAAATTTTTTTCTTTTTTGACTTAATTCTTTCCAAATTTTTTTTGCGCTGTTCTTCATATTTCTCAGGATTTTGATTTTTTAACTTTTCTCTATATCTGCGCATCTTTTCTTTAGCCGTCAATGCCATCGTTCTGCAAGGAAAACACTTCAGATACCATCTTGAACTAAATCAACAAAAACATTGTGCGATGAACGTTCTCAGTAAGTACTAAGTACCTACCTAGTTTCTTAATTCCCCCAAAGTAATCCACACAGTGTCTTTAGCAAATTGATTATTTTTAAGCAAGTTAAAATACCTACGTAAGTTCTTCTTCTTCTCGTGTCGAGGACTCAACTAAATAACTATATAGTTTTGGACCAGTAAGTTGCGACTGCAACGCCCTTGTCTGTGGCCTGCATGAGGTCCTCCCTGGTGCAGGTGTTTGGGCACCGTGGGCATCGGAGCAGATGCGACATATCCTGCTTAGGGTCGCCACAACTGCACCGACCTCGGGAAGGGTCGAGGTAGCCCCATTTTACCATATTGGCTTTACATCGACCAACTTGGGTCCGCAGTCGATTTAGAGACTTCCAAGTCGGCCACTTTAGCTCATATCCAGGTGGTAGGTGTTCCGCTGGAAGGATGAAGTTCGGAGGGGGGGGGTTCTTGGACTGCCAGATAGTATACCTCGCATCTGAAGGATGAAGATTCGTTGGTGCAGTGAAATTTAAAAAGCTCTTACGACTTTTCAGTCGAACAGGCGGTGGTAAATGGCCATACAGAGGGTGCCGTACGTAAGTTTAACGTATCACAGTCAACTAAACTGAAAACGCTTTATGAACCTAGCTTTATGTTGTCGGTTTTGTTACCTTTGCAGTCCGTCTATATGTTACCGCGCCAGTAGTAACAAAACCGAAGTAACATAATTGTCTGACAATGCATTTAAAAATATATATTCATTAGTTTAATTTCTTGGTTCATAAAAAGATATTCGCTGTGGTATTCTTATTGAAATTGTTTTTTCATTATGCAGCAAGTAATTGTACTAAACGTTTGTTAAACACATTATTCTATCATAACAAACCTGACAGTCAATTTCTCTCCACTTCAGCCAGCAGCACAACAAGTCACTTTACACCGCCGTTAAACCACTGACTGACGCTTTTTTCAACCGGCCGTTTGCAATAGGCGTAGTGTTGCCATTTAAAATAAAAAAAGTAAAATGGGTAAATTATTTTAATTTCAAATTGTGGTAACAAACCTGAAATGTCCGGAAGTTAAGAATTCTGGGGACAACCTTTTGTTGCAGTTTTTAAAGACCAAAGCTGTTTTAAACTATAAATTAAGCTCTAAAAGTGAAGAATGAGGTTCATTTTACCTAAAAACGACAAAACCTATAGAACAGTTCAAGGAAAAAGTCACGAAAATTTAGCATTAGTTCGGAGTTTGGCGTCGGGGACATACGAAAAAATGACGAACCACTCGATAAAAATATTAATAAAAAAATATGGTTTTAATTCAATTAAATATAATGTAATTAAAAACCAAGTAAAATATGTAAACTTTCAGTTACACCCTAAGTCAAATCGTTTAGTTATATCCTGTTTCAGTAAATACTTAATGAATTTGAAGGACATGCCCAAATCAGTGTTGTACACTTTTTTTGGAATTCCCCGTAAACTAATCAATCAAATCAAATCAACTGTCACTGTTACGAAACGTCAAACAAAACAAACAAGAAAATGTATTGGCACCGGCAAGAAAATAAAATAAAAGATAACTTTGCACTAAATATCTTTGAGCCTCTCAAATCAAGTATACCGTCAAAGTAAATGTTAAATTTACGGTATGACGTGTAGAAAAGTATCTTCAGAATGGTACAAAAGATGGGCTACTTTCTTGAAGTTGGCACGCGCTTTGGCCTGAGAGCTGTAGTCTCCTTAGCTGCCACGGTCACCGGCGCCGACGCTGTAGGCACTGGCGATGAATGTACATGGGGAGACAAACCCGCTGAATTCTGCTGGCCCGAAATCTTGTCCAAATCGCCGATACTGCTGACACGAATTCTCGCATTGTCTGGCCCAGCTACGAACACATAACCTTCACGAGTCCAACATTTGGAAACGCCGAACCGCTGCCTCGCCTGCATGAACACTTCGTGTCGCGCTTTCGTTAAGAACTCTGATAGCGTTACGCCGGAATCTCTGAGATTAGTTTTAGAAAACCACAGCTTGTTACGAAGTGACACATCCCGTAGCTTCACTAGGATTGGACGCGGTCTATCACCTGATGAGCGCCCCATTCTATGACAGCGGTTGATGTCCTTGTCGGTGAACTCTGGTAGCTGTAGCTGGCCAACCACAACCTTAGCGACCACCGCAGCAGTGACCTCCTTGCTCTCCTCAGCAACACCATGGAAGAGCAAGATCTTGCGACGATTCCTCATCTCCAACTGATCCACAGCCTGTGCAGTCAATTGTATTTGGCCCTGCAGTGCTCTCAACGCAAGCATGACAAAATTTTTGAAAGCAGAGAACTCTGTGGCAAGACTTGATGTAGTAACTGCAGTGTCACTCTGTTTCTGCAGCTTACCTTCAAAGGCTGCCATCTGCTGCGTGAAAGTGGAGATAAGAGCCGCCACAGAACCCTGAATATCTTCCATCTTGAATGTGCAGTGTAGTGTAGTAATGTGAATATTTCCGAAATATGAAGTATGTGTGTAAAGTTAATGGAGATAACACAATGAGGCAGGTATGACTCTTCAAACTATATAATTATACATTAATAGTCAGGTTTAAAAGCGTTTTAATATTTTTAAAATAAATTAAACTAGGAACTTTCTTTAAACTTTTTTTTTTACTTTAGTAATTGTAAAGTTAACAAGATAACACCTCAACAAAATGTTGTCTGGCATCACACGCTACACTTGGCCGACTTAAGTGGTAGGTACCTACTTATCAAGGTAGTAAAGATATTGTATACCTACCATCAACCGTCGAGGGGCAGAGCGACATCAGGCCACGTAATTTTATCACTAATAAAAGCCTCAATGGAATAATACGCTTTCTCTACAAGAATATTCTTTATGTACGTTTTAAACCTTCGAGTCGGTAGGTTAGTTACGTTGATTGGGAGTTTATTGTAAAAACGTACAGTATTTCCCATAAAAGAACCGTTTACTTTTTCTAGTCTAAATTTAGGCACACATAGTTTATTTTTATTTCTAGTGTTAATTTTGTGCACATCATTTTTTTCTTAAAGTTATTTATATATTTGTGAGTGTGCAATAAGTTTACATAAATATATTTGCGAAAAAACAGTAAGAATATTTATTTCTTTAAATCGCTCTCTTAAAGAGTCCCTACGTTTCATTTTGTAAATGGCACGGACAGCTCGCTTTTGTAAAACGAAAATAGTTTGAATATCTGCTGCTTTACCCCAAAGAAAAATACCATACGATATCACACTATGGAAGTAACTGAAATATACTAACTTAGCTGTTCCTTCGTCAGTAAGTTGCCGAATCGTACGCACTGCATAAGCCGCGGAGCTAAGCCTACCTGCAAGTGTTTCAATATGCGGACCCCACTGCACTTTGGAGTCAATTGTAAGACCTAAGAAAACAGTTGAATCAACAAGATTAAGTGCTTCCCCATTTAGTTTAATTTTTGTAGGTCTCTGAACCACGTTAGGCAAAGTGAATTTAATACATTTAGTTTTTTTGGCATTAAGTAAGAGGTTATTAGCAGTGAACCAGTTTGAGACTTGGGATAAAGAGGCATTAACATCATCATAATTATCTTTAGACCTATCAACTTTAAAAAGTAAAGATGTATCATCAGCAAAAAGAACAATGTCACACATGTCTTTTACAAAAGAAGGAAGGTCGTTTATGTACACTAGAAACAGAAAAGGGCCTAGTATCGAGCCCTGTGGCACACCCATATCAATAACTGACCCTGAGGACTTTTCACCTCCTACTTCAACTTTAAGGAGTCTCTCAGAAAGATAAGATCGAATCAGGTTAATAGCTTGGTTTACGACACCATAGTACTTTAATTTGGAGATTAAAGTCGCATGACACACGCAGTCGAACGCTTTCGACAGATCGCAGAAAACTCCGACTACGTCTTGTGAGTTCTCAAAGGCATCATAAAATGTGCTTTAGAAGCAATGTACCTGCATCGGTTGTTGATCTACCTCTCGTAAATTAAAATTGGTGCTGGTGTAAAAGTCCGTTGAGATTAAAGTGAGAGAGCAGTTGATTAAGAATTAGTTTTTCAAAAATTTTACTTAACGCAGGCAGAATCGATATTGGTTTATAATTAGCGGGGTCAGTTTCATTACCAGATTTGAATAAAGGAATAACTTTACTCATCTTCATTAGATTGGGAAAAACTCCCTCGTCAACGCAATTGTTAAAGATATAAGCTAAACAAGGAGCAATATCACCAACAATAGTAGAATAGAATAGAATAGAATAGAATATTACTTTATTGTACACCATAAAAGAAACAACACAACTTAGATACACAGAACAAAAAAAAAGTGTAACAATGGGCGACCTTATCGCTGAAAGCGATCTCTTCCAGGTAACCTTTGGATGGACAGGATAAAGTTAACTGGTGAAGACAGTGGCATACATAAAATATTAAAGCAAGAGAAAAAAATAAAATAAACTTAAACTACCTACCTACTTATATAAAATATATAAGTATTCATATATATAATTATATATATATATACATACATAATATTATATATATACACTAAGTTAAATACAATATGTAGTAAAAATTACGACGAAGTTGAGCAAACTGATAAATAATGACGACGGACCATGTTTTTAAAAATAGGAAGGGACTTAGCTAATCTAATGGACACGGGTAGCGCATTCCATAGTTTCACAGCTTGTAAAGTAAATGAATTTCCATAAAAGCTAGAACTGTGAACGATCGTTTTTAACTGTCTTGTATCAGAAGAACGTAAAGAACGGGGATTAGAAACGTGCAAGAATTCAAAACGTTCTTTCAGATAAAAAGGGGTAGAAGGAAGGAAAAGAATATTATAAAGAAGTGAGAGGATGTGCAAGTTTCTACGAAGTCGGATCGGCAACCACTCAAGCCTGTTGCGATATTCGGATACATGATCGTATTTGCGCAAGCCAAAAATAAACCTAATAGCGTAATTCTGAAGACGCTCAAGCTTGTTGAGTTGTTCTTCAGTTAGGTCAAGAAAGCAAGAATCAGCATAATCTAAAATAGGAAGCAAAAGAGATTGTGATAGCGCAATTTTGGTGGCAGTCGGAAGGAAATTACGCAAACGTCTTAGAGAGGCAGAAGCAGCAAAGACCTTACGACTAACTGCAGCTAAATGCGGTCCCCAAGATAAGTTTTTGTCAATAAGCACACCTAAATTCTTAACTACATCGCTAATTTCGATGTTAGTGCCATTGAACACTACAAGTGGAAGGTTTGACCAGTCTACGCGAGACAACATTTTAGAGCTACCTACTACAATAACCTGAGTTTTTTGCGGATTAACAGAAAGCCCAAAGGATTCAGTCCACTTGAAAATGTTGTCAAGATCACCGTTTATGCAAGTAATGGCTTCACATAACCACTCCGCTGGTGCTTGGGTGTAGATTTGTAAATCATCTGCGTAAAGGTGGTAGGAAGAAGAGAGTAGCTTAGAGATTGAGTTAATAAAAATAGCAAAAAGAAGAGGAGATAAAACGCCACCCTGTGGTACACCAGCACTCAGTTGACACCAAGAAGAATAAGAGTCATCAATCCGAATACGTTGCCGGCGACCGAACAGGTAAGTATGAAACCAGTCAATTACTGTTGGAGATATGTTAAGAGAGCGTAGGAGAGCTAAGAGAATATCATAATCAACATTGTTAAAAGCATTACTGAAATCAAGCAAACAAAGTACAGTAACTAATCCATCCTCCATCCCATGCCTAATGTCATCCGTAATCTTGACGAGAGCAGAGACAGTACTATGGCCAGGGCGAAAGCCTGATTGAAAGGGGTTGAAAAGGTTGTTTGTGTTGAGGAAGAGACTTAACTGCCGATGCACAAGGCGTTCTAGGACTTTGGATAAAAAGGAAAGAATGGAGATGGGACGGTACTCTGAGAAAGAGGAAGGATTACACTTTTTGGGGAGAGGAGTAACTAGAGCATCCTTCCACAAGCTTGGAAAAGTACCAGACTCAATGGAAAAGTTTAGGAGGTAAGTAATAATGTGGATTATGTCGTCTAAAATGGGAATTAACATTTTTTTACTAATGCAGTCACTACCGACTGCATTAGATGTGATAGATGTAATGCTCTTCTTAACATCACAATCAGTAAATTGACGAAACGTAAATGGAGAAAATGTTGGAGTTGGTAACAAAGAAAGGTTATTTAAAGTTTGAGTTTTTATTGATCCATTAAAAACTGAAGAAGAAGAGAAATGAGAGTTTAATGAGTTTATGTCTAAAGTAGAAGAGACGGACTCTTGCTGCAACTTACCAACTCCAAGAGAACGAAGAAATTTCCACACTTTTGCGGGATCACTATTTTCAACAGATTTATGGATGTATCGGCGTTGTGCATCCCTACACACCCTGTTGCAGTGATTTCTAATGCTATTGTACTTATCCTTATTAGCTTTAGTAGGTTTGAGCTTAAATTTAACCTTGGCTATTAGCTTCTTATGCATTACATCTTGTATCGTATCAGTGTATCGTAGTATCGTAGTAGCTAATATCTTAGTCGAAATCCCCCATAAATCTTCAGTGTTTTTAATATTCAGTGTGTTAAATATTTTGACAATATTGTCTGCGTTAACATAACTAAATCTGAATTCATTATTACCCTGAGCAACACTGCATTCCAAAAGGCCGTATGCTATAGTGGCGGATGAATTTAATGACTGGGTTACTACATGTGGTATATTACAGAAAAAATTATCAAATGCGTGAGCGACCTCATCGCTTTTAGTTAATAAATGATCATTGACTTTTAGATTTATCTGTTTGTGGTCACGTTTTGTCTTACCAGTCTCATTGTTGATCAATTTCCAAGTGGCTTTAATTTTGTTAGATGCTGTTTCAATTTTATTTTTTACTAGCAGACCCGCGCGGCTTCGCTCGCGTGTTGTATACCTACCTTAAACACTGGTCGTACTGACTGGCTATTTTGAGAAAAGTGAATCTTGATAAATGGAGGTGTACCTACATAGAAGGGATTTCTAGAAATTAAACCAAAATAGAATGAATGAATGGAGTAAAATCGAATTTATATCACAACACAACACAACAAAAAGGTCTCGTAACATTTATTTTCAAAACTACCTCTCAAATGTGAAGGGATCATAAGGTTGTATTAACTTGTATTTAAAGTGGCTACCTACGTTGATTTTGCTTACGGTGCTCATAGAAAAGGCTGACTGTTTGTCGGTTCATATTCTATGGTCTGGCACAGTTCAATCTGCTTGCAAAATATTCTAGAAGCTATGGTGCGAGCGCAGTCAGCTAAACTTTTTTACTGTCACTTGATTTTGCTTACGATTTTCATAAAGAAGCTGACTGTTGGTCGGTTCCTATTATGGTCTGACACAGTTCAATTTGCTTGCATAATAGGAAATTTTAAACGGGCTTAGCGATTTGCTTGAAACTCTGTTGCAATACTTAAAAAACAAAAGCTTTGAACCAAGAACTTCTTTGACTCAGAAGCGAGCCGAATTTTTTTAAGACAAATGCGTCATGTGAAACTTGGTTTTGCTTGTAGTAGTATGGTTATCATAGAAAAGACTGGCTGTTGGTCGGTTCTTAATCAATCGTCTGATACAGATAAATTTGCTTGCAAAATATTGAAGAAGCTACCGGGCGAGCGAAGCGAGCTTCAAAGTTTGCGAGCGTAGCGAGCCGAATTTTTTTTAGACAAATGCGTCATTGACTCTTAATTTTGCTTATAGATAAGGCTGGCTGTTGTTCGGTTCATACTCTATTGTCTGACACAGATAAATTCGCTTGCAAAATATTGAAGAAGCTACCGGGCGAGCGAAGCGAGCTTCAAAGTTTGCGAGCGTAGCGAGCCGAATTTTTTTGACAAATGCGTCATTGATTCTTAATTATTAAATACAAATACAAATACAAATTGTTAAATAAACAATTTGTATTTGTATTTAATTTTGCTTATAGCTAACTAAGGCTGACTGTTGTTCGGTTCATACTCTATCGTCTGACACAGATAAATTCGCTTGCAAAATATTGAAGAAGCCACCGGGCTAGCGAAGCGAGCTTCAAAGTTTGCGAGCGTAGCGAGCCGATTTTTTTTTACACAAATGCGTCATTGATTCTTATTTTTGCTTATTCTGCTCATAGATAAGGCTGACTGTTGTTCGGTTCATACTCTATCGTCTGACACAGATAAATTCGCTTGCAAAATATTGAAGAAGCTACCGGGCGAGCGAAGCGAGCTTCAAAGTTTGCGAGCGTAGCGAGCCGATTTTTTTTTACACAAATGCGTCATTGATTCTTAATTTTGCTTATAGCTAAGGCTGACCTGTTGTTCGGTTCATACTCTATCGTCTGACACAGATAAATTTGCTTGCAAAATATTTAAGAAGCTACCGGGCGAGCGAAGCGAGCTTTAATGTTTGCTTTAAAAACCGCCGCGTTTCACTCTTTAAAGGTTTTTTATTTTGTATTTTAAGCGTTACAACTGATTTTGTCGTACAAATCGCTCCACCTTTTAATACGTTTAAATTCAATTCAGACTTTGTCACCGAATTTCACTCTTTATAAGGGTTTTGTTTATAAGGGTTTTGTCGAAAAACCCTAAAACAATTGCCCATTTATTTTGTAGTATCCATACCGAATTTCCAGTCAATCTCACCTCGCTTTAATACATTTCACTTAAAACTTTTAACATCGGATTTCACCCTTTTTAAGGGTTTTTTGGAAAAACCCTTCAACGCGTGTCTATTTATTTTGTTTTTTAAGCAACAGAGTTTCAAGCAAATCGCTAAGCCCGTTTAAAATTTTCCATACAACCTTTGACACCACTTTTTGCCCCTTTTTAGGGTATTTTTTGAAAATTCCTGAAACACGTGTCCAACCATTTTGTATTTTTAGTATCCAAACCGATTTTCAAGCCAATCGCGCTTCCCTTCAATACGTTTCACTACAAACTTTGACATTGCATTTCACCCTTTTAAAGGGTTTTTTTCGAAAAACCCTAAACCACGTATATATTTATTTTGCATTGTTAGTGTTGTAACCGAGTTTCAAGTAAATCGAACTACCCATTAAAAAGTTCTCATACAAACTTTGACACCCCATTTCACCCCTTATCAGGCTTTTTTTTTTTAATTTCTGATTAACATGTAAATTTATTTATCATTTACCATATTTAAACCAAGTTTGAAGAAAATCGCTTCACGAATTAAAAAGTTGCATACAACGGTTTTCATCCCTTTTCAACCCTTTAGGGGTGGAATTTCGAAAAATCCCTTCTTAGTGCTCACTTTTGTTTTAAAAGGAAGCTACCTTCCAAATTTCAGCTTCATAGCTTCAGCGGTTTGGTCTGTGCGTTGATTGCAGAAAAATGCTTATTGTTTTATATATATTGATTGAAGCAGTCTTAAATAATACATCATTTATTTTGATAAGGGTTAATACCAAGGTACAAATAAAGAGCTTTTTGTAGCGGTGGTATTTTAATTTCTTTTTTTCAATAAAAAAACGCTTATTGTGACATGACTGTAATAGTTAGAGATATGCTGCCGCTGATTTTTTGTAGATAATGGTGTGTTCTAAAAAAATGTAGTATATCATTTTGTTCTATCATCAATAGTTTTCGCAGCGCACGCGATGTAAGGTAGTTTTTTGATATTTTTTTCACACCTTGGATTACGTTATCGTTATTTTAGTAAGGATGCCTATTTTTTTTGAAAATGAAATATAGCCTATGTCACTCAGAAATGATGTAGCTTTCCAACAGTGAAAGAATTTTTCAAATCTGCCAAGTAGTTTCGGAGCCTATTCAATTCATACAAACAAACAAACAAACAAAAAATCAAACCTTTCCTCTTTATAATATTTGTATGTATAGATGTATAGAAAAACATTGATTTTGCTACCTGACATACTTTTGCTACCTGACATACTTTTATTTTAAGTTATGACCACCAACTCTGATTAGTATCAAACTTATGCCGACCGCAAATCATTGCTACGCCTGCGAATAGTCTCAGTGATGACTTAATTACAGAAATAGTACTGCGAGGTATTACTGATCCTTAGATAAAAGCAGCCGCAATTAACGCCAACTTGAAACCAAATGACTTAGTAAATCACTTGTCTACGTTTATTAAACCTACTAAAAGTTTTAGTGATACCCGCACTAGTCGACAAATGACCTAGTTTAAAAATAATAACAGCAACAAGTCATATGGTTTCAAAAAGCCACTGTGTACCCTGAATGTAGATAAAAGTGAGTGCTATATATGCGGTGATGTAGGGCATAAGTAGGCGACATGCCCTAAACGTTCAAACGATAACCCGAGTCAGTCAACGTCTGGTAATAATAAAACTGCCACTAATAATATCACGTGCGCTTATTGCAAAAAACCGGGTCACGAAATGAAAAATTGCTTTGCAAAACAGCGAGCCGGCGCTCCTATCGACATCTCAATTGACAACGGTGCTATTGGTGTGTCCTTGATATCTTCCGTGGTCGTTAATCATTTCTCTTGTGTTAGAAAGATCGTGATGATGATGATGATGATGAAGAAAGACCGTCGATTGCCAGATCAAAGGGGTAGGTGAATCAGTTACTCAAGTTGACTCGTTGGAGATGGATCTTCTGGTGGTTCCAAGTCGATGTATGAACGCGCCCATTATAATCGGTACGGATGTGCTTAATAAGGAGGTTGTTATGTACATATGAATGAACTAATAGTGTCGACTACAGAGTCGAAATAAGAATTGGCGATCATAAGATTAAATTACAGGAAATTTTATCCGTATATTTCATGATGAACATTGTCACATCGGTATTGATAAAACTTTAGAGCTTAAGACATTTTTGGTTTCCAGGATTGAGAGCATATTTAGATGTTCCGTTCGATGCAATTTACATCGATGCGTTGGGACCTTTGCCCGAGTCCAAAGGCTTTAAACATGTTATGCTTGTAATTGATGCTTTTACTAAGTATTGTCTGCTTACGCCCATTTCTTGCCAAGACTACGAGAACGCTACTCCTGTGATAAGGACGTTGTTGCGAGATGTGGCTCTTGAGTTAATCGAGAGGCTAGACGAGAACTTATTAGGCAAAGGACGGCCGAACGGTTTTCCGAAAATCAGGCAGCAATGGATTACCTTACTTGTGTTAACCGAGGCAGACGTCCTCCTTGTATTTTTCAGGAAGGTGACCTGGTGTTCGTGATCAGGTATGCCCAGTCGACAGGCAAGCTTGACCATGGCATGCGTCGTCCCTATAAAGTTGTGCGAGCGTTACCACAATTCACCGATACGAGCTCGAGCTGTTAGCTGGCTCGTAAGGAAAAAGAGACGCAGACCACCACAAAACACGCATAGCTCAGCGTGGCGAGTGGACCCCGGAAGCGTATGAAGCGTTTTTCAGTAGTGATGAGTAATACGTGCAGCCCCGACATTGTGGCAGCATATTACTTATAAGCCCCGACATTGTGGCTCGTTTGCCCCGACATTGCGGTAGTTACTTACTTATATGCCCAGACATTGTGGCAGCTCGTTGTTTGTAACCGCGACATCTTGGTTACTTCTTGTCCCAAAACTGTGGCAACGTGTGTGTTTTGTAGCTTAGACATTTTTAGCTACCTTTTTTGATTTCAATAATAACTTCAGGCGAGTTTGCCGTTGTTTTGGTAATGATTGAGGTCCGGAACTCTTTCATTGGTAAAGCAACTTTTATTCTGCAGCCTATTTTGATGAGATTGCTTGAGAACACGCTTAAAATTTCGTTTCGAAAGGTAGTTAGAAATTTCTATTGATAACGCCTTTGATAATGCCTCATGACATGAGCGATATAAACTGATGTGTATGTCCAGGTCGTATGTGAAGTCTACATATGCCGCGGCACAGTTCATGGTGCCATGGCGTGGCGGTGCTGTCGGAGGAGGACGCGGCGTCGGCGCGCGTGGTGGAGGCGCTGCGCGTGGCGGGTCCGGTGCGGCGCGTGCGGTTGCCGGTGGACGAGGTGGCGCTGCGCGGGTCTCTGCGCGCGCTGCGTCACTGCTCACTGTGGGATGAGTCATCCTACTAACCCGTATCAGCGTGTGTCGCTTAGTCGGGATATCCGTATCTGCGTTAAACGCATAGTCGGATTGTCCGTGTCTGCACATGAGTGTATAGTCGGACTGACCGTGTCTGCACATGAGTGTATAGTCGGTCGGTACGCTACCTATATTGCTGCTATGCAAGTGCCTCTGCCATGTGTGTCGGTCGGTACGCTACCTATATTGCTTTCATGCAAGTGCCTCTGCCATATATAGTCGGTCTAACCCGTATCAGCGTGTGTCGCTTAGTCGGGATGTCCGTATCTGCGTTAAACGCATAGTCGGACTGTCCGTGTCTGCACATGAGTGTATAGTCGGACTTGCCTGTGTCTGCGTTAGTCGCATAGTCGGGCAGACGCGTGTGCCGCGTCATATTGCAGGTGCGGTTTATTGCGGTTACCTGATCTCACAGCTGCGGAACGGCGAGCACGCCGCAGAACATGGCATCAGTTGAACAAGTCTAAAGACTCTGTCTTAAAAGGAATAAGTATTTGAGAGACGTCTCAATAGTGTTAAGAGAGATTGATATGAGTTTGTGGCTGAATCATTTTTGTGAGATGACTTATGAATTGATTGAAAGACTATGAAAGAAGAGTATAGAAAACTGTGTGTAAATGTGGCTAAATCATTTTGTGAGATGACGTATGAATTGATTGAAAGACTATGATAGAAGAGTATGGAAAACTGTGTGTAAACCGGCAGCCTATCTTAAAAAGCTTTCGTTTTCAGACGAAGACGCAGATGAACACGATGCACGTCCACGAAGTGCACATGTTTCCGACGCAGGTCCCTCCATGCCTCTACTGGATCCTGAACCAGTGGCAGGACCGTCATCGTAGCGTGCCAGCGTGTCTCAAGGAGTGAGAGCGTCTCCGAGTTCGAAGACATGGTCGAGGACGACCAAAAGTCAGGAGAAGCCGTGTTAGCATTGTTAGCATTTCCCCCACCACCAGCGTTGAAGCGATGACTATAAAAGCGGACGAAACCATGGACTGGCGTTCTCCCTCCGTCGACCTAGACACATTCTTGGTTTTTCAGATGATGACATCACCACCGCTAACGCGGCTATGGCACCATCGCCGCTAAGGCGGCGATGATGCACTGCATGCTTTCTTTCAGCTCAACGCCCGATGCCGACCCCGCCTTCGGGGCACTCGTCGCCCCTTCAGGGCAGGCCCTTCAGGCCAGGCCCTTCAGGCCTTGCCTCTCATGGCAACAGTCAAATCCAAGGTCAGTACCTTGAGTAGGTTAGCTTAAATTCATTTTTACGGCGTAGATGCCTTCTGGACTCGCCAAAGCCCGGTGAAGTTATAAAGGTCCGGAAGACCATTTAACATAAAAATCCGTTCGAAAAAAAAAAAAAAAAAAAAAAAAGACTGGCGTTCATTCTGCTGCGAACCATCACCCAGCTTGGACGTAACCTTTTGCGTAATTTGTATCATTGTGATTTATTGTTATTTGTGGAGTACCTACCTTGATATTTTGTTGCTAGGATTAATTTGTGATCAAATCTGTCCTATTGTTTGAGTAATTTATTTTTATGTTAATAAATTGTTCTTTTTTTAATTAAATGTGCTTCTGATTGCCAAAAATATAATATTAAAACAAACAACTTTTATGAAGACATCAAATGTGATTTACAAGCTAGATTTGACACCTCTGATTTTCCAAAAGACAATGTCTACAACCTACCTTTAGTCAATAATATTTCGTGGTTTCATTTTCGATATAAAATTAACAAGTTGACCTACAAGGCAACATTCGCACGTATTAATAGTAATATTTTAAATAAAGTAGGTACAGCATTAATCGATTTCCAACACTCGATTAAAAACAGACGATGGCATCCCTTCCCTATCTAGCCATGGCGTCTCATTCTTTTTCCGTGCGAGGCAACGAGTGCACGCGTTCTTCCCTACGATCGAACATCGGTTATTTTCTACGAATTTGCTTTGTTTGCTTGCAATGCCTAAAAGAAATTACGAAGCAAAATTGGACCATTACATGAAGAAAATGGAAAAAATAAAGGAGAAATACAGTCGCAAGCGACGTCGATACGATTCGTCATCATCCTCGAATCACGATGATAATTTGCACGATACAGGTTAGTAAGTGCCTATCTACAATATTTGGTTCATGTCGTACAAGAACTGTTCGAAACGAAAGTCTTGTTACGATATTATTGCCATAGATTCAAAAATGAACGCGGCAACTATCTATACCTACCCGCCATAGATTCTTTAATGAACGAGGCGTTTGGATTCGAATTACGAACCATTATTACATAATAATAAATTATGTAGCAGGTATTACATTCCTACCTACTATCAATGATGTTATTTTCTGTTTCGTAGGAAACGAAAATGGATTTTGGAACCAAAATGAACCATTACCGGATCCCGTCGTAACTATATCGACACTTGATCCTGATGATCCAGCAGCAGCGCTCGAGATAAATGCTAACAATCCAAAAGATCTATCGATGCCGTTAGAATCGATACCGATAGAACCAGCGCCGTCAACATCAGTGTTACCCGCGCCAACCGAAGTAGGTCAAACAATAAATGATTCGACCTACCCACCATTAGACCCAGAGGTTCTATCCGCCCATGGCGAAGCAACTGATCAGGGACCAACATGGGGTGAAGATATACATAATAACTTAACCCAGCTTTGGCAACCATTACTAAAAAAGGGTATGAACAAAGAAAATAAGGACAAGTACTTACCTTAAACAATACCTCATCCCCAGTAATTGCACATTGCTTCAGGCCCCGAAGCTGAACATCGAAATTTCGGCAGCAGTTATTGAAAACGTAAGATCGCGCGACAAAAAAGTTGAAGCTAATCAACAACAACTAGGCGCTGGTATTACTGCCGTAAGTAGGGCAATGACGTCCCTAATTACGGGTGATAATAAAATCGAGGCGATTAAAACTCTGAGTGATGGCTGTCGCATCTTATGTGATTTGCACTTTGTGGAATCCCAGGCCCGAATTAAAATGATCACACCAGGTTTGGCCAAACCATTTCTCAACGTCATTCAAGACAGCGAGCGAGATGAGACACTTTTCGGTGTTAGTTTACCGACTAAAATAAAGGCGTCAAAAACTATAGAACAACAGGGATTGCAGATTAAGAAGACTGCTCCACCTGCAAGACCTAGCGCAGCTACAAGCTCAACGCCAGCTCGCCAGTTCCAGGGAAACTGGAACGGCCCTGCCCGGTACCCGACGAACAGGGGGGGGCGGGGTGGTCAGAAGAAGTCCTTCGTCATCGCGTCGAACACCAGCGACATCATCGACGACGTCTGCTCAGCCCAAGGTGAACCTGGGCCGGTCACGTGCTCCACCACGCTCGTAACACAGGTACATTCAGGCCGCATACAATTTTTCTATAATTGTTGGTTACATATTACGAATAATCCTTGTATCCTCGATTGGGTTTTAAATGGTGTCACCGTACCGTTTACACAAAAACCATTTTAATCGAATGTTCCTAAGATTAGATGGTCGTTGAGCGAACAAAACGATATGTCATTAGCTATCGATAACTTGCTAAACTTGAGCGCTATAGCACAAGTCGAGCCGTGTTATGACCAGTTCCTTTCTAGTACATTTCTAGCACCAAAGTCGAATGGTGGTAAGCGGTTCATATTAAACTTAAAATCCTTAAACCGTTTTATACCTAAAATGCACTTTAAGATGGAAGATTTTAAATAAAATAAATAAATAAATAAATATCCTTGGACATTTCACACGGCGTCATCTAGTCCCAAGCTAAGCAATTTAATGCTTGTGTTATGGTAACCAGATGACTGATAAACTACATAGATACATTTTTTTTTTGTAAATACATACATATTATACATAGAAAACACCCAGACACGAAACAAATATTTGCAGATCATGCAAACATTTGTCCCGCAGCGGGGATCGAACCCGCAACCTCTGCGTCTCAGGCGGGCTTTCGCCCACAGCGCCACAGAGGTCGTCAAAGAGGTTTTAGAACAGCCTGTAAGATAGTACAAAAAGACTGGTTTATGGCGACTTTAGACCTAAAGGAAGCGTACTTACTTATTCCTATAAATGACAGATTTCGTAAATACCTTAGATTTCAGTATCCAACTGGTAGAAATAAATATATTATTTTGCTTTGCTTATTCTGGAATGACCACTTAGTAGTACTCGCTGCTCTCGCTATATTTCGCGTGTCCAAAGTGTTGCCCTGCAACTAAAAAAAAAAAATTTTTGATGCCTGCAACACAACCAAATCACATCATTCGTTCTTTCGCGTTCACTCGCGGTGTCGTCGATTTTTTATCGAAAATTTTAAAAAGCAAAGAAATTATAGTTTCTTTCCGAAATCTTGTGTTGTAGTGGTTTAATAAGTTATAGTGGTCATTTGCAAAGTGTGGATAACATCCAGAGCTGGGCAAAATGCCAAGATGTTGGAAAAATTGGAAAGGCGCAAGGATGAAAGTAATGGAAGCTAAGGGCTATTTTATCCCTTTTTACGTTATTATACAATCCACACAGGAGTGGTAAGACATCTACTTATTTGTCAAAAAGTCTCAATAATAACGATTGTCTCATTGTTCCCAAGAAATTTTCAAATTCACCAACCGTGGCTGGCTGTGAAATCGGCAAGGCCGATCGCCATCTTGATGGCCTAACCTTCAAGTTCAACGTTTTTGGGCGATTTGTTTTTTGTTTTCCAGGTACATCGTGAGCTTTTTTCGGGGAAATCCTTAGTAGCTACCTTACACGTAAAATAATACTTTTTGTGTTACATTAAGTATCCAGTCCGTTGGATTGGTTGTACATAAAGTGGAACAAGTAAATATAAGGAACATAACAATATTATATCCCCTCCGTTGAAAGGGTTGTACAGTAAAACAATAAGGTTCTCAACATGTTATAAAATATGTATTGTGGTACAATATGTATCCCCTCCGGTGGAGGGGTGGTGCACCTAGTAAGAGAAACAAGCAAACAATAAGGTTCTCAACATGTTATAAAATATGTATTGTGGTACAATATGTATCCCCTCCGGTGGAGGGGTGGTGCACGTAGCTACTAAGAGAAACAAGCAAACACTAAGGTTCTTAACATGTTATAAAATATGTATTGTGGTACAATATGTATCCCCTCCGGTGGAGGGGTGGTGCACCTACTAAGAGAAACAAGCAAACAATAAGGTTCTCAACATGATATACTTAATGTTATAAAATATGTATTGTGGTACAATATGTATCCCCTCCGGTGGAGGGGTGGTGCACCTACTAAGAGAATCATGCAAACAGTTCCTAACATGACATGTAATAAAATATGTATATATAATAATCCTCTCCGTTGAGGAGGTTGAACTCAAGAAATCTAAAAAATGAACCAACATTAAAGTACTAACTACCTATTGTGACTACAAATTGTGTGTTTTACAATTGTACGTGGCAGAGAGTGACTTAAACAGCTCATACATGGTATGCTTGTTCTGAAGAACTTAGATTTTTTAATCTTACTTATGACGGTCAATTTTGAAATTTGAATTAGAAATGCTTGAGATTAAAACCTCAGAGTAAAGAGGTAACAACAGCTGAAGCCTCGGGAAAGCCTTTAAAACAAGGACTTTCAAATGGAATCCTTACTAATAAAAAGTCGGACTAAAGTTGACAAACAATGAAATAAAAACCCCTTGAAATGGCAAACTGTGGGAGGCTCCAAAGTTAAATGTGGAATTATCAGGTATTCTGAACCTAACAGCAAAAACATGACATAGACTTCTTCAAGAACATAAAACAAAAATTAGACAGTCAACATGAAACAAAACTGGGCCAAAAATATCTTTCAAAGGCAAGATGGCACGGCACTCTCTCCGTTGGAAAGAGATTACCAATGAACACATTGGGTATTTATTACATTTTTTAGAGGAAGAAGCTGTATAAGAATTGGCCCTAATTATACTAATGACCTATAAAAGCTAGGAAGCTTTTCTATAAAAATGGTTGGTTATAAAATAAAGAACTACCAACAGCCCTAACATAAGTACCAGAACAGCCAAACGACGGGCTTATGCCACCACCCAGACCTATCCAACAAAAGCTGGGCCAAATATCCGTGGAGGTTTGTTTTGTTGGTGTGCTTTAAGGTATGTATTTATTTATTATGGATGCTGGATGGGACAGAATTGCACAAGATTCCACTATCTTAGTTGGTTAAAAGGATAACTTTTCATGCTTTGCCTGAACAATCACTTATGCCACATAATAATAATTATGTAACCAAATCTAAAAAATTGATATTCCATATGGGATAATAAAACTTTTAAATCAAATAATGATTGTGTCATATCAGAATGCAAAGCTGAATAGGATTAATTTTGGTCCAGTACATACTTAGGTAAATGTATGATTTAGTATCCCCAAAAAAGGATGGACACTAGGTACCTGTAGCTTTATTTTAAGATGAGTTTAAACTTATATAACTAAGTTTGTTGAAACTTCTTACTTTAAACACAAGGCTAATTAAAATTGGTTTTACTTTGTGTAAAATAGAATTGGAAAATCATACTAATTAGATTCAATTAATTCAAACTATAAAAATATTTAATCAAATAAATGGATATTATACTTTCTTAGTAATGGGTTTACATTTACAAGAGGGTCATAGAACATAATGAGAGAACAAGGTACTTAGTAGAGTAGTTATTTATTTAAAGAAATTGATTTCCTTGGATATCATTAAATAATATCAATAATAAAGTTGTTAATTAAGTAGGTACCTACTTTTATTATACAAATAAAAATATTATGGTGAATATGTTCTTATGGTTTTGTAAAAATAAAATTTCATAGCTTTGGTACGTTGTGGGGGGGGGGGGGGTACTATGATAGTAGATTAATGAAAATAACCGAACCGATGAAGCAAAGTTTTATTTTTATTTATTAATAAAGCAGAATAAGATCAGAACATAGTTGGTAGTTGTTTTTGCTAGCCTAGGAAAAAAGTTGACCTACGTTAGGTTTGTTTAGATGTATTTCTGTAATGAAATATTATGAAAGCGAAAGGTAGCTTAGGTCCCTTTAAGCAATATTAGGTATTATTGTTATTATTATTATTATTTTTTTTGCATGGAAGTGTTATGCATTTTAGAGGTTGAGACATACTTAAAAATATGGTTAAAATTAAGTAAGTTCATCCAAATAGTCAAATTCCTCAATTTAATGACCCTACCTGGCAATTTTCAGTATTAACATAGATATCTAGACAATACAAAAACTAAATTTGAATCTTGTCACTCAAATCAAGATACAGAATGAGAAGTAAGAAAGCCAGTACATTTTTGTAAGGATTGTGGACACTTGGTCCTCCAGACATTTATTTGTTTGCTTAAGGCTAAATAAAAAATGTGAGAAATATACCGATTGTACCTATAGCTTGACATGGTAATCCTTTTACTTGGATGGTAGTGCTTCTACTTTGAATTAAAGAAACTTTTCTTTAATGCATTTCTACATGTTTTAAAAAAGTGAATGTCACTTTAAAAATGATTACGTATGTTACTTAAAAGGTATAAAAGGCTTAAGGTACTTATTAGGTAGTTAAAGATAAGTATTTTATTGTTTCTAATTTGGCCTTTTCAGGTATGGGTATTCAAGAGTAATCAAGCGTGTTTAGATACATTTTTGCACCTTGTGAAAATCTATAAAATCTTTATTCAAAGTCAACTCAACTCTTCTTACCTAGGGGGCTTGTTATTAGGCAATAATAATTATGAAGGGAATAATGGTAGGACAAAGCGCAATAGAAGTAAAAATAAAAACTAGGATTCGAAAAATAGTGGCAGTAGGTATGGTAAGTTAGGAAATCAGAAAATAGTGTTTATGTTTTATTTTTAATTTTGTTATTTAATGACCGTCTTTGTTAAAGGTGCTTCTTAAACTGCAAATTGTTTAGCTTTGTCTGTCACTTTTAATACATAATCTATTAATCATTTTGAAACAGATGGTCGCCTTAAACGTGGTTCTAAAGGAATTTTAAGAATAAAACCTATGTGCCAAAATATAAAGCCACTTGGGATTGGGAGCATAGAAGCCACATTATGGTTCTGTTTTTCATAAGACAGTGGCATTCTCATAATAAGAAAATTTTGATTAAAAAGACTGCTTTAATTTTGGACTCCTACATAGCAGAGTCCAAACACTAAATGTTAACAGTTATAACAGAGTTCTTTTTGTTTTGTTATATACCTACCTAGTTAAGAAATCAACTGCTTGGAGCAGATGTATCTTGCCAAGCCAGTTATTGTCTTTTAAAATACCTTTCATATGATTGGTAAATAGGTACTAAACAACTAAGATGTGATGATGAACTATTAAAATATTAATTACAAATTGCTTTTTAAGAGACCTCTTAAGAGAGCCACATCCTAGTTTATCAGTAGAAAGGTCTCGCTGGGACAAGTCCTTACAGCGTTTTTAAGTCAGTAGGGTGAACCTCTTGATAATGGATGTTTGCAAAGCAATTTAATTGTAGGTATTAGTTTAGAACTCTTCAAATAGTAAAGATTTTCAAGTTTCTTTTGTTAAGGCATATGGGGTGCCTCTAGTTAACAGTATAATGTAGAAACCATAGTAAATGTTCTACCTACTTACCTTGGTGATTTAATATGGAAGTATCATTTGTAATAAATTAAGTACTTAGGTATAATGTTACTACATTGAATGGGTTTTTAAGGTTTAACTCTAAACATCTACTAAGTGGTCATTCCAGAATAAGCAAAGCAAAATAATAATAGGATTAAACGAACTAAAGTGAAGTTCTATCCTTATTATTTAATTTGCTTATTCTGGAATGAGAATTTCCCTACCCATCCCAAAGCTATTATGCGCATAGCTTCTTCCCATGGGTCTACTCATTTATTTATCTCTGAACGTAATGATGTGATTTGGTTGTGTTGCAGGCATCAAAAATTTTTTTTTTTTAGTTGCAGGGCAACACTTTGGACACGCGAAATATAGCGAGAGCAGCGAGTACTACTAAGTGGTCATTCCAGAATAAGCAAATTAAATAATAAGGATAGAACTTCACTTTAGTTCGTTTAATCCTATTATTATTTATGAATTTAGTGCCTTGCCATATGGCCTTGCCATATCGCCAAGATGCTTCACTAAGATAGTTAGAGAAGTGGTAGCTTATTTACGTGGTCGTGGATTAAAATCTGTTTGTTATCTAGACGATTTACTTTGTATGGGTAAGTACCTACGACGAGTGTCTACGTAATGTCAAGGAAACCATTGCATTATTGGAATGCCTGGGTTTCATTATAAATTATGAAAAGAGTAATCTACAACCTCAAAAACCCTGCAAGTTCTTAGGATTTATCTACGATTCCTCGAATATGATTCTCATGTTACCCTTGGATAAGCGCAATAAAATTTCACTTTTAGTAAAAAAGTTTTCAAAACTACCCTTCGTCACAATCAGGGAATTTTCTCAGTTGATAGGTGTTCTAGTTTCAGCGTGCCCTGCGGTGCGTTACGGCTGGGTTTATACAAAAATTTTAGAGCGTCAAAAATACTTATTTTTACAACAACATAATTCGTTTGACACGAAAATTAAACTTCCTGACATAATATTAGATGATCTTACGTGGTGGGATGAAAATATTTACAAAGTGAATAATTCTATTAAAAATCCACATTACATGATGGAAATTTATACTGATGCATCCCGGACGGGTTGGGGTGCGTTTTGCAACGGTTCAGGAGTCAACGGGTCGTGGAAAGATTGTGAACTTATTCATCACATTAACTATCTAGAGTTATTTGCTGTGTTCTTGGCCCTGAAATGTTTTGCTCGTGAGAAATCTAATGGTGCGATTCTACTCCGCGTAGATAATACCACGGCCATAAGTTACATAAACCGCATGGGCGGAATTCAGTTTCCACATCTCAACACACTTACTCGTGACATCTGGCAATGGTGCGAAATGAGAAAATTGTGGATATTCGCTTCGTACATAAACACAAAGGATAACATCGAAGCTGATGAGGAATCCCGCAAAATTAATCCTGACGTAGAGTGGGAATTATCAGATGATGCCTTCAACTATTTAGTTAGAAAACTTGGTCAGCCGGAAGTTGACTTATTTGCTTCCCGCATCAATGCTAAATGTCACGAGTACGTATCCTGGAAGCCAGACCCCGACGCAATAGGAGTCGATGCATTCACAATAAGATGGAGTTTAAAAATTTTCTACGCGTTCCCGCCGTTTTCTTTGCTGCTTAACTGCATCCAAAAGATTTCACAAGACGAAGCTACCGGTATTCTTGTTTTTCCTATGTGGACAGCACAAGCGTGGTATCCGCAACTATTGGATCTATTAGTTACTGATATAGTAATTCTAAAACCACGTCCAAATCTAGTATTGTCGCATTCCAGACAACAACACCCACTTCACCGGACGCTTACCCTGGGAGCAGCGCTGCTCTCCGGCTCGCGTTCACTCGCCGCGGCGCGCCCACAACTGCACTGCGTCTAATGCTTGCTTCACTCTCGAATAGTACTAATCGAATATGCAACAGTATGGAGTTTGTTATAAACTATGGTGGCAATATTGTCTGGACAATAATTTCAATGTTTTAGAGGGCACTGTCCAGCATATCATTACTTTTCTAACGGAACAGTTCGAGAAGGGTGCATCCTATGGTACACTTAACAGCCACCGTTCCGCCCTCTCCTTGTTTCTTGGAAACAATATTGGCTCTGATGATAGTGTTAAACGACTTCTTAAGGGAGTGTTCAAATTAAGACCATCTTTACCCAAATACTCTACTACGTGGGACCCGCAATTAGTTTTAAGTCACATCTCTGAATGGTTCCCCAACAGTCAATTGACTCTAGAAAAGTTGACAAAGAAACTTGCAGTTTTACTTGCACTATGCACTATTTTACCGCACATAGGGTGCAGACATTTTCTTTAATTAAACTGGATAATATCAAAATTAACATACATGGTATTGAAATTATTATAAAAGATTTAATTAAAACCTCGGGGGTTGGCCGAGAACAACCAGTTTTGTATTTACCGTACTTTACTGAAAACTTTTCCATTTGTCCGGCTACAACGCTCGTAGACTACATTGTCTTCAACTAAGGATCTGAGACCTAGGGGTACAGATCACCTCTTAATAACTGTGAAGCGTCCTCATAGGGGCGCGACAGCACAGTCAATAAGTAGGTGGATCAAACAAGTTTTGTGTGCGAGCGGCGTCGACGTGGCGGTGTACGGGGCGCATAGCGCGAGACACGCCGCCACGTCGGCGGCGCGCGCGGCTGGTCTCACACTTGACCAGATTCGAAAGACTCCCGGCTGGACTCCGTCCTCCCAGACCTTTGCTAAATACTATCAAAGACCAATTGTAAAAGAGTCGACATTTGCAAAATCAGTTTGTCTGTCGATGCAAACCAATGATTCCTAATTGGTATGGTATCTAATTAATAATTTATTAATTTATTTGATCTTCAATACTTTAATAATTATTTATCTTATTATCTGTAAGAATCAAGATTATGTTAACTTACCTAATTAACAGTAAAAATGCCTAATGAATAGGATAAGCTCGTGTTTAATTTATATTGTATTACTTATAAATAATAAATAATGGCAAAACTATCTCTGAACATCTACTTGTTAATTTTATATCGAAAATGAAACCACGAAATATTATATATGATCAAACAAACTTACTAAGTGAAGTTCGATCGATATAATATGAGTGGTTTCATTTGAAGATAATTATAAACACCCACCACGCCCTAAACCCAGTTTTGCATAAACACGAGAGTTGATTTGAATTCACAGCTCTAAAAGAATGAGACGCCATGGCTAGATAGGGAAGGGATGCCATCGTCTGTTTTTAATCGAGTGTTGGAAATCGATTAATGCTGTACCTACTTTATTTAAAATATTACTATTAATACGTGCGAATGTTGCCTTGTAGGTCAAAGGACTACTTGTTAATTTTATATTTTCAAATGAAACCACTCATATTATATCGATCGAACTTCACTTAGTAAGTTCGTTTGATCATATATAAAAAGGTGGTCGGTCTGATGAAAGATGAAAGCAATGGTCGCATCATCAAAGAGTTTATAGGTCTGCGATCAAAAATGTACAGTTACATATTACAAGGTGCTGATTTGACTGTCAAGAAAAATAAAGGCACATCTGCTGCAATTGTGAGAAAATTAAACTTTGAAAACTATAGACAAGCCCTTGATCTCGATTTTAAACTCTCTGATAACATGCGTACATTTGTTAGTGTTAAGCATATTGTTTATACAAAAGTTTTAAGAAAAAAAGAAAAAAGGTAAAAAAAGGTCTGATAAAAGGTACATTTGCCCTGAAGATTATATAACCACGTTAGCTTGGGTCATTATAAAATAAAATAATCGTTTCAGAAAAAACATTTTTTTTATTTTTTATTTAGGTACACCTATTAGGCACTTCCCTTATTAATATGGAACGAACATTTTTTATTTAATTTTAAAGACGCGTAACGACACCATCGGCCGAATAATCGTAGATGCTCCATCCAAGGATCGTCTTGTTCTTCCCACTCATTGAGGCCGCCACCGCAGTAAAAACATATAGTTTTATCTTCCAAACCGGTGTAGAAAAAACCAGCATCTGCTAGCGCTTCCGGTGATGGAGATATTTTGTTGAGAGGCCAATTAGCGAAACTCTTCATTCGTGCTGTTTTCGAGGTGTAGTACGGGTAAAATGGGGGAGTACCAAGATTAGCCCCAATCATCACTATCGCGGACAATGTACCTTTCTTAGCTGAAGACGACCGCTCAATCACGCGATTTGTGGTAAACTGTAGGCACGACACCTCACCTCTTTCCAATCTAAACATAGCATAACTAACGCTAATTTTATTATAAAGTAATACAATGTAACTATCGCATCCTGTCCACTATCGGAGACCGCGAGCCGAGTGACAACCCTAACACCGACCAGAAACCAGAGCTCCCAGACCCGTCCCACCACACATCAAACTATCGAAACACAGCTCTAACTCACCACTCTAATAAAAACCAATTTAACCAGAACCCTCAAACACCACCAAACACATACAACACAGAGCTCTACTTATACTGGAATTATAGTGTCCCCGAACCGGCAATATACACCTACTCACAAGCAAAGTTAAAACTCGCTTTTGAATGAAATTTGATACCAGGACAATTGATATCCTGGATTAACACATGTCATAGGCTTCTTTAAATCCCTTAAAAGCGTATGTTCACGTGAGATTGTCAAAATACCTACCTAAATAATAATTATATACCTACCAGGACAGTTGATATCCTGGATTTACACATGTCATAGGCTTCTTTAAATCCCTTAAAAGCGTATGTTTACGTGAGATTGTCAAAATACCTACCTAAATAATAATATGCTTCTTTAAACTCAAACGGCTTAACGGATTTCAAATATTGTTTTTTTTTTGACCCGATAATCTCACGGAATTGGGACTTATGTACGCAGATAAATCTCCGATAAAAAGATTTCTGGCCAACATTAGAACAAAGTTTAAATTTGTGTCTTCAATTAACATAGGTACAGGACCTCATCATCGCTATTTTATTACATTTCCCACAGTTTCGGATCGCTGCAATTCTAAATCCTCGCTGCGCTCGCTTTGCTCTCATGTACCTTTTTAATCTTTTGCAAGCAAATTGAACTGTGTCAGACCATAGAATAGGAACCGACCAGCGCCTTTTCTTTGAGCACCATAAGCAAACATAAGTGTCAGTCATGACGAATTTGTCTTAAAAATTTCGAGTCTAAGAGACTCGATCCGCTTGCTTAGTTTATACAGTACAGACCTTATAGATTTAATAGTTATTAGTTTTTGAGGGAAACAAAGCTCATAAAATAGCTTAAAAGTATTTAAAAATAAGTCATATTATGCTGCATTAGGCTCATTCTCACGGTAAATTTCTGAAAATGACAAACATTCAATTGCCTTACGAAACTTTAACATATTTTCAGTTGAATAGTCTCTCCTTCTTACTCGCCAGTATTTAAGAGCCATTTGGTTTCTAATGGGACATTTTATAATCTGCGCTGTGTGATCAGATAATGCAAAGTCAATAATCTCAGTAGAGCATGGTTTTATAAAATTGTGTGCAAAATTATCGATGCACGTTTTTTTAGCAAGTCTTGTCAGCTGTTTCAGAGCTAGTTTCAATCCAAAGTTAAGAAGCAAGTACTCAAAGTCTAAGGTTATATTATTCTTCATTAAAACGTTAATATTAAAGTCACCGGCAATAAACAAATTATCATACTTTTTTTAGATATTTCTTGTAAAACTAGTTCCAATTGAGTCATAAAAATATGGATATTAGTCGATTTTGGGATTCTATAAACACATCAAATGGCAATATTATAGTTTGTTAATTCAATACCGCAACACTCAAAAATCCCTTGCACTGAAAATTCTGATATTTTCTTCAAATTTTTCCATTGTATAATATCATTTTTGATGAGAATACAGGCCCATCCTCTCGCTTTCTTAGCTTTTTTACGACAGAAGTATGAAGTAAGAGTATAGTTTGGTAATACTAGATATTGTTCACGACCTTCTATAATATTATGCTCCGTGATACATATAACGTCTATGTTAATGTTGCGTTCCAATAATTTGTTCAGATGCGTTGTCAATTGATCGGATTTATTTCCTGATATGTTTTGATGTAGTAGGTACACACAGTTT
Source organism: Xanthorhoe designata (assembly GCA_963582015.1). Taxonomy (NCBI): domain Eukaryota; kingdom Metazoa; phylum Arthropoda; class Insecta; order Lepidoptera; family Geometridae; genus Xanthorhoe; species Xanthorhoe designata. The sequence continues at coordinate 8,682,737 of OY757032.1, forward strand.
TTTAAACAAGAAAAAACTGGGTTTCGTTTTCGGCGTTTGGGAACTCTTTCGTGTCAGGCAATCTGTTTTCTATACTTTTCGTACAATTCTCAATCATGTATACTAGGTCCTGAAATATCACTCTCATTCCTGCATTGCTTACTCTACCGGAAAGTTTGTGAAACATGGTGTAGTTGTAGTTTAGATTTTTATTTGTGTTTAATAAATATGCATATTTTAATTTTTTTATGTCTTTCAGGAGAAGCTTATTAAAGTTAAATACACGTTGGTTAATTTCATCCCGTTGGTAGCCGTAATGGTAGGTGGGTGAGCAGACTATTACATTCGTGTGGGTGATACTCTGTAGTGTTTCTCTGATGCATTTTATTAGTTCTGCATTATTAACCCATTCCAAAAAATCTTGTTCACTTATAAATATGATGCAGTAATCATTATGAGTAAAGTTAACTATCTTTGGTCGTATATTTTTCATAAGTTGTGGTGTAGAAGCTTGGGGTGTTAAAAAGTGACAGAGCTTAAAGTCATTTATGGGCATCATTTCTTCTGCTATAGAAAGCATTTTGTTTTCTCGATTAGTACTCAGAAGACACATTTTTGGCTTGTTTCTGTAAAGATCTTTATGCTGCTTCTGGTTTCTTTTGATTTCGCTATGTTTGGGATTCTTTGAATGATTTCTTGTTCTTCTTTTTCAGGGGATAATGACTTTTTTATTTCAGGTTAATAATCATTAGTTTGAGATTCTTTGTCAACGACGCCAGCTTTTTTTTCTATTTGTAGATTTATATTATCCGTCTGTGTTTCCTTATTTCCTATGGTTTTTTGTGGTAGATTTATATTTTTCTTAGATGTTGCTTTTGGAGAAGTTTTGTTAGTAGGGCTAAAGCCAATCTTTCTGTACAATGAGTTCTTTTTTGTTAATTCTAGATTGTTATTCCTAAAATCTCTATTTTCCAAAGATAACTGTTCAATTTCTTTATGAGCACTGTTTAATTGAGTTTGTAATTGCTCAATTTGCTTCATAAGCATTTCTACTTGTTTATTAATGTCAGGTGAAAGGTCTGGGAGGCTACTCGAAGAGACATCTAGCGTGTCAACACTCATGTCCGATTCGGTTTTATCGGTAAGGAGTGTCGTATGTGCACGCCTTAATGTTACATTTTCTTGGTAGTCCATTGTATTTAATACTTTAGCGTCTGCTCGATAGGTGATGTTCTGTAACAGAACATCACCTATCGAGTTGATGTATTATACGAAAAAACAACTTGAAAAAAGTTGTTGTCTCAGGGGGATACGATCCCGGTAGCGGTTGCTCCAACTGCAGTCTAAAATGAAACTGCACCGCTCGGACGCTAGGCCAACGATGCTCGTACGTATGAGTTGAAATTTAGGTTTATGTGAATTAGTTGTCGATATTTATTAGAGTCGTAGAGTCTATGATTGTTTTATGAGTCACACTTATTTCACTTCACCGTCTTTTGTCAAGTTTTATAAAAAAGTAGAAATATTTTTAAATTTGTTAATTAGCACTAGATAAGTCTAATTCTCAGAATAGAGAAGAACGTTTAATTATTGAATGTTCTACCGGGTTAAAAGTCACTTAGGTCACAAATGTTGGGTCTTTGTATAGTGTAAAGTCACTAGTATATTATGAATAAGTGAAGTTCGGATGTTTAACACTGTTTTCACTTTTTATCACACTATTTGTAATTGTTTCTCTACTAAAACACTCACTCATAATCTTTGTACTATTAACAATGTTTGTATTAAGAAATAGTCAGTAACTTTACAGTAGAAAAATTTTATTTATATTATTTTGCGCGGAGCCGATGTTTACATGACGTCAGCGTACGTCATATGTGTGGCCATCACCGAAGCTGCCACAGCTATCAAAAGGAGAGAGATAAAAGACTACGGAATACGGATACTCTCCGATAGCACAGCAACCCTAAGAGCACTGGAGAGCCAAAAGTGCAACTCCAGGCTCATATACGAATGTCACCTTGCCCTTGAGAGTATTCCCGCAAAGAACAGAGTAACTCTACAATGGATCAAGGGACATAGTGGCAGTGATCCACTATGTCCCTTGATCCATTGTAGGAAACGACGCCGCAGACGAACTAGCCAGAAGGGGCTCAGAAACACAAGTGGAAGGTCCAGCCCCATTCTTGCCTCTGCCGTTCTCCCAGCTACGAACCTGGACACGACAACACACCCAAAATCTTCACAACGATCGATGGATACGGGCGACGGACTGCAGACAGTCTAGAGCGGCGATACCAGTGGCCATACCACGACTGACACGTTGCCTGATGAACCTCCAAAGAAAAGACCTCAAAATAATCATAGGGACACTCACAGGACACTGCCCCCTTAACAAACATCTGTACAACATCGGCATCACGGACAGCCCACTCTGCAGAGGATGTCTAACCGAAGAAGAATCAGCGGCCCACGTAGTCCTGGCATGCGTGGGCGTAGCAGCTCAACGTCAACAAATCCTCAACAATCTGAGGTCGCTCCTCGAAGCCTGTGAAGACCCCAGTCTGTGCTTCTGGGAGGAGCTAGGCTGGCTTCACAACTAGTGAGCCAGATCATCCCCACGCATAAAGGACCACCTTTGAGTCTTAATGCGGAAAAGGGAGTCCCCACACATACATACATACATAACCTTTGGATAGGTTTATTTTGGTTGGAGACTTTAATCTTACAAACATAAGTTGGTCTAGGGATGGTGACTCACATCTCACGCCCATCTATTCTAGTGCAATTGAATCTCTTCTAATAGATGACATGAACACACACGATTTTCGACAATATTTATTTATTTATTTATTTATTTATTAACTAGCACGGTTACAAACACCAATTACGCTAATTATAAAAACATACAGGTTTGTAACAATTTCGGTAGATCTTTAGATCTAGTTTGGTCAAAATATGACGACCTCACGGTAACTGAAAATCTTGACCCCCTAATGCCCCTAGACCCCAATCATAAAGCTATTAGAATTTATGTCAACTTTGCTCTTTATCAATACCTGAATACACAGTCTTACACTAAGTATCTTAACAATAAGGGTAACTATAGCTCAATAAATTCGAAACTGTTAGATATTGACTGGTTAGATGAATTTTCGAAACGTCGGGAAATAATAAAAGGTAAATTACGCGATAAAATCCTGTAAATTTCTATTTAAAAGTATGAATTGTGATCGCGAAAGTTTAAGAAAGACTATTGTAAACCGGTACGGGCCGGAAATTGCAAACAAAATTCGTCATCTTGAGTTTCTTCGGAAGAAAAGTGTGCGCCTACTCACATCTTTTTAACAAAATGTCGGGATCGCAACGTACTACCTACGTGTGTTCGTATCAAACCGCGTAGTGATATAGCACATTCTGAAGGAATTCTACGGAGTGCGAGTGTCCGATTATTAAAGCAATTAATTCGGAATGATAGGTATTATTTGGACAGAGTGCAATGTGACTTATATAATCTACATCTGGAATGCGGTGCGGTGTTAACAGTCAGTGATTTTGAAGTGTGTGATAGAGTGACTTACGCTCAAGCGCAAATAACTTTTGACTTGTGTACGGCGGGACATGAGAAAAAGTTTGAAAAATTGCTGGCTCGTCAAGAAGAGGTGCGAGATCGAGTATATTCGGGCACGAAAGTTGTGCAGACCGTTATTAATTTGTCAAGCGTTCTTTAGATGGTCCGACGCAGAGCATTCTAGAAAAGGGTTTAAATTTTGCTCTTACACCTAAACGAATACCGTATGAGGAGATTGTAAGTGGTGTAGAGGAGACGATTATGCGTAATAAAATTTCACCTAATGACGCGGAAACGCTGAGACAAGATACTTCAATTATTTTACGCAAAAGTCGGTTACCTCAGCCAAACATTACTCAAGACGAGCGTAAGGCACTCACTAACTTGAGGTCTAACAAAGACATTTTAGTGCTTAAAGCTGATAAGGGTAATGCGACAGTAGTGATGGACACCACTGACTATGATACTAAAATACGAGGTTTGTTAAGTGACACTAATGTATATAAGCCGGTATCGTACAACCCGTCGGCTAGAGTTACAAAGCGCATAAGGTCTCTTATCCAGGAACACAGAGACTTATTTTCAGATGATGACTTTGACCGTCTACATAAACCTGCAATTGTACAGCCGCCTAAATTGTATGGTTTACCGAAGGTACATAAAACTGGTGTGCCCCTACGACCAATAGTAAGTCAAATTGATTCTCCCACTTACAAGCTGTCTAAGAATGTTGCAGCTACTACAACCTCTCGTAGGAAAAACGTCATCATTTGTGAAAGATTCTCGCCATTTTATTGAAATTATCAAGTGCATAAAAATGGAACCTGATGAGATATTGGTGAGTTTTGATGTGGTGTCTTTATTCACTAATGTTCCAGTAACAGAGTGCCTTGATGTGGTAAAAGAAAAGCTTTGTGATAATGAACTTCCAGAACAATATGTCGTTATGCTTAGAAACTGTTTAGAGGGCAACTATTTCTTGTACCAAGGACAACATTACCTCCAGATTGATGGAGTGGCCATGGGCAGCCCAGTGACGCCGGTTTTGGCTAATATCTGGATGGAGCATTTTGAAAGTCTTTTAGACTTGACAGTCTACGGTATAAGAATGTGGGAACGATACGTTGATGATGTTTTTTGCATATTGAAGGGTGGTGCATATGAAATTGAGCGATTGAACACCTATTTAAACTCAATCCATCCTAAAATTCAATTTACACATGAAACGGAAGAAAATAGAACCCTGGCTTTTCTGGATGTCAAAGTAATGGTGAGAACTGATGGTTCCTTGGCGCACTCTGTGTATAGAAAACCGACACACACTGATAGGTATCTACATGCTGCATCACACCATCATCCTCGCCACTTGCAGTCCGTTGTTTCTTCTCTAACGAATAGAGCATATGATCTTTGTGACCCTGAACATTTAGATGGAGAACTGGCTCATGTTCTGGAGGTACTAAGAAGAAATGGATACAAAGGTTTGAAGAAGCGACGGATAAAAGGCGCTAGAGAGAGAATGCCTGATGTCAGCAGGCAGCCTACGTACTTGCCGTATGTGAAAGGGGTAACGGACAAAATTGGCAATATTTTGAAAAAGTTTTCTATCAAGACCATTTTTACTCCTTTCACCAAAGTCGCAAAGCTGTTAAGATCACCGAAAGACGTCACGCCTTTACAGGTACCTGGTGTGTATAAGGTTGACTGTAGCTGTGGCCGTTCCTATATTGAGCAAACGAAGCGTACAATAGCTGAACGCATAAAGGAACACATAGCAGCAGTTAAAAACCGCCAGGTAAACAAATCGGCGATAGCAGAGCACCTAGTGGACTCGGGGCCTAATCACTGGATTGAACTTCATGATCCCAAGATTCTTGCCAACGAACGCCAGTATTATAAGCGAATAATTCGTGAAGCAATAGAAATCAAGAAATATCCGAATTTCAATCGCGAGGATGGATTTAGGCTCCCGTTATCATGGAATCCAGTTATTAGTAATAGGTGTAATGCGCGTCGTGATGGAAAGTTTCGGTGTAAAGATACAGTTAGTGTCGTGTGCTGTGGTGGACATGCATCCGTTCCGAATTGTGAAGCTTGAGGGAGGGTAGTTTTATAAACTGCCGCTTCTCGTCGGAGCCTAACTACATACTCCAGTTCGCCCGCGACCACGGTTGTTGCAACACAGCCGAAACGTCGGGAAATAATAAAAGGTAAATTACGCGATAAAATCCTGTAAATTTATATTTAAAAGTAATTTTCTAAAAAATCAAAAGATGAAGCGGTAGACTATTTTTATTCCATACTAAAAAAACCTTAAACTTCAGTTTATTCCTTTATCATTTCGCAATAAAAGTATTACGAATGGCTTCAGTCCCTATCCTACGATGACACGGAAGAGCTTCTAGTTGTTCTAAAATAATCCACATTTACACTTAAAAACGTAAATACACACATACCTACACACACATAATACACTCACACACACAACACATACACACACACCCTCACACCCTCACATACACACCCACCCTTACACACATTATACACAAATACATAATATGAATCGGGCTGATAATTAATTACTTTTATTATGTTTTCTTAGTAATCTTTTTGTAATTTTGTTAGATTTTTTAGTTTGATCTTCTTATGTTTTTTGCACCTACTCACATATGGAACTCTGTTTTTTACATCGGAGGAGGGCGTTGATGTCTGCGACACAGTTTTTTAACTTTTGCAGATAACATCGACTTTCATGAAATTGTACGACTGTATCTGTTCCTAATAAAGATTTTTATTATTATTTTTTATTATTACCTCAGGATTATTTGCGTTTAATGTTGATGGAGTTGTCCGTTGAACTGCCGAATCTTTAGAGCAGGAAGAGGAACAACTCGAAGATCTACTGGAAGAACTCAATGAGCTACTGGAAGGACTTGATGAACGGCTAGAAGATCTGCTGGAAGAAGATGACTTGAAGTTAGGGTCCTTCACAGAATCATCGTCATCTTCCGAAAAAGAAGCATTAGCGTCAAGTGTTCCTGTCAATAGATTTTCAGGAGAAGAGTTACTGCAATGTGCTATAGGTTCAGTGTCTTTCGGGACTTCTTGAGTGGCCAGAGCACAGATATTAAATACACTGTACGTACCAGAAGACATTGAAAAAGATAATGAAGAATGTACCAGTTCACCAAAATTATTTATCCAACTATTTCGAATTTCACAACTTCAGAAGAAAATACAGACAGCTACACAAGCAATGTCTGAAGATAAACCATCATGGTACTGGGAATCGATAGTAACGACTATACAAAAGCAGTGGCAAGAAATAGAAGAAACACACTTACATATTTTATTGGAAGATAGATAGAAGATAGAAGATAGAAAATACTTTATTGCACACCATAATTTACAAATACACATAAAAAACAACAAAAAAACAAAAACTTTTCTATGATATACAATCGGCGGTCTTATCGCTAAAAAGCGATCTCTACCAGACAACCTACGGATGGATAATGGACAATATAAAATAATATGGGGCATTAAATATAAAAGAACCTAAGTATTATAAAAATTTACCTACACTCATAACATACCTACACAAATAAATACCTACTTATACTTACATAATAAATGTAAATAAAACAAAACATAAACCTACTTTATTAAGTATATACCTACAAATTACTTATACTTACATACAAATAATATATATACCTACTAAGATAATATATACTTACTATAAATATATACCTACTTAGATAATGTTTTAAAAAGATGTACCTATTATAGGCCTTGTTAAATAAAAAATAAAAATAAAATAATAAAAAAACAGAAAAAGAAACACAATATGATGACAAGTTAGCGACAACAGGACAAATAGTACTCCCTCAGCATCGATTTAAAGGAGGAAATAGTCTTAGCACGTCGGATAGCAACCGGCAGTTCGTTCCATAAACTCACAGCCCGCACTGTAAAAGAGTTCTTAAAGTAAGAGGAGGTGTGGATAGGAGTTTTAAGTTGTAGAGTGTCAGAGGAGCGCAAGGGGCGAGAATGAGAATCATGAAGAAACTGAAAACGTTCCTTCAGATAAGGTGGAGAGCAAGGGTTAAATAAAATATTATATAATAGATTAAGAAGATGAGAGTTGCGACGAAGTCGAATAGGTAACCACTTTAACTTACTACGAAACTCAGAAACATGGTCATACTTGCGAAGGCCAAATACGAACCGAATTCCCAAGTTCTGCAGTCGCTCAAGTTTGTTGAGTTGCTGTTCCGTGATATCTAAGTAACATGTGTCGGCATAATCAAGAATGGGAAGGAGGAGAGACTGGGCAAGCGAAATTTTGGTGGCAATTGGAAGGAAGTTCCGCAGTCTCCTAAGAGAACTCATGGATGCGAACATTCGACGACTTATTTCAGATAACTGCGGCCCCCATGAAAGTTGTCTGTCAATGAGAATACCCAAATTTTTTACTATAGCACTTTGCGATATATGCGCGCCATCAAAAATGACCTGCGGAAGGCTAGTCCAGTCAATTCTAGCTATCATACGAGAGCCACCGACAATAATGACCTGGGTTTTAAGAGGATTTACTCTGATGCCATAGGAATTACTCCATTTCAAAATGCGACTCAGATCATTATTGATTGTGTCAATAGCTCGTGGAAGCTCATCAACTGAAGCATGCGTGTATATTTGGAGATCATCTGCATAGAGGTGGTACGATGAAGTAAGTTGTTGAGAAATAGAATTTATAAAGATTGAGAATAGGAGGGGTGATAAAACGCCGCCCTGAGGAACGCCTGCAGATATATTACACCAAGATGAATACACATCATCAATGCGTATACGCTGCCGACGTCCATTCAGGTAACTATGAAACCAATCAATCACCGCAGGAGATATGTTAAGAGAGCGTAGGATATTTAGAAGAATGTCAAAATCAACATTATTAAAAGCATTACTAAAGTCTAATAACGATAATACGGTGACTTCTCCTCTTTCCATGCCATCACGTATGTCATCAGTAATCTTCACCAACGCTGATACTGTGCTGTGACCAGAGCGGAAACCAGATTGGAGAGGATTAAGGAGTTGGTTTTTGGTCAGGAAAATACTAAGTTGCTGGTGTACGAGTCGTTCCAGAACTTTAGATAAAAAAGGGAGAATAGATATTGGACGGAAGTCTGAAAAAGAAGCTGGACTGGATTTTTTAGGAAGAGGAGTAACTTGCGCTTCTTTCCAGAGGGTAGGAAATACACCAGAAGAAACAGAAAAGTTAAGGATATAACAGATAATAGGTACGATTTGATCAATAATAGGAGTAATCATATTTCGACTAATATTATCGCTGCCGACAGCTTTAGACGAAATAGATGCAATGCTCTTCTTAACATCACAAACGGTGAATTGATTAAAAGAAAAAGATGTATGGTCAGGTATCGGTAAGGATGAGATTTTAATTAAAGTTTGTGATTTCTTATGTGAATCAAAGATAGGGCACGAAGAAAAATGCTTATTTAACAAATTAATATCTATATTCTGGGGGAACTGATCTGGTTGTCGCGATTTACCGATACCTAGTGACCGCAAGAACTTCCAAACCTTCGCAGGCTCGGAGTCCTCGACTGAAGCATGAATAAAACGGCGTTGTGCGTCACGACACGCTCTATTACAGAGATTCCGACTTGCATTATACCTTTCCTTATTACGATCAGAACATTTAGATTTGAGTTTTGCCTTAGCAATAAGTTTTTTGCGCATCAGTGATCTCAAATCAGGTGTTATCCAAGGTGCTGGCAGATGCTTCAATTTAATCTCCCGCAATGGAGCATGCTTGTCATAAAGATCAGTGATGACATTATTAAAAAAATGTAACATGCCATCCACTGTTGGTTCATCAGCAAGGGCAGACCAATCAATGGCATCAGCATCATTACGAAGTTTCTCCAAATCCATGCCACCAAAATTTCGTTGCAAAATAATTTTAGGTTTAGCTTTAGGAGGACGGAAGTTATAAGAAAGGTAAATTAAGTCATGATAAGAGAAAGCTCCTGCTGCACATTGACCGTGTTTGGATACATGAGTAGGAGAAGATACAAGAATAAGATCAAGAAGAGATGGAGTGGAATGAGGATAGTAATGCGTAGCAGAGAGAGGAAGGATAGAAAGATTGCAAGCTCTTACAAGTGATTCCAGAGAAGCAGATCGAAGATCTTGCTTAAGAAGGCAAGTGTTAAAATCACCCATGATAATGGTGTGATCATAGGAAGTTGCATAATTTTCAAGAAGTGTTTCGAATGATAGAAAGTAGTTATTGCTAGAAGAAGGAGAGTAAAACACTCCAAGAAGAACTTTGACATGCAAAAGACTAATTTCAATTAAGAGATGCTCCCCTGCATTGGGTGGAGGTGGTTGTGCCGACGAGCTAATTAAAGTAAAAGGAATGTGATCACGAAGGTATATGGCAACACCCCCACCAACCACACCAGTGCGATCGTTTCTAATTAATTGAAATCCTGGCAAAGAATAGGACATAGAAGAAAGGCACGGTTTAAACCAGGATTCAGAAACTAGAAGAGCATGTATGTTTTTATTATCAAAAGATGTCAACAAATCAGGGTAATGAGCAGGGATGCTTTGAGCATTTATATGGAGAACATTAAAATTTTTGGGGACATCAATCAGAAAAGAATCAATAGAATCCGCTAATGAAGGAATACTGCCGTAACTGTCATCGCTACTCGTACTACAATCAGAGAAAGAAACAAAGTCATCACTGTCCGTTGTATTTCCAACAGACATTTAAAAAGACACAAGGCTAGATAAATAAATAAATAATGAAATAAAATATACCTACTTACTTATGTATATAATATAAATAACAAATAAAATACTGATACTAATACTAATACCTACTAAACCTAATAAACTGTAATCAGAAAAATTATCCACCCGCCAGTTGTGCTTCTGAATGTAAACAATTAAAAACCATAAAATCTACACTGCAAAAACATTTGTAAAAAGGAAAAAAATAAAAATAAAATAATAATCATAATTATTTTACACAACATAAAAAAAAGAATAATATCCGACCAAAATCGGCAAGTGAAAAAAAAAAATATATATAAAAGTTGTGTAGCCGAACAAGGGTCGAACGTTAAAATAGGTACACTGTCAATGTCAAAAACCGTAATGTCAGTCAGTCTGTCTGTCAGTCTATCTATCAACAAGAACAAGCAAAAGGTAGATTTTACAAACAAAAAATGAGGGTTTCAAGTAGTAAACATTTCACAAGGAGGGTGTTTGCAAATCAGTATCAAAGGATCAGAAAAAGAGATAGAAGCCTATTAAAACTAGAAGAACACGACTGAATGAATATGCTGTTATCGCCTGGACGCTGCGACTCGCTTTGATTTTGCGGTATCCTTCACAGCGGGTCTCGGAACTTCTGCTTGCACCACGGTCTCAATGGAGGCAAGGTCTGCAACACACAGAACCTTATGCCTTGCACCATTCGCTCCCAAGACAAATACTGTGCCGTCCATTGTCCAACACCTGGTTACACCAAAACGTTCGCGGGCCGCCATGAAGGCATCATGCCGAGTCTTAGTAAGAAACTCAGACAGAGTAATGCCTGTACCCTTGAAATTCGGCTTGGCAGCCCAGATCTTACTCCGCACAGCTGAATCACGCAACTTGATAAGGATGGGTCTCGTACGATCGGCAGTACCCCCGCGGCCCATCCTATGACATCGACTGATGTCAGTAGCTGAGAAATCACTTAGATTAAGCCGCTCAGCCACCAACTTCACCACTACCTGAGAAAGGTTCTCCTTTGGCTGCTCGGCCACGCCATGGACTAAAAGGATCTTGCGTCGCCCTCTCATCTCCAGGCTGTCCAGTTGTTTGGCCATGAACTCAATTTGGAGCTGCAGTGTCCGAAGTGCCCCAGTAACAAACTGTTTGAAATCTGCATACTCAGCTGCAAGGCCAGCTATAGTGGATGGTGTAGCAGTCTTTTGTAGTCCAGATTCAAATTGGCACATCCTTTGGCTGAATATCTTCATCATTTCTGACATTGAGTTCTTTATGTCCTCCATCTTGTGTATGAAGTGTAGTGGTCAAAAAAAAGTTTTAGTTTAACGCAGTGTAGATGTTATGTAGGGATTGGATAACACTTCCTGGCTGGTATGTGAACTTACTGTACTTGTTTATTCATTAAAATATTTAAATATATAGGTTTTTAAATTTTAAAATAATAATAATCAGTAAGTATAAGTGTGTGGAGTTTCACATCTACCCCCAAAAAAAAACTTTATCAATACAAATAGGCAATTCATATATACAAATATATGTATATATATATGACGACCTCTGTGGCGCAGTGGGCGAAAGCCCGCCTGAGACGCAGAGGTTGCGGGTTCGATCCCCGCTGCGGGACAAATGTTTGCATGATCTGCAAATATTTGTTTCGTGTCTGGGTGTTTTCTATGTATAATATGTATGTATTTACAAAAAAAAATGTATCTATGTAGTTTATCAGTCATCTGGTTACCATAACACAAGCATTAAATTGCTTAGCTTGGGACTAGATGACGCCGTGTGAAATGTCCAAGGATATTTATTTATTATTTATTTATGTCCAAAGATATTTATAATCACAGTAAATCAGAAATGACTGTAAATGACAAAAGTGACAGTATGTGCCGCAAAAGACGGTGAATGTAAAAAAAAAATTGTATAATGTCAGTGAATGTTTTAAATAACAAAAATGACAGTAAAAGTGAATAAGTAGGTACAATAGTCAAATTCCAAAAAAATATTTATGAATACCCATAGTAATTCATAAATCATGATTTAAGTAATTTGAGCCAACAACGGAAGGTCCAGAACGATCGTAGTTCTCGAGATTATGGCCGTTTGAATTTGTCATCGACATCAGTAGCTGTTATTATTATTATAGAAAAAGTTAATTTCAATTAATTACACCAGCTATAAGTAAATTAAGTTTAGTAGGTACCTATTCGTTTCCTAATGTCAATCGTAAGTAAAAACAAATGTATTATTTAAAGTCATAATTCTCACTTTATTAATACAAATAGGCATTTCAAATATACGATTATATAATCTACTTTACATTTTTAATAGTTCCATAAAAAAAGTTGTAACTTAATAATGTACTTACCTAGTTTATTTTTATCATAAACTCTGAAAGGATCAAGATGATATTTCAGATTATGACGCTACACGCTCACGATATAGAACGCGAGCCGTGCGGCTCACTCGCTGCGGCCTAAAATACCTAAACTTGCACAGCGCGAGACTGAGAGATGACTCTTAACAGTATCGAAATTTGTGAAGATGAAAATTTTAAAACTTATAACTAATTTAGACACATCAAAATCGGCAGGTCCAGATGACATAAGCCCAATATTTCTTAAAGGCTGCGCTGAATCAATATGTGTAGGTACCCATAGCCCTGTTGTTTAGGAAGTCTATATCTAGTTGCACTGTCCCTTCAATTTGGAAATCTGCTTTTGTTTCGCCCATTCATAAAAAAGGTACGAAAAATGAAGTTACTAACTACAGACCGATCTCTAAGCTCTGCATCATTGCCAAGTTATTTGAGAAAATTGTTTATAATCAGATCGACACTGCGCTTCATCATTCCTTTAGCTTATCCCAACATGGTTTCCTTAAAGGTCTTTCCACTGAAATATCAGCAATTTCGCTGAAATATCGCTTGGAAAGGGGTAGAAAGTGGATTTTTCTGCAAAGATCAGCATATTCATAAGACTTGTAGGGTATTTTGAGACGAAAACAGACGTATTTAATCAATTTAGTTTGGATACTTTCGATTCTTTCGATGTATACTTAGGTATATTTTAACCCTTAATTTGGCAAGAATAGTTTTAGTTAAATCATCAAAAAAACCTACCTAGACTTTTTATTTAGTATTCAGAGAAGCCAAAAAAAATTTTAAAAAAAATCCTGTACCTACCATTTTAAAAAAAACATTTATGTGGTTTTTTTTTCTTTGAGGGTAGGCAAAGTGTCAACAAGAATTGTAATTTGCTCCTGATTTATTCTTTGTTTATATTTTAATTCAACTATATTTTTTATGCTGTTATTGCACTAAATATTAGCCTTAATCCTCCCTCACTCGCTAGTTAAATTATTTTTCCTTTACACACACCAAGTACTTCAATAAGCTCAAATAATGGACATCTTCGTCAAACTGACATCTAACATGGAGGAGATGGCTGGTACCTTTGAGTCCAGGATGTCGCAAATGGAAGGCGATCTGAAGAAACTGTCTGGTAAGGAGGAAGCCCCGCATAGGGATTTGGAGTCACTGTCGAGGGAATTCCTTGACTTCAAGTCCTTGGTGTGGAAGTCGATGGCAATGATGAGATCACAGCTGGAGCTTCTCATACAGGGACTAGATCGCCAAGAGACTGCCTCACGCAGAAAGGTTCTGCTCTTCCACGGCATTGCTGAGTCTCCAGAAGAGTTGATTGGCGATACAATGGTCCAATTGTTAACCAACCAATTTAAGATGGCTGACTTCACATCTGAGCAACTGGCTGCTTGTCATCGTCTTGGTACTAATTCCAGCAAGCCAAGACCGGTCATGGTGAGGTTTGTCAACTATACTCTTCGGAACATGGTCTGGAATGCTAAAACTGCACTTAAGAACTCCGGAATAACTGTCTCTGAATTCCTTACGAAAACAAGGCACGACGTTTTCACTTCTGCTCGGAAACATTTTGGTATGAGGCGTTGTTGGTCTTCTGAGGGCCGTATTGTGATTCTGTTGCCCGACAATAAACGCCGCAGGATTGAGACAATGCGTGAGCTTAAGCCGCTTTTAAGTGAGTTCCCAGCGGTGCAAAGCGATCCTGACAAGAAGACTTCGGGTGTGAATGAATGAATGAATGAATGAATGAATGAATGAAAATACTTTATTGTACATTTACAAAAGAAACTTAAGAACTAGTAAACCTTAAGAATAATTGTACAATGGGCGGTCTTATCGCTAAGAAGCGATCTCTTCCAGACAACCTTTGGATGGAATAAACAAGAATTCAATTCAATTCAATTATTTATTCATAAAAAAATTTTACATTGTATTTGAAATAAACTTAACCTAAACATAGACAAATAAAATTATACAAATATCAAACAACACACATGATAATTAAAATTAAATCAATACTACTTATAGAAAAAAATAATAATAATACCTAATTACTTATAATCAATCGAACGAAAAACAGTCAAAAGTCAATAAAATACCTAACGCTTTAAAAAGTCATCTATCGAATAAAAGCATCCCTCCAGCAAAAGTTCCCTGACACCAGATTTAAATTTTTTGAAGTTGCTGGTTGACTTTAAAGGACCAGGTAAAGCGTTAAACAGTTGGACTGCCTGATACCTGCTGCAATGTTTTGCTATATTAAGCCTAGGACAGAATGGAACTTCTAGATCCATTCTCCTAGATTCTAACCTAACCATCATTTGATCGTGAGTTTCATAATTGTGTCTATTTTTTTAAATGTCAGTCAAAAGTGTCAAAATGTAAAGACAAGGGAGGGTAAGAATATTTAATATTTTAAAAGATTCTTTACATGAGACCCAGGGGGGGATGCATAGCATGGTGCGCACTGCCCTTTTCTGCAAAATGAACCCTCTTTTCATATTATAATTATAGCTATTTCCCCAGAATTTCACGCTATATCTTAGTTTTGATTCCACTAACGCATAATAAACCATCTTGAGATGCTCTATTTAAAGGTACTGTATCGGATTCGCAATTGCCTTAACGAAGACATACGCGTTAATCTGTGCGAATCACTTGTCCTATCCAAGCTAAATTATTCAGACACCGTTTATGGTCCCAGATTATTTGCCCGTACAGAAAAACTCATTCAACGGGTCCATAATGCCTGTGCCAGATTCAGTTTTTCTATACCCCCACGCGCTCACGTTACTCCTTTTCTAAATGCAACAAAACTGTTGAAAATGTCAAGGAGAAGACATCTACATTTGGCTGTTCTTCTCTTTGGTGTCATCAAAAGTCGAAAGCCAGTGTACCTCTTTAAAAAATTAAGGTGGGCCAGTGAGGAGCGAAGATTTCCCGTAAGAGACGCTTCTTTGTTCGTGCTGATCACTCCAGCACATAGGTCTGCATCGTTTGAAGGCGGCTTCCGCTATGCCGCTACCAAGTGTTGGAACAATATTCCACCACCTCTTAGAAATTTAAATAATTATTCTATTCTATTCTATTCTATTCTATTAAAGTATTTTGAAAGAAAAAAGCGACATGCCATTTCGATTCGCTTAGGGTCGATCTTTATTTTCCGAGAAACAATGCGAGCGCAGCGAGCAAAATTTTTTTTAAGATTAAAGCAACGTAACACTTGATTTTGCTTACGGTCTATTATTCTAGTAACAACATAATCGAATACCACCATCTAACTGTCAGTATCTTAGTGTAGTGTGTAGCCATAATATATTTTATCTATGGTAGAAGAACTTGAATAAACGTCAGTCTGTGAAAATTACTACTGTGTTTCATTAGGTTACGGGCTCAGACACGTAAAATTAAATGTAAATAGTGCTAGAAAGTATCGAAAAAACGTTAGTTATTGTGCAAAAGACTTTGGCTGGACTAGATTCATAAAAATCTTTACTGTCGGGACAGCGTGCAGTGAATAAATTAACTTTGAAAATTTGTACGTTGTGGCGCGGAAAAAATGGCGGGCAGTTACATCGTAAATGTGCCTAAGCTCAAGGGCCGAGAAAATTACGATGAGTGGGCATATGCGGCCGAGAATTTTCTTATACTTGAAGGAATGGATATCAAAAAGGAACGTGATCCTACTATCACAGAAGCAGACGCTCAAAAAGCTAAAGCGAAGTTGATTATGACCATTGACTCGTCGCTCTACGTCCATATCAAAAACGAAGTTACAGTTCAAGATGTGTGGAAGCGTTTGAAGTCCCTATTTGATGATTCCGGCTTTCAAAGAAAAATCAGTTTACTACGCCATCTAATATCAATACGCCTAGATGACAGTGAATCTATGACTAACTACGTGACTCAAATAGTAGATACAGCACAGAAATTGCGTGGAACAGGTTTCCAGATAGATGATGAATGGGTTGGATGTCTATTATTGGCGGGATTGCCTGAGAAATTTTCCCCTATGATCATGGCAATCGAACATTCTGGCATGGTGGTCAGTACCGACGTCATCAAATCTAAACTTTTGGATATGAGTGCAGAAGTTGGCAGCAATGGAACAGAAAATGCATTTTTTTCGAAAGGTTGGCAGCAGCGTAACAAGAAAGGCGGCAACAGTACAGGAAGTCATCCGAAAACGTCAAACTCGAAACCTGTCAAAACTGTTCGCTGTTACAAATGTAAACAAGTCGGCCATTTTAAAAATCAATGCAAATTCGCCGAAAAAGAAAAAGAAAGTGCAGTATTCAATGCATTTTTCTTGGATTCGACGTATAAAAAGACCGATTGGTACGTGGATTCCGGAGCCAGCGCACACATGATCACCGACTCCAACTTATTGCAAGACAAATCAGACTCCATCATCATGAAAAACATAGTAGTGGCGAATAAAATGAAAGTACCAGTTTTATGCTCTGGAAAAACGCAGTTGACGACAATTGTTGAAGATTCAGAATACAGAATTACTGTTAAAGATGTTTTATGTGTTCCTAGCCTCACTACAAATCTCTTGTCAGTGAGTGAGATGATTAAAAATGGAAATACAGTTTCATTTGAAGAAGGCATTTGCAAAATTTACAACAACAAAAATGTACTTGTTGCAATAGCTAATTTAATCAATGGAGTATACAAGTTGAACATAAAACAAGATTGTTTGTTGGCGGGAGCTGCTTTGGCAACAAACAGTCAGTTATGGCATAGAAGATTAGGCCACATTAACAGTAAGGATCTGAACAACATGAACAAAGGCGCTGTAGAGGGTATGTCCTTCCAGGATAAGGCAGAGGTTGACCGATCCAAATGTGTCACCTGTTGTGAAGGAAAACTCTCGAGACTCCCTTTTACACACAGAGGTTCCAGATGTGAGAGTGTGTTAGAGGTTGTGCATGCAGATGTTTGCGGCCCAATGGAAATAGTCTCATTAGGATTGTCAAGATATTTTCTCTTGTTCGTTGACGACTACAGCAGAATGGCCTTCGTATATTTCCTGAAGTCAAAGAATGAAGCGTTCGAGTGTTTTAAGGAGTTTAAAGCCTCAGTAGAGAAACAGACTGAAAAGAGCATAAAGGTACTAAGAACAGATAACGGTGGGGAGTTCTGTTCTAGAGAATTTGATAGTTTTTTGAGCAAACATGGAATTGTGCATCAAAAGACGAACCCCCACACTCCTGAGCAGAATGGTCTATGTGAGAGGTTAAACAGAACAGTTGTGGAAAGAGCTAGATGTCTTCTTTTTGATGCTAACATGGACAAGACATTTTGGGCTGAAGCTGTCAACACCACAGTCTATTTACGGAATAGAACATTAGCTTCAGGATTACAGAAGACTCCGTACGAGCTCTGGACTGGAAGAAAACCAGATCTCAGCCATCTTCGGATTTTTGGAAGTCCAGCAATGGTGCATATCCCTAAAATAAAAAGAACCAAGTGGGATAAGAAGGCTGAAAAGCATATATTTGTTGGATATGCTGCTAACACCAAGGGCTACCGATTGTACAATCCAAAGACCAAAAGTATCATCACCAGCCGAGATGTTGTTATCATGGAGACCAGCAGAGACTCAGACATGATACAAGCGGTAGTGGAAGTGGATGAGCAGGAGAAGGATGTTCCAAGCACACAAGAACATGAGTTGGATCCGGCAGATGACACATATGTACCAGAGGATACCTTGAGTGCGACTAGTTCTGATGAGTTCTGTGACAGTATTTCTAACGAAGAGTCAATTGTAACCACAGAGTGTCCAACGTTAGGTAAACGTGTAAGAAAACCACCAGTAAGGTACGGGTACAGCAATATATGTGTGACCAACCAACCAGACAATGTGAAAATGTGCAACGATGACAACCTGACTTATGAAGAAGTTATGAGAGGTACAGAGAAAGAAGAATGGTGCAAAGCCATGCAAGAAGAACTACAATCATTTCATGAAAATGAAGCTTGGGTGCTAGTGGACAGACCAAGTGATGGTAAAGTAGTGCAGTGCAAGTGGGTGTATAAAAAGAAATTCAGTGGTGACACAGTGCGATACAGAGCAAGGTTAGTGGCAAAGGGCTTCACCCAACGACAAGGTATTGACTATACAGAAACTTTTTCACCTGTCCTAAAGTATTCTACTTTGAAATTGCTATTTGCTATCAGTGTTAACTTGGACTTGAATATAACTCATTTGGACATTACTACGGCATTCCTAAACGGCCATCTTGATGAAGTAGTTTATATGCAATTACCTCAGAATTATAACTGTGTAAATAGTGAGTCAAAAGTGTTAAAATTAAATAAGGCCATCTATGGACTCAAACAGTCAGCCAGGTCATGGTATAAGAAGGTAGATGATTTTTTACAAGAATTTGGTTATGTAAAATCTGCCTATGAACATTGTTTATTTATAAAATCATCTGATAATGTTAAAACTTACATAGCTCTGTTTGTAGATGACTTTTTTGTGTTCTCAAATTGTAATGAGGAAGTAAATAAACTGAAAATAAATTTAAGTAGTAGATTCAAATTAAAAGATCTAGGACAATTAAAAGAGTGTTTAGGTATGAATGTAAAAATAGAGAAAAATAAGATTTGTATTAGTCAGGAACACTTTATAGAAAAATTGTTAAAAAGATTTAATTTGGAAAACTGTAAGAACATAGATACTCCAATGGAGCCTAATTTAAAGCTTGAGAAAAGTAAGAATGTATGTTCTAATTCAAGATACCCATATCAAGAGCTTATTGGTAGCTTAATGTATCTTTCTGTCCTGACAAGACCTGATATATCATATTGTATAAGTTATTTAAGTCAGTTCAATAACTGTAATACCGAGACTCATTGGAAGCATGCTAAAAGAGTTCTAAAATACTTAGGTAGTACAAAATCTTTTGGGTTGATGTATACTAAAGATAATTTAGATATAACTGGGTTTGCAGATGCCGACTGGGCCTCAGATAGTATTGATAGGAAGTCCTACACAGGATATTGTTTTATATACTCTGGATGTGTAGTTTCTCATGAAAGTAGGAAGCAACAGACAGTAGCCCTGTCTAGTTCGGAAGCCGAATACATGGCAGTTTGTGAGGCTAGCAAAGAGGCTATTTTTCTAAAGAATTTATTGTTTGAAATTGTCAATAGGGACAGTGTACCAATTGTAATTTATAATGACAACCAAAGTGCTCAAAAACTCTCAGAAAATTGTATGTATCATAGGAGAACTAAACATATAGATATAAGGTTTCATTTTATAAGAGAGGCAGTTATAAATAAATTGGTTAAAGTTGTGTATTTAAGATCTTCAGAAATGCCAGCTGATATATTAACAAAGAGTCTACCTAAAGTCAAACATTGTAATTTCATGCAAAAAATGGGTATAGTCAATTTAAAGAACATGTAATTTTGGATTATTTTGTTAAGCGGTGGTATTATTCTAGTAACAACATAATCGAATACCACCATCTAACTGTCAGTATCTTAGTGTAGTGTGTAGCCATAATATATTTTATCTATGGTAGAAGAACTTGAATAAACGTCAGTCTGTGAAAATTACTACTGTGTTTCATTACGGTCGGCTCTTATCGTGTGAAAAGACGCGAGCGAAGCGAGCAAATTTTTCAAATGAAAAAAATGAAATTTTTTTTCTTTCAAAATGAAAGTATTTTGAAAGAAAAAAGCGACATGCCATTTCGATTCGCTTAGGGTCGATCTTTATTTTCCGAGAAACAACGCGAGCGAAACGAGCAAATTTTTTTTTAAAGATTAAAGCAACGTAACACTTGATTTTGCTTACGGTCGGCTCTTATTCCGTGTGAAACGACGCGAGCGAAGCGAGCAAATTTTTGTTTAAGATAAAAGCAACGTAGGTAAGTACCATTTTTCTTACGGTCGGTTTTCATTCTGCGAGGAGGAATTACATAATAAAATAAGTTTTGCGTCGCGACGCCTATAAATATCTTGTATGAAAGGTACGCGGAAGAGACACTTTTCTGTGTGTTTGGCTAAAGTGCACAAGACTTACAATTAATTTTTAAAGAAACTTTTTTTGAAGATAAAAGCAACGTGGCACTTTGTTTTACTGAGGGTCGCTTTTATTCTGTTAAAAACGATGCGAGCGTAATGAGCAAAATTTATTTAAGAAAAAGCATCGTAGTTTCGGCAAAAGAATGGATCCGCCCTTGGCTCGTGAATTGCAAGAACTGTACAACACATTACAATATTTGGCGGTCCGAGGTTTTCGCGGTCCGCAAACGGACCGCGGTCCGCCTGTTGCCGACCGTTGCTCTATACCAATCTCCTCTCTCAAAGCTCTAATAGCATAACACGCAGAGCTGATAGAGTTTTATATGGAGAGGAGTTCACTTTTCCAGTTTAAAAACTGGTCGATATGTACTCCGAGAAATTTGACGCTATTAACAAAATCAATATTTGACCCCCTATGTATGACCTCAAGTTGTTCGTTCACACGCGCGGTTGATTGAAACAAAATTGCTTGTGTCTTTTTTATATTTAGCTTTAAGTTGTTTGCATTAAACCATTGATTAAAAACAATAAGTGCATTATTAAAATTCAATTTAAGCTCATCAATAGATGCTGCTGGAATTACTGCGTTAGTATCATCTGCATATACAACTAATCTAATGTCAGGAATGGAATTACTTACAAAGTCTATTAGGTCATTAAGAAAGATTACGAAAAATATGGGCCCTAAAATGGAACCTTGTGGAACTCCACGTTCAATATTATTCACTTTAGACTTAGCCACCACTTCAACACCATTGACAATATTTTTCACTTCAACATATTGCTTCCTATTACTTAGGTAAGATTTAAAAAGACTTAACGCTTTACCTCTCACCCCATAATGCTCTAGTTTATACAGCAAGATGCTATGGTCAACCATGTCGAATGCAGATGAAAGATCAAGGCAACTAGCAACGGAATCCTATAATAAATGACTGTAGGTAAAATTAGACTTATAAAGCTCTTATAATGGCTTTTCTGGAGACTCTTGTGCTAATAATAGCATTGTGCAAGCATTTATACTCTCAAGAGTAAATTCACTTATGTAATTGCCTTGTAGTTTACTATAGACTATTTTATAGGATAGTTACAAGACATATAATCTTATAAGTGCATTGACGAAGTCTAAATAGTCCTATGAAAATTGTAGTCTTATAAAGGCATTGTGTAAGATTCCCAGAATTTATAATACACTTGTCTAAGATCATTATAGGATAATATAATCTAATAAGTGCATTGACGAAGTCTAAATAGTCCTATGAAAATTATAGTCCTATAAAGGCATTGTGTAAGATTCCCAGAATTTATAATACACTTGTCTGAGATCATTACAAGTATGCAGAAATATAGTTTTATAATATACTTAGCTGAGATCAGTATAGGTAGGTGAGGCGATGTAGTCTTAAAAAAGTCGCTTATAAGATTTTTATGAGAGTAAATAATCTTATAAAGTGCTAAGCTAACACTATGAAGTCTGTTTACCAGTTTTACGTCGCCAGGTTTGGAGACATTGAAAATTATGATTTAGGTAGGTATCGTTGTTATCAATATGGATTTGCGAGTATGGAAAAAAGAAGTGGAGCATATTTAGAAGAACTGTAAATAAAAGACACGAAGAATTGGTACCACAAAAGCGATCATCTGAAGCAAGTTCTGAAAAATCAGAAACCAGCAATTTATTGAAGGGTTCCGTAGGTACATTCCGAAAATGTATTCGAAATACCTAGCGGTATTCGAAACGGTGTTTTTCAAAACAGCCTAAGTAGGTACACTTGAAATATTTTTCGGAATGGCGTGCTTCGAAACCATACAGGACTTCCCCCTGTCATAACTAAGGAAAACAAATTAAATAAAAAATGTGTAGCCGTTGCAGGGTTTCAGGCATCAATCGAGGAACTCTAATTTGATTCAACATGGTGGAGAGCTATTCTTGGCTAAGAGTAAATCTAGAGTTCTTTTACCTATAACAGTCTGATAATTGTCTTCATGCAGAGCAATTTTTAAAACATGGCGAATGAGCAAAACACAATAAATAAATGCTTGATCGTATTTTTATAATAGCTGATTTTATATTCGATTTATGTAAGCGCGATCAAAAATCAGTCGAAACATGGTACACTTCTACAATAAAAATAGATTTGCCACATGTTTAGTAATTTGTAGGTAAATATTCTTAATTAATTTTGTCTTTTCATTCAATGAAACAATAACTATAAAATTACTTACGAGGTAAAATAACACTGCACAAATAATAAAAACAAAAAAAAAATGACTGTCACCAGCGAGTAAAATTTGTAACAAAAAATGAAAAACGAAGTATGTTATAAGAACATTACTAACATAATTACACTTGTAACAAACTAGAAGTAGATAATAACAGGAGTATTGGCTCCAGTAACAATCTTCTATAAGGCAATTATAGGAGCATCAGTGCTTCCGTAATACTGGTGCAAGACAGTTACTAGACTTATTAGCATTCTGTTAGCTCATTGCAGGAGCATTACTAGAACTTGTACTCCAGTAACTGCGCCCAAATCGAGGCTTGTAGTATGCTACAGGACAGTTATAGGATAGTCTTGAAGACTGTTATAGGATCTATTTTGTTACTTGGAGCCCCTACCTTCTTTTTACTATTGAGGTGACATATGGCATCATTAATTAATAATTCTATTGCATCTATAGTTCCAACCTGCAGTTGATACCCAAATTGGCGCTTATTCAGAATACCATTCTCCTGAAAGTGTGCCATTAA
The DNA here is from genome assembly GCA_963582015.1 of Xanthorhoe designata. NCBI lineage: Eukaryota > Metazoa > Arthropoda > Insecta > Lepidoptera > Geometridae > Xanthorhoe > Xanthorhoe designata. The sequence continues at coordinate 8,706,299 of OY757032.1, forward strand.
TCTATCTTTTATAAGTTTTTCATAAATTTTGGATATGATGGGCAGTAATGAAATAGGTCTATAGTTTATAGGATCATTCCTTTTGCCTTTTTTAAATATAGGTAGGATTCTTGCGATTTTTAATTGATCCGGGAAAATGCTAGCACTAATACAGTTATTAAAAAATATAGACAAAGGTTCCGCAAGCAGATCGATGTTTTCTTTGATTATAGTTATAGGGATATCATCATGACCAAAGGAAAGTTTCGTTACCATTCTCTTAATATAATAATAATAATAATAAAGCCATTTATTTATCCTTTGAATGATTCACATTTGAATTCTTAAAGTAGGTACTTAGATTAAACACTTAGATTTAACACTACACTTTGACTAAGATAATTTATTGCATGCATTTATCTTTCAATTATAAATTAAATTTGATTTGATTTTGTAGTAAATAGTTGTCTGATGGATAAGATATTAAAGATATTAAATTATTAAAAATATGAAATTATAATTGAAACAGATTATCTTTGTTATGTAATTGTTAGTTTTGTTATATGTATATGTATATGTAGGTATATTAAATAAAATATTTATTAGGATATTAGTAAATTAAGTTTCCTTTTCATTCAAGGATCTCTGGGCGAGTAAAGGCCTCCTCTAGACTCTGCCATGTGTCTCTATCCATTGCTGTATTTTTCCAGTGTTTGCCTGCAGTTTCTATTATTTCGTCCACCCACTTTTCCATTGGTCTACCTCTTTTTCGTTTTCCAGGTGGGCCGCGCCACGTAGTTATGATTTTACTCCATTTTTTGCAACTCATTCTTGATACATGGCCTGCCCATTTCCATTTCAGTCTTCGGCAGTGATGTAGTGCATCAATAACCTTTGTCTTATTTCTTATATCAATGTTCCTTTTTCTATGTTTGAGTTTTATGTTTAAAATGCTTCTTTCCATAGCTCTTTGCGTTGTCTGTATTTTATTTGTTGTAAATTTATTAAATATCCAGGTTTGACTAGCGTAGGAGAGGCAGGGCAGTAAGCAAGAATCCATAACTTTTTTCTTATAAGTTAATGGTAAGTTTGATTTCAGAATTTCTTTATAGGCCCAGAATTTGTTCCATGTAATTTTTACTCTCCTCTCAATTTCCTTTCGGTGTCTTGTATTTCCAAATGATATTTGCTTGCCTAGATAAACATATTGTGACACATATTCCAATACAGTATTTTGAACTTGTATAGGTCGTTCGACGCTGTTTGTCATGATTTTTGTTTTTGTTGAATTTAACTCGAGGCCTATATTGTTACTGACAGAGTTTAAATCGTTAACCATGGATTCTAATTGGAGAGCCGTTTCAGAAAAGAGAACAATGTCGTCGGCGAATCTTAAATTACTCAGATACTTTCCGTTGACAAATATTCCTTTTTTTGACCAATCGAGGCGTCTCATGATGCTTTGAAGTACTACTATGAAAATTCTTATAATTCATAATTCATAATTCATTTATTGCGAAAATGGGTACAACAAAAAGTAGACATGTTAAATTAATAAAAGAATACAGATCAACCATAGTCAGCTTTTCAGCATGCAATAGTAGGTAACACATAAATCCATACAAAATTAACTTCTAAGAATGACACAAAAAATAAATAAAAAATAGAATAGAGAGTGAATGTCAAAAGAATTACTTAATTGATTAATATAAACATTTTTATGTCAGATAGCATCAAATTTGTCACATAAATAATTATCAACACAATAATATGCTTTTTGTAAAAGCAGACTTTTAACTTTAAATTTAAAAGCTTGTTGGGACGTTGTTTCTATAATATGCCTGGGTAACTTGTTATATATCTTTGGCGCCATGCAAAATATGCTTTTATTAAGATAAGCAGTTTTATTTGGAGGGCAACACAATTTGATATTATGGCGCCTGCTGTTAAAATGATCAAAAAGATGGATGTTGCTCCTAACAAACTGAACAACTTCCAATATATACAGAGAAGGTAAAGTCAGAATGCCGAGACTAACAAAATGAGGTCTACAACTATCAGTAGTCTTTAGCTTACAGATTGCCCTTACGCATCTCTTTTGCGCCTTAAATACCAATTCTCTATCTGTAGAGTTACCCCAAAAAATTACACCGTACCTAAGAAGAGATGCCACATACCCATGATAAGCAGTAACTGTAGTCGAGGTGCTTACAGTCTTTGAGAGCATAAATAGAGCATACGAAAATTTATTTATCCTAGAGCAGAGATTTTCAATGTGGTTTTTCCAATTTAGGGAAGAGTCAATGTTTAAGCCTAAGAATTTTGTTATGTCAGTTTCTACAATTGTATGTCCTGAGTAGTTAATATTTAAATTGGTAAATTTAGTTGTTTTATTTTTAAAAATCATTATATTCGTTTTAGGTAAATTAATTTTTAAATTATTTAATGTCAGCCATGTTATTATTTTTGTCAAAGTATTATTTATGTCAAGTTGAAGAGAAAATTGATCATTGCCTGTAAAAAGTAATGTACTATCGTCTGCAAATAAAGTCATTCGGTGATTCGTTACTTTAGGAAGATCGTTAATATATATAATAAATAATAGCGGACCGAGTACGCTACCTTGAGGTACACCAAATTCTACAGTTCTAAATTTTGAAACATATTTTACTTCTCTTTTGAGTTTAGGGCATATTCTTGTTATTTCTGTTGCTTGTTTTCTGGTGCTGAGGTAAGATTTAATCAGATTCAAAGCATTACCACGAATTCCACATGCATCCAGTTTGTTAAGTAGTATGCTGTGATCTACATAATCAAACGCCTTTGTAAGATCCATGAACAAAGCACAAGCAGAGACGCCTTTATCTATACTCCCCATGATGGTTCTAAGAAAACTGTAAACTGCCATGTTAATGGTTTTATTTTTTCTAAACCCCAACTGTTCCTCTGAAAAAATATTAAATGATTCGAAAAATGAGTTTAGATTATTATAAATAACTTTTTCAAAAATTTTGGAAATTATCGGTACGAGTGCTATTGGGCGATAGCAAGACATATCAGATTTATTATTTTTTTTAAATAGAGGCTTGATAATCGTCAATTTTAGTTTTTCTGGAAATACACCATTAACTATGCATAAGTTCATGATAATTATGACTGATCGGTTCAGATATAATAATAGATAGGTACTCGTTTCAAAACCTTAGTCGATATTTCGTCGTACCCCGTGCTATTAGTATTTTTGAGATTTTGTATTATATTATAAATGTCTCTAGGAATAGTGGGGGTCATAAAGATAGAAGAGATTTCTTTAGGAATAGGATCAGGTTTAGCCATAGGACTCAACTTTGTAACCTGATCAATGAAAAAATTATTGAATGAGTCTACTATCATTAAAGGATCACAGATTACATTACCACTTATATTTATTTGCTGAATTTCATCTTTTATCACTGTGTTTTTCGACCTGTTAATAACATTCCATGTGGCTTTGCATTTGTTTTCGGCCGTATTAATATAGTGATCATTTTGACTTTTCTGTGTTAGCTGAATTATACGATTTAATCTGGACGATAAAGTTTTAAATTCGTTTTTGGTGTTTTCCGACCGATTTTTTCTATATCTCCACAATAATTGACGTTTGCGTTTACAGCATTTTTTTATACCATTTGATAACCATTTTGTATTTTTTTGAGAAGAAATCTTTAATTGTATAACTGGGAAACAAAGATAATAAAATAATGTTAATAATTCATAGAAAATGTCAAATGCGGAATTAGGATCATTACTGTCAAATACTTCATTAAATGTCAAGGAACTTAAGCATTTAACGAATTTTTGTACATTCTCGTCGCTGTAATCTCGTCTCTGTATGTCTTGGTGAGATAGGATCGCCTTGCCGCACGCCTCGGCAGATATTTATGTCTGGTCCGGTCCGGTCTAGCTTAACTCTACTTACGCTTTTACTATATATGTCTTGAAGTAGTTCTATAAGGTCGTTAGGCGTGTCACATTCACGTAGAGCCGTCCACATACTATCATGGGAAATTGAGTCGAAAGCCTTGACGTAATCAATAAACGCCAAATATAGAGGGCGCTTGAGTTCTTCATATTTCTCAATGATTTGATCCAGTACGTGTATGTGGTCGGTGGTTGAAAAACCTTTTCTGAAACCGGCTTGTTCCTCTGGCTGGTAATCTTCGGTTATAGTTGAGAGGCGTCGCTCTAAGCTGGTAGACAGTAGTTTGTATAGACAAGGTTGAAGGCTAATAGGTCTATAGTTACCAATATCACATGGGTTACCTTTTTTGTAGAGTAGGACAATGTCAGATACAGCCCACTCTTTGGGTATCTTTCTTTCTTCAAGAATTTTGTTAAATAATATTGTAAGGGGAGCAGTTAAGACCCATTTTCCTGTTTTTAATATTTCATTTGATATTTTGTCTGGTCCGCTACTTTTTCCTGATTTGAGTTTTTCTATGTTCTTGAAAATTTCTATTTCAGAGAATTTTTCTAATCGATTTTTGTTTATGGCTTCTATAGGCTCCTTTGTGATTTGATTTTCAGATGTACTTTGTCTTCCGTACAATTTTTTGTAGAATTCTGTAGCAGTGTGAATGATTTCAGGTCTTGAGTAGGTTTTTTGAAGTTTCGTTTGTAGGCACGGAATCCAGTTTTTATATATATTTAGCTCTTTATATCCTTTCTTTAGGCTTCCTAGTTCCCTCAAGTACTTTTCAAAGGTTTTCAATCGGTGTTGTTCTGTAGTGTGTAGGGTAAACCCAGGATAGATGCCCCACTTTTTGAAAGAGCCTCGTAGTTTTTAAACTATTAATTTACCATGAATAACTCCTATGAATATAGCTAGTTAAATATTTTATCTTGCATTACGCGTTGTTTTTGTAGTCCTAATAATTACTGATTGTGCAGAAATTGAGTTTTCGCAGAACCTTTTTTTTGGGGATAGTTGCCTACCCATATGGATAGATGCCCCACTATGAAAATGCTAAGGAGGATAGATGCCATATAGAATCAACATAAGTAAAATACAATTTTTACTTGAGCATTCCTATAGAATAATGTTTCTGTCAGTCGAATTTGACTTTGTATTAGGTATCAGCTGTTCTGAAGTCCATAAAGTTACTCCTACCTTTCTTTTGTACTTTCGTGGCATGGTTCACCTACAAACATGAGGTATTGTATACAAATATGTATTATAAGATTATTACTTAAGTATAATTATACATGTATGTACCTACTAACACAAAAAAATGTTTCCGACGTATAATTATGTTTTTCAACAAACACTGCACATGCTTAGAGTATTAGTGGATAGATTTTCCTAAGGGCACCTATCCCCTTAAAAAATTGGGGCAACTATCCTTTTTGATACGGATAGGTGCCTTTCTAAATTTAAACTTAACTAAATACAATAGAGTGGGTATTGACATCTCGTCGCTGTCATTGCAAAAAGTCGTATGTAAAATAAGCTGGTTTTCAGGAGACACAAAAAACTGTTTTTTATTGAGTGTGGGCAATTATTCTGCTATGTTTAAATGTAAGAAACTTTAATTTTAAGTCTTCTATTTATATGCAAAGCTTTCATAACTAGATTCCAGCCAGAAAACGGTTTTCTGAAGCCATACGTCCTATTGATGGTTTTTTTTTTACAAAAATATCAAACATACGACATTTTGAGTTTAGTTACGACTTTTTGATTTAAAATTTCTAACATAGGATATTTTGATCTGGAAAACACCTCAATAGTTAAAATCACAATTTAATATATTTATAAAAAAAAACGACTTCTCAGGTAAGGTGCCTTTCTTTTATCAAAGTTTTATCATAGATCAACAAAAAAAATTGTCTATTTATTATTTAAGCTGACCAAATTCAATAAAAATATAAAAAAATAAGGTGAATATTATAAAAGTATTCTTCTTAACACAATGCAATCAAAATCAACTACAAAGAATCTAACAATAATTAGCAGGTAGGTATACGTAGGTACTTGCATCAATTTAGCCCTTAAACCAGTCTATTTAACATCATTCTAAGTTGATCTTCTAAAATCAACGTTGTAAGTACCTAGGTATATAAAAGTCTTTTTATATTCTACTCAGGTAGGTAGGCATGTTCATTTTACGTTAGCTTAGCTACTTATAAGTACCTATACCTACAACTAATAGAAAAGAACAAAGTTCTTGGTACTAAGGTATTGCTTAAAAAAATATTTATAACGCTTGAAACATTCACAATAATTAACAGTCGAAAAAATAAGCCTAAGTTTTGATGTGGTGGCTATCCTTGACATTCATGAGGCAAGGAATCATAATAAGGATGGTAATTTTCGTGAATTAAAACCTTGGTCTTGCAGATCCTGTAATTTTCTGAGAGTTATTTTTTTTTTTAATTGTATAGGTAATGGAGGTACCTACTTAATGTAATGTTGGGATATGGCATTTTGTTTCTACGTGGTAACAAGGTCTAATCATCCATTGTACAACAATTTATTCAATAGTGCCATT